>CM062819.1:1981453961-1981791227 GCA_031772625.1 Pinus tabuliformis | reverse complement strand
TATTGTGATGTTGTACTCATGTAGCTTTCTTTCTTTAATACATTTTCAACATTTCTACGAGTTACACTTGCACTACCACATTATATTCACATGGTTGGACTCTTCAGTCCCATTGACCTACTATTGTGGTCATTCATTGGACATTGACATAATTTTTTTTATCTTACCTACCACTTGAGCTAGACCCAATTAACCTAAAATTAAAGGACATGGGGGTGGGATTATGATCCACTTGTGTGTGCACAGGACACTGAAACTTTATAAATAAATAAAAATTTATGTTATGAATAGAAAGGTGACTATTACATGAGAAAACAGTAAGTTATAGCAAACTGTACCTCAACCTACAGTAAAAATTAATATGCATATATCAATCAACTTATTACTCAATCTTCAGACTTGAAAACATTTAATGTTCATGGATTGTCCATAAAGAAGGAGATCCTGCATCTCTGACTAACATTAAACGCATCTTCTCCATGAAAAACTTGGTTCCTTGTACCATAAATCAGGCATTATCATAACACTTAAGGCAATCATCCTTGCCAACACCAGTCTCATACTGCATGGATTTCAACTTTTTTCAAGCAAGATTCCACAGGAATGCTCCATCCTTTCTGAGAAAAGCATCATCATCCAATACTGTAATAGAGGATGAGCTTAAAGAAATTGAGTTTAGATATACCTCTTCTTCCCTCTTTGCTTTCGCAGCCCGCTCAGCCTCTTGCTCTGCTGCTCTCAATTCATCCACATATTCATTAAACAAAGCTTCCCTATCTTCCCTTTTCACTGCTTTGTATCTTGAATCACTGTGAAAGCTATCCTTGACCTAAATTGACAACTAGAGATTTAGACAGTATCACATCAATATAATAAACAAAACTAGTACACCAAAAATGATCACACATATTCAGAGAGATTGAGCTTACCCTTGACCAACGGCTACCTGAGTTAATATCACCTCTATCCCGTAGCATAGCTTTAAAACTGGCAATAGAAGCAGCCTGTATGGCCTTCACTTTCTCCTCCACAGCTCTCCTCAGTGGAAGCACCCTGCAGAAGGTTTCATAAAATTAATATTTGGAATTTATGGTCTGAAATTTCTTCTCTGGAGCTTAACAGTTGAAAGAACATAGGAATATGGTCATATGCACTACAACGCATTTAATCCATGACTAACACTGTTGCATAAATCTTGTTCTGAAATTTAACAGAAGATGGATTTTATCTTCCACAATGAAGCCATATGTCTTGCAAGAAGTCATTTCCGCTTACATAAAGGCTGCTAACTCTACTAAGGTAAATTCAATGACTTCTTTATGAACAGAAAGAGTCTCAGAAGCATATTGAAACTGTTTGACACTCCCATAGGTAAAGACTGCTCAGGACTCGCTTCTGAGCAAGGAGTAAAGACATCCAATGAGCAAAAGGAAGAAATAACAAGTATCTGGCCTATGCTTGGCACCCAAAGAATCTGAAATCTAAATGCTTTATCACAAAGCCAAAATATCACAAAGAAGAAATCAGGACAAAAATCTAAATGAAAATACAAAAATATATATTATTCAAAAATGACTCCTATGAAAAAATACCGTGCATGTACCTTTCATTCAACAATGACTCCCGCTCTTTACGATCCAAAGCTTCAAATCTTTGATCGTGACCCCATTTTTTTGCAAAATTTTCATAGTCTGTTTTATACGTTATATCCTGAAATAAAATACCAAATACATGAACATAATATCCTAAAGCCATAAGCAATACAAAACAAATAAAAGTCTACCACATATATACACATAAATAGACAGTCTACAATGTTCACCTATCATAAATTACAAAATCCACGGAGCTTACCTCTGATGCTTCGTCTAAGAGTTGTTTAAAGCCCTCAATAGCAGCCTTCTGAGCAGCTCTCTTTTCCTTCCGTTCCTCATCTGCTCTAGTGCGCACATAGTGTTCAAATATAGATCTGCGTTCTGTGTAGCTTGGAATGGCCTACAATGCAAACCACTCGAAAATTCAAAATTCAAGCATCTATAGCATGAAATTGACAATGTAAAGGCAAATATAAAACTAAGAATAAAAAGATTGTTGTACCCACGATGATTCACTCCATATATAGATCAAAGAGCAACAACATACAGAGGCAAAAAGGGAATCTTTACATCATAGCTATTGAAAGTCACAAAATCAAATATAATATTAAAATTATGTTAGCTACCTTTTGTCAATAGGATTAGTATTTTCTTTTAATGTAATCATTCCTTAAGCTGGGCATGTACTTTGAACACAAGAATTTATCAATATAGGACCTAGGTAGCCACAACAATTTCAGATAGTAGTCTGAAATTGTCTAATTTTCTCGACTAGGAAACAGTCTTCAGAAGTGCAACAGTGTTGTAAGCTGAAGATATACTTTCAAAACACGAGTTTTTATAGGTATAAGTAGCCACATCAACTTCAAATGGAAGCCTAATTAAACTAACTTTTGTGTGGTGTGATCCATATAGTCAATAAAAAGGACACTTGCATAAATAAATATTGAAATAGTAGGCCAGACATGATATGGGAACTAAGTGGGAAATTACTATATATAAGGGGGACTTGCTTTCTGCAGGGCCTTAATGGCATTTTTCCCCTTATGGATGAATGTAAGAATAGGATGGGTAGGAGAAAACTTTTACAGCTATGTTTAGACTTTTGATGTTCATAATGAGCAATTCTGAGAGCTTCAAAGCACATACCTATGGATATTTTGTATTTCTGCTTCAAATAATGAATATACAGTCTTTTCCTTGGAAAAAAAGTTTAGATACAATAAGATACTTTTTTATTGAAGTCCAAAAAATCACCACAAAAGTAGCTCAATGGGATTTAAAGGGTACAATGTACATCTAGTGTAAGCACAATAATATAGAAAATTATTATGCTCATTCAGACACAGGTGTATATGATTAGTTGATATTGTTACCTTTTGGGGTTGTTCAGAGATATTCCCATTCTTCTTGACAGTTGTGGTGCAACTCATCATCATTTATATACTCAGGTGTTGTGCTCCTCACTCATAGTTATTGTATTCACTATTTATTGTGCTATTTTGGCTAACTTAGAAAGTTACATGTGGGATCAGAGCAGGGCTGATCTTAGACCGACACTTTAATGAGTACCATCACATCCTGCCATGTTTTTCAACATCAATATTCAGTTTGACTGGATACATTTGAAATAAGATATTTCCTGCTGCTATGGCTTAAAATTTCACAGTAATTAGTGCAAAATTCTAGAAGTCACCGTCGATACAAATTGGTCCTCCAACTTACTCCTGAAGTATGAACAAATTAGTAGAGATCGTCATAACAGAACTGTTCAGCTGACCCAAGCTTAGTGAGACCAGATTCATGGAAAATCCAATATTCCATACAAGTTATCTCTAGAGAATGGTGAAAGATTAGGTAACCATAATTGGAAAAATACTACTGTTAGGAACATCTAAATCAAGAGCAACTTGACTCTGGAAAATGACTTATTGGAATGTGAAAGGTTCATATTTTATAGGATTTTTCAAAATCTGGTGTCGCTATTACCAGTAGAAAATCAGCCAATAAACCAGTACCAAGGAGCAACCCAAATGAAATTGTACACAGCTTTTGATAGAGTACAAATCAAGCTGTTTGTGAGAGCAAGAATAGAATATTTAGTCAAAATATAGGACCATTTTTGAAGGTGGTTACAGACATTGTAATTTGTGTCTGTAATAAATAATTAAACGAAGAGTCACATCTCAACTAAAAGATATGACCCATGGCAACTCAACACTGTCACATGATGACTAGTTAATGTATATAAATACACCATCACATGGTATTATATCATCCAACTTATCAGTCATTCACTATTTAATTATATTTACTACTTATGCTATATGGATTTCAGCCTATGTCCTTTTTACATCGGATATTCAGTAAATGAACTTTGCTCATTTCATTGGGGATCAAACCGAAGATATGATTGTTAGGAACCAGCTTTTGGCTTTTTAGTTATTGTAGCATCGGAGGTGTTCTAGTCTCGAAACTTTGTGGAGAGGCTAAAACATAGGAGTTCTCCATAACCCAGAAATCATTTCTGGTAATTCCATCTATAAGTGTCTCAATTAGATTATTAGCCTATTTTTTAAAATTTCATAAGTCTAAACTTAGAAAGAGGGGTTAATTAACAAGAATTAATTGAGATAAGGTGCAAATTATCTAGAAACTCACACGGATCGACTAGGAAATAATTTTTGTCATCGAATAAGATTTAATCTTGGTTGTTGGAGTCCCAACACACGATTATAAAAAGTCGATGGGTAGATGGAGAACATACACTTGAGATCGATTTCCTTGGGCAGTACGATTTTCTAGAGAGCAGCAACAGTTGCGGAAAGCCAAAGAAGGAAGCAAAGACAGTGAGAGATAGGGACAGTGAAGCCGGAGGAAGATTTTCCAGATCCGGTGAGTACTTTGCAGAGAGAGGGAGAGACAGCCACAGAGAGGCAGCGCAAGGGCTGCACAGAAGCCTCTAAGCGACAATTTGATTCTGCTAGGGAGAAACAGAGTTTCAATTCCTGAGATCGGACAGACATTCCAAAGGCCAGGAGAGACAGTTTCTCAGTCAGCAGCAAACTAGACAGCTTGAGGAGTAGTTGATTCAAGCAAAGCATGGAAGGGATTGTGCAAGGGTGACGCAGGCCTGCGTAGAACTGTTTGGACGGCTCACTTAGAGCTGCAATCAGAGCCTGGATTGCTTGTGGGGGTGAGGAAAATTCCTCACTAGATTTTTGCCAGTTTTCGGCATCCAGATTGTACTTAGATAATTTCACTACTGCATAATAATAAAAACCCTCAGTTGCTACACAGGTTTCCCAAGTTGGGTTTTTCACATTTGTCCAAAAATTATAAATAATTGTGACAATTTTTATTTGTGTGCTAGAATATTTCTCAGTTTCCAGTGCTATTATTTTCCATAGTTCTATTTGTGAAGGTTGCAGTGTGATTTATTTGGTATTTGTCGTAGCAAATAAATTGTTAAATTAATTAAAGATTAGAAGAATTAATTCCAGTTGTTGCAATAGGATTTCAGTAGTGAAATTTTCACATGGTATCACAACGAGTTTGACAAACGGGAAGCTCGGAGGCGGAAGAGAATTTCGTTGTTCAGAGGGAGCAGCAAGCCGAAATTTCTTGGGGCTACGCAATGCCTAGCCAAGCAGATTGAATTGTTGGGCAAGGGTACGATTTTCAATTGCAGGGGAGCAGAAAATTCGATTTGTCCAGAATAATGATTCCAGCAGGCAGAGGGAGCAGCAACAGCTCATATTTTCGCTGAGCAAATTCCTTTTTATGGGCGCAGAGGATTTTGCAGTAGTTTACAGTAGCAAAAGCAACGTTGGTGGAAGAGAAATAGCACACACAGAGGGAATTTTTCTCAAAGGGTTTCTAGACATTAAATTTGATTTTCCCAGTTGCAATTGGCAATTGCTGCAAGCAGAGTTCTTCGCTCCAGAAGGGAGTGCAAGTAACAGATTCAGCAGTGTAGAAATTTCTGTTTTCCCACCCCGGTTTTCAGTTTCTCCTTATTTCTCCCATGTAGTTAAATGCCCATTCCCATAACCATACATTTAACAGACTGCATAAAATAAAAAATAATAAAAAAATAAAAAATAATAAAAAAAAATTGCTGAAAACACAAATTCTGGAAATTTTTCAGAATGCTGGAAATTGCAGAATTAAAAATCAGCAATCAAAAACAGTCATTAAAACACTGATATTTTTGGTCAACTTGACCCTGGAAAAACCCCCTACAACTCTTGGGGAAAACCAGTTTGAGAGCTCTTCTTTATTTCTGAAAATTGTCTTTTTACAGTGAGAATTATTCAGCAAAAAATCAGCAAGCAAATTTACAACTTATCTCCTTTCCCGTGCCTCATAGCAATCTGGAAATTACAGCAAACAGGACAGCAATAAATGTTGTACGGCCTCCGTTTTGTGTGCAGAAAAATCAGCAAACTGCTCCTCGATTTTTGTGCAAAAATCTGCCTTTCACTATGCGCTGAATCAGCTGTACAAATCTGTTCAACTGCTGCCTTGGAATGTGTGCCAAGCTGTTGTCTCCTTCTCCTCCCTGCTCAGAAATCTCTCTTGCTCTCTTGCTCTCCTTCTCCCAATCTGCTCATGAAAGAATGAATGACCTTTTCCTCCTTTTCCTCCTTTAATATAACTCCAAGTGACTTTTGGGTGATCCAAGTGACTTTTGGGTGATCTCTAAATCCAATGGCTGAAATAGATTTAGATCAATGGCTGAGATTAAATGCTCATTTAAATCTCACTTTCTATTTTTTAATTCACCCCACTTTAATAAAGACCCACTTAGTCATTTATTTCCAAAGTTACTTTTCCTTTCTAATTTTTCATTGACTTTATAAAAGTTACTTTAAAATTAGACTTAGTAACTTTATCACTTAAAGTCACTTTTAAATTAAATTTAACTTTATAAAATTATAAAGTCACTTTAGGAGAAAAATTAAATTCTTTTGGACACTTTTCCCTAGGCCAAAGATCAAAGCCTAAGGGAACCACCTGTCCTCCGGTACCAAATTTCAACAAGCAGCGGAGCAGAGGAAGGGGTAGTTTCCAAATTAGATTCAGAGATGGCCACGCTTGGGCTTAGAGATCAAGATAGGTTGGAGGGAGCCTCTAACTATGTCATCTGGAAGGCTAGGATGTCCTTCCTGTTAGATGAACATGGCTCAAAGACCTATGCAGAGAACGCAGTGGCAATACCCCGAGACCCTAATCAGCTAGAGGAGTACACAAAAGCGATGGCGAAGGCAAAGCAAATGATTTTGGATGGAGTCCGAGATCATATAGTCTCACACAGTGTTGATAATATCGCCGATATTTCGGCGAAAATCGTAAATATCGCGCGATTTTCTCTAAAACGAAATTTCGGCTATAAAATATCGCGCTATTTTGTAATTTCGAAAATCTCGCGAGATTGCCGAGATTTCGGCGATATTTGTATAAAAATCGCGCGACGATGGTGAATCTCGCCGGCAAGGTTTATAAATTAGGTTTTTTGTAACTTGTTTACCGTCAAACCGTGATTACATTTTCGTGAGCTGGAGAGAGACCCTGCGAGTGCGAACAGTGCGGAGGGTTTGAAGTTTTTGGCTGCGAAGGAGGGTTTAAAACTTTAAACTTTACAGCGGCCAGCCTACAGGTATGCTGCATGCACGTCATTCTATATGCATGGAGAGTCGAACGTCAACGCACAGTCTATAACTTATAAGTTATTACAGTGATCGCAGTGTTTGTCTTGACTCTTCTACAGTCATCGCATGGCTCTTATTTATCCCATGGCTCTTATTTATTGATCGCATGGCTCTTATTTATCCCACTGTCCACATATGTTATCTATGGCTTGCCTCTATTCTGTGAGCATTGCTCATAGATTCTTAAATGCCCAAACTGTGATTAAAAATTCTCCTCGGCCTTGGTTCACGAGATGTGAACATTCCTTGCTGTTCTGTGTCTTGTTTCTGAAATCAAATAATCACCGAATTTAATTAATATTTATCTGAAATGAAATGTTTTGAGTCTTGACTTATATTTAATATTTATAGTGATTTCGTCTAGACATGAAGGGACACGTCTTCTGGGAGCAGGCCGACTTCAATTACTGGTTTATTTTTTTGGTCGACTAGGCTGCAAAAAAAAATTTCTAACTTAAAAATTCATTATCTCCTCAACCACCGGGAGTTTGAGGGCGAGTAAGGGCTCATTAGCAAGATAAAAATATACTCTATAAGACGGTATAGGTCTCACTGTGGAAAGATGACTCCAAGGTGTCAAAAAATTATTTTCTTTGTGACTGCTCTTTGAAATATTTAGTGCAGACTCATAATGCACTAGAAGTCTGTCCTTCTGCTTTGGAATCTTGGCTCTGGCTCTTAAAAGCTGGGATGACATTTCCCTCTTGGTGTGTCAAATAGTCAATCTTCTTTACTGTCTGTAAGAATGCTGTCTCCTTCAGTGCTGCAGCTTGGTTAACATCCCAAATTGGCATTCAATGCATCACTGAACCAAAAGTCAATAATTCCAAAATATCAAATTGACACAATTCAATATGGCTTTTCAACTACTCTTCCTGAATCCTGAGTGCTTGAGCTCTCTCTCAATAAGTGGAAATATTGGCTTCTTCTTTGTAATGGAAGGTCAACTCTCCTTCCCTCTATTGCTATTCCCCCTTCACATGAACCAACTAAATCTCATCGAAGAACCCTTTCTCTGTCCATCTCCTCCCTTCATAGAGGGCCAAAGGAAGTCGAAGAAGCGTTATCGCACACTCATTGTTTATGTGGCGATCCTGTACAGTGGTACACTTCTCTACCAGCTCTCTATATGCAAGGTGACCCAAGAAATATTTACAACACCTTCCTTGGGTGTTAGTGTTCTTTCATGCATGAAATGATCTTTTAGGCGTATTTCCTTTTTGCCACATGGCAACCTCTAATTGGCACAGAATTGGTCACATGGTTAATGATCTTTGTTGTCAGCTTCTTCGTTCTTGCAATGCAAGTGGAGATTTTCTTTTTTGAAGCCCTAAGCCTATGCTGCCTTTCATTTTGCATTAGCACTAATGGAGAGTGTAGAGGGTAGGTCCTTGTGCTTTAGTGTCACATAGCCTCTACCTGTAAACCTGTATAAAGATATGGCTGAACCTGTAAAATTGCAGCGTTGCAGTTATACTGTTAACTTATACTGTTATTGCTCTTACACTTTTAATTTTTAAAAGCTAGGCTATTAAAAAATTAATTTTCTTTCAAGACCTTTGGATTTTTCTTGTAGAACTTTGTTAAAGTTTAGTCCATTTGTCTTTGAAGAATGAGGATTTGATAATGAGACCTGCACCCATGGAATTTCGTAAATTCGTATTACTTATTAAGTTATTAAGTTACTAATTCCAAATTTTTTTTGGTGCTGTAGGTTTCCTTTTGAGTTAGCGGCTAACAGCAATACAAAAATACAAATATGCCAAAAAACTTGGACCCATTTTGGGAGTATGGGATCCCTGATGGTGGGACAAATCGTGCATATCTTTCATGCAAATTGTGTGGGGACAAGATGACAGGTGGGGTTACACGACTGAAATACCATCTTGCTAGACTCCCTGGACATGATGTTGGCATTTGTAGAGTTTCTAGTCCGGAGCTTATACGAAAAGCTCTTGAGGCAATTGAAGAAAAGGACAGAAAGAAGGAAGAGGCGGAAAGAAACAAAGTTGAACGTGCAGGTAGATCCTTTGGGATATCTTCTCATGATTTTGATGTTCAGGGTAGTGGCCCTACTGGCGCTAGTGGGAGGGGCTCCACAACTGGCACACCATCACATGCTAGTGTGAATGCGAGGTCATCATTTTTTGTTCCACGAACAGGAGCTGGAGCACAACCTGGCATAAAATCGCTTGTCAAAAAAAAGGAGAAGGAAGAAGCAGATAGAGTCATGGGGAGGTGTATTTATTGGAGCGACTTACCTCTCAGCATCACAAAAACCAATCCATTTTGGCAACCAATGTGTGATGCTATTGCTGTTGTGGGCCCAGGGTACAAAAGTGCCACATATGAGGAGTTGCGGGGGCCAATTCTTCAAGCAGAAAAAGAGGACATCAACTCTAGATTGGCGGAGTTGAAACAGACATGGGAAGTCACTGGATGCACAGTGATGTCTGATGGTTGGACAGATAGGAAGGGTAGGACCCTTCTAAATTTCTTGGTACATTGTCCTAAAGGTACCATGTTTATTAAATCGTTGGATGCATCAGAACATATCAAAGATGCAGCAACGATATGTGAGTTGTTAGATGGGTTCATTCAGGAGATTGGTGTGCAGAATGTGGTGCAAGTCGTAACAGACAATGCAGCTAATTATGTGTCTGCCGGCAGAATGCTTATGGAGAGGCATCCCACATTGTTCTGGACTCCATGTGCAGCGCATTGTCTTGATTTGTTGCTTGAGGATATGGGGAAACTCTCCTTCATCAAGGAGGCAGTTCATATGGCTAGGAGCATCCCCAAGTTTATTTATAACCATGCTATTGTTCTTAGCCTTATGAGGAGGTTCACAGGAAACAAGGAGTTGCGGCGTCCTGCCATCACACGTTTTGCCACAACCTTTATTACTCTTCAGTCTTTGCTTCGATGTCAGTACGAGTTGAAGCAAATGTTTGTGTCTAATGATTGGCGTGGTTGTAGATACAGCAGGAGACCTGATGGGAAAGCCATTGAAAAAATGGTGTACTCTGAGACATTTTGGCGTGGAGTAGAAGAAGCATGTGCAGTTAGCGAACCTATAGTAAAGGTTCTTAGATTGGTGGATGGAGAGAAGCCTGCAATGCCTTATTTGTATGAGGGCATGGATAGGGCCAAGGAGGCCATTCGTTCCTATTATGCAGACAAGGGTTCTGCTGGCCTTAATAGGCAGATGATGTTATGGGATGTGATCGATAGTCGGTGGACAGGGATGCTTCATCGACCCATTCATGCAGCAGCACTCTTCCTCAACCCTGCATTTGCATACAAATGCAATTTTCGTTTTGATGGCGAGGTGATTGAAGGGCTCCATTCCTGTATTGAGAGGATGGTACCTGATTCTGAGCTTCGTCTCAAAATCAGCCGCGAGATACATAATTATCAGGATTGTGTTGGCCTATTTGGCTTTGATGATGCCATTAAGGAAAGGGCCCTCTTCATGCCACGTAAGTGACAAGTCATCACTCATTAGAAATTATAAATTTGAATTTAATTATGTTTTAACTTTTAAGTTTTTGAATTTTTTATTTCATTATTTTATTGTAGATCTTTGGTGGCGAAGCTATGGTGCAAGGGTACCAAATTTGCAAAATTTGGCTATACGAATCTTGAGTCAAACATGTAGCTCTTCAGGGTGTGAGCGCAATTGGAGTGTATTTGAGAAAATACACGCCAAAAAGCGCAACAGGTATAACTTTGAACTCAAGCCTTCAGTTGAGCAATTACACTTATTGTAATTTTTAATTTTTAATTTATGACCTTCAAGTGTCAAGACTCAAGAGTCAAGAGTCAAGACTCATTACTTTTTTTGACACTCTTACAGGTTGGAGTTCGCACGCCTCAACGATTTGGTGTATGTGCATTACAACATCCGACTTCGAGTGAGGCAAATAGAATCACCAGTGGATCCAGATGCCATTTCCTTAGACAATATTGATGTATTGTCTCCGTGGAGGGTGGAGTCTCAGGAGCCCATATTGGAGGAGTCACCTTCATGGTTGGAGGAGCCAGTGGCAGATGATCCATTAGAGCAGGGGCAGCAAGAGGAGGACTCGGAGTCAGAGGAGCAGCAGCACTTAGAGGAGGAGCAGGAGGAGCTGGAGGAGGACACTGCGGGAGCATCAGCATCAACACCATCTGCTATAGATATAGGAGAGCATAGCTCCATGCCTATCACTCATTATTTGACATTAGGTGCAGAGGCAGTGTCAGGGCCTTCTACTACTAGGGGCAGGCCTGACAAACAGCCCATCATGTTTTCCCGTAAAAGGGGGAGAGGGCAGTAGATAGATAGCTGCTAGTTTTATTTGTTATGCTACATGTAACTCATGATGATGAGATACTTTTATTATTATATGTGATGTTATTTTGTATTGGTTCTCCACATTTGAGTCCTTGAATGGACAATTATCAGGGATTAGCACGATTTGGTATCGCCTTTGATATATCATTTCTATTTGACATCATATATATCAGTGTTTTCTTCATATTTATGTGCCAATGTGTTTATTTCATGTTGTTATTGCTTTATATGTTTAAAAATCTGAAAAAAATGAATATAGTATGCATTTTTTATGCTTGCTTTTGTTGTTTAAATTCTGAACATGAAGATGTTGCTTTAAAAATTAAAATAGTTTCTTGAGTGTTTGCTGGGCACTGTATAGTTATACTCATTTAATGCCAATTTTTTGTTTTTTTTTGTGCCCTAGGTTTGAATTAGTTCACTACAAGTACAAATGTCAAATATGCCAAAAGCTTTGGACCCATTTTGGGAGTATGGGGAGGCTGTTGGTGGGGCAAATCAGGCACTTATATCATGCAACTTGTGTGGGACCAAGATGTCAGGAGGGATTACACGATTGAAATACCATCTGGCTAAACTCTCTGCATATGATGCAGATGTCATGCCTTGTATGGTTTCTAGTGCAGAGGTTATACAAAAAGCTCGTGAAGCAATTGCTGAACAAGACAGAAAGAAAGCTGCTAGGGAGAGGCCAATGGTCTCAGATAGATAGCTGCTAGTTTTATTTGTTTTGCAACTTTTGCTACATATAAGTTTATAACTCATGATGATGAAATACTTTTAAAGTTTTATATATGTGATGTTGTTTTGTTTGAGTCCTTGATTGGACAATTATCACTATCAGGGATCAGCAGGATGTGTGATGTTATTTTAATTTTTGTTTGAGTCCTTGATTGGACAATTATCAATTTATCACTATCAGGGATCAGCAGGATTTGGTATCGCCTTTGAAGTTTGATGTATCATTTCTATTTGATATCATATATATCAGTGTTTTCTTCATATTTATGTGCCAATGTGTTTAGTTCATGTTGTTATTGCTTTATATGTTTAGAAATCTGAAAAAAAATGAATATATTATGCATTTTTTATGCTTGCCGATATTTGCCGATATTTTGCCGATATTTTCGCCGATATTTTCGCCGATATTTCCGATAAGATATTTTCCAGACCCTCGCCGATATTTTCCCGATACCGATATTATCAACACTGGTCTCACATGTGACAAACAAAGGGACGGCCAAGAAAATTTGCGATGCTCTCTCCGAGCTATATCAGAGTACTTTCTAACAAAGGAAGATGTTCCTACAGGAGAAGTTGGGAAGCATCAAGATGCACAAGGGCAAAAGCATAGATGCCTTCCTCACCAGGAGTAAGGAAGTCCGAGATGAGCTCGTAGCCGTTAGGGAGGCACCTTAACCCACAGAACTTGTACAGTTGGCACTAAATAGTGTCTTAGAGGAGTGGCAGGTGTTTGTCCAAAGTATCTTGGGCAAAGACACATTATCTAAATGGGACATGATGTCGTTCGACCTATAGCGAGAGGAGTTGAGGCGAGCTCTATTAAAGAGCAACATCAATGGGAGCAGCAACGAGGGTGTAAAAGGTGAAGAGGAGAATGTGGCCCTAGCATCAAAGGGTCCCAGTTAGGGACCAGGGGAGAAGAGGAAGGACCTGTCAAAGGTCAAGTGCTTCATATGTGGTGAGTTCGGCCACTACAGTACGCAGTGTCCTCTCAGGAAATAGGACAAGCAAGAGAAGAAGGACCGGGCAGCAACGTCCGCTGAGATAGATAGGTTGTCCTCCACACTAGAGGACTTCATTATGTTTGCAGCTATACCTCCAGGAATGAGGTGGGGCAACATGGACCTGTAGTCCCAGAGTTGCAGAAATGAGCAAGGTCCATTGAGGTGTCCTCCTCATGGATCATTACCTTGCTACAAGGGCCCACAGTATTTAGTAGCAGGATTGATCAGTGTCAACGTTGCAAACAAATTCTCAAGTGACAGTTGCAAACTAGAAGCAATCAGGTGCTGAGGAGCGCAGTGCAGAGTTGACAGCAGAGCAGGAGGCTTAGTAGCAGAGTCAACAGCAGCACAGATTCTCAGTGGACAGTGCAAAGGCTAGTAGCAGTCAGATACTCTGGAGACAGATGCAGCAGACACAGTTGATTCAGTATTTGGGGTTTCTCAATTGCAATAGTTGCAGTAGCAACATTACAACAGTGTAAAGCAATACAATAGTGTAAAGCAGTACAACAGTGTAAGCAGCAGCACAACAATGTAAGCAACAACACAGATGTAGTATCAAAGTTACACAATGGTTGGTGGGCCAAGCAGTCACAATGGCCAGACATCAGCAGCGTACAGTCGGTGATACAAAGACAGAGTGTTGTAGCAGCAGTTGTGCAGCACTAGAACACCTTCCTCACTAAGAGGGAGTGTTAATTTTCATAGCATCAGAGGTGTTTTAGTCTCTAAACTTTGAGGAGAGGCTAAAAAACAAGAGTTCTCCATAACCCAAAAATCATTTCTGGAAATTCCACCTAGAAGTGTCTCAATTAGATTATTAGCCTATTTTTAAATATTTCTCAAGTCTATACTTAGGTAAAGGGGTTAATTAATCAAAATTAATTGAGATAAAGTGCGAATTATCTAGAAACTCACATGGATCGACTGCAAAATAATCTTAGCCATCGATTAAGATTTAATCTTGGAGAACACACTTGAGGTCGATTTCCTTGGGCAGTTCAATTTTCCAGGGAGCAGCAGCAGTTGTCGGATACCCAGAGAAGGAAGCAGTGACACTGAGGGGCAGGTACAATGAAGTCGGAGAAAGATTTTCCAGATCTGGTGAGTACTTTGCAAAGAGACGCAGTGATAGGCACAGAGAGAATGTGCAAGGGCTGCGCAAAAGCCTCTAAGAGGCAATTCGATTATGTGGGGGAGAAGTAGAGTTTCAGTTCCAGAGCCCGGAAAGACTTCCCAAAGGCCAGAAGAGAGTTTCTCAGTCAGCAACAAACTAGATGGATTGAGGAGCCACTGGTTTAGGCAGAGGGTGGAAGGGACTGTGCAAGGATGACATAGGCCTGTACAGAGGCTGTTTGGACAGCTTACTTGGAGTTGCAATCAGAGCCCGGATTGCTTGTGTGGGTGAGGAAAATTCCTCACTAGATATTTGCCAGTGTTTTCTCGGCAGGATTGCTAGTTTTCATCATCTAGATTGTACTATGATAATTTGATTGCTGCATAATAATAAAAACCCTCAGTTGTTGCACTGATTTTCCCAACTTGGGTTTTTCTGAAGAAATTTATCGAAAAATAGTCAATTTTTATGTGTGCTAGAATATTTCTCAGTTTCCAGCACTATTATTTCCCGCAATTTTATTTGTGAAGGTTGCAGAAGAATTAATTCCAGTTGCTGCAATAGGATTTCAGTGGTGAAATTTTCACATTCGCTGCACTCAAATATTTTAAGAAACTTTTTAATCTCCTAGTCTTTGACCAAAACTAAGCCTTTGTCCATAAACTTATTATCAGACCTTCTCTGATCTGGCATTCTTCCATAAAACCTTTTAGAGTTTCTCCGGATTAACAGGTCTTTGACCTTAACTGGATTTTGGCCATTTAAAAAATCAGATATCCAAACATTCTAGACAAGAAAAAATCATTCTGCTGCAACGTAGAAGAATCAAAAGCAATAAGCCAATCTAAGCGAAAATAACAGTGTTGTTCCACCATAGAAGAAATACAATATAAGAAATGATTATGACTCATCTTTTAGCCACATCCAAGTATTTTCAGAATTTCTCCGATCTCTTGGCCTTTGATCAAAATTAGGCCTTTGGCCACAAACATTTTATCAGATGTCTGATCCAGCATTTTGCCACACAACTCTTAAGAGTTTCTCTGAAGTAACAGGTCTTTCACCACAACTGGCTTTTGAAAATTTAAAAGGTCAGATATTCCATACATTCCATATCAGAAGAAAAAATCAAAAGTAAGCCAATCTTGATTAATATAATAGTGTTCTTCTTCGACAGAAGAAATACAATATAAGACAGTAGGGTTACTAATCAGTGTATAAATCTGTGGGAAACTGGTTACCAAAGTCAAGAAATCGATGTTATCGAGAGCATCCTCCCAGCAGCCACTCCCACCCTTTTCAAGTGGGAGCATCCAAGAAGTACCTCTCGGAGCACACTACCAAAAATTGTGAGCATGCTGCCACTGTGTGGAGTACAGTACTTCCTGGGACACTCCTAGAGGCTGCCTAGAGCAAGGAGCGCAGCCTGCAAATGCTCCCTAGACTCTCCTAGAGCAAGGAGTGCATTCCCCCAGTGCTCCCTGGACAATCCCCAGGCTCTCTCTCCACACTTTGAACCTTTGGATTCATGATATTGTCAAGTATAAAAACTGTGGACAGAGTAATGAATTGCACAAGAGGGAAGAAACTGATCAAATTTCTAACGAGGGATACAAGCATCAATTACTTTCATGAAACTCATACCAGAGTTTACATTGCAGCTATGTAGGATTGTAACAACCAGATTTGGTAGCTATGTCCTAACCTTTAGGTGCCTATTGAGATTAAGATCGCATATTTTGCAAATATAACTATTTGGCCACGTTGACAATAGGTGGATAACATATTTAATTCCATAATATTTTAGAAACATAACTATTTGGCCATGTTGACAATTGGGGGATAAAATATTTAATTCCATAAGTTTATGATCTACTTCCTATTTAATTCTGTAAGTTAATGGTCTAACTTCATAAAAAACAACTTTCCATCTACAGCTAGCAAAAATATGCATGTTTTCATATATTAAGCAACAAATTTGGCAGTATGCATACTTTCCCAAATACAAATACATTATAATATATATAAAACACTCCATGGTGCTCCACTACTAAGGTTTTCTCGGAAATGGCGCTCTCATTGCTCACACTCCGCTCCCAGACTCTGGCAAATTATGAAAGAAATAGCGCTTGTAACAGCTAGCAAAAGAGCTGCCACAATCCACCAAGCTAGTGAATGCATTACTTACTACCAAAATGCATGTCAATTATATTAGTGTGAATAGAATTATTGATGGGCTGTTGGTCATAATTATGGGAAATAGAACTATCATGCGTAAGGGAAAATTATTGTGGGGTAACAACAGGGAACCCTGTTTAAGCTATCAGCAACATCCACTGAAGCGCTTATAGCACTGTATTTTGTTACCAGACTAATTCCACCAAAACGGACTGCCTATTGCGTGTTAAACTAGCCTCCAGAGCCAATATTAATGATAAATTTAGAAGGAAACTTTGAATGGATCTCTAGCTGCTCCTCTAGGAAGTCTAACAACCAGAGCTACTCTACTCTATGACTGTGTTAAGTTGATCTCTCTAACACTTTGAGAATGTGTGGCCTAATGTACGAAATTATGAGTCAATATCATTGAGCTGGTCTCAATAATTTTGGTTGGCCTCCCAGAGGGGGAGCATAAGGAGAAACCCAGGATCTCACCATTCGGTTGTCTTGTACACTCCAGAACTCTGCCTGTCATTTGTTGCTCTAATCTGATGGATCAACAATGAAGTATGAAGTGATCAATCTAGTCATCATTGGGTAGGGCACAGCATACAGGAGCTGAGATCTATGGAAGATCTCCCTGATTAAGAGGGCTAAGCATATTTGGTCAGTCTTGATACTGAAGCAAAGTAGAGAGAGAACCCCTCGACTACCTATAAATGCAATGATAGTGTCCTCAAATCTCATAGTATCTGGGGCACTGAGAAATAAGGCGCATCTCTGACAATGTACACCAGCAAATTTGCAGACAACCTAGCAGATAGCTTAATTTCATATTAGGCCCCAAAGAAGGGAGCCCCCTCCCATCTCGCAAACCCCTAGAAGCATGAAGAACATGCTTTTACGAGTCAATATCATTGAGCTGGTCTCAATAATTTTGGTTGGCCTCACAGAGGGGGAGCATAAGGAGAAACCCAGGGTCTCACCATTCGGTTGTCTTGTACTATCTAGAACTCTGCCTGTCATTTGTTGCTCTAATCTGATGGATCAACAATGAAGTATGAAGTGATCAATCTAGTCATCATAGGGTAGGGCACGGCATACAGGAGCTGAGATCTATGGAAGAAGAGCTCCCTGATTAAGAGCGCTAAGCATATTTGGTCAGTCTTGATACTGAAGCAAAGTAGAGAGAGAACCCCTCAACTACCTATAAAAGCAATGATAGTGTCCTCAAATCTCATAGTATCTGGGGCACTGAGAAATAAGGCGCATCTCTGACAATGTACACCAGCAAATTTGCAGACAACCTAGTAGATAGCTTAATTTCATATTAGGCCCCAAAGAAGGGAGCCCCCTCCCATCTCGCACAGACAAGCTTCCATCCAAAATGTATTCTCCATAACCTCAAATGATAGGAGAGCAAGGTTCCTCCCTTCCTATATTCCCACCCCCACAAAAGATCATACAGCCAAGCACCCTCACTCCTAGCCTCACCCAAGGAACACCATCCCCCAATGCATCAATGAATTCATAGCCAATGATGACTTGGAGGGTGAGACTCAATCTCCAATTCCAGCATCTACAACTAGCTCCAACATTTAGAGACAGCATCTTCTATTGATCAGTACCATGTTCAGCAATAGCCTTTCAATTTCAACTCACTAGTTGTTTACATCCTCTTATATACCTGTAACCTTTTGTGCTTTTCTTACTAACATTATTAGCTTGTTTAGCATGATGATTGATTCATTATCTTCTACTTAGATGTTCTTCATGCTTCTAGGGGTTTGTTAGGTCTTAGGATTTATAATAATAAGACCCTTCCGGGCAAAATGTATTTGTAAAAAGAATTTTTTTTAGTCTACAAAGTCCTGGAATTTCCTAGAGTACAAGTCGACCTTGGGAACATCAAGTCGGCCTAAAGGAGGGAATTTGACCCCTTGAGAAGGTTATATAAAGGAGCAGTTCGACCTCATTTGGACACACTCACTCCACAAGTTCGATCTATCAAGAAAGAGTTCGATCTGTAGCTGTGAAGTTGGAAGGAGGAGAGTGAAGGTCAAGGAGAAGAAAGAAGGATGACATTTCTTGGTTTTTGGGCTCTATCTCTCTCACATGTGCAAAATTCTAGGGTTTTTGAGCTGCAGAAAGAGGCCAAAGTTGCAGGACCGAGTTCCAGTAAGACAAAGTGCAGTATCTTGTAGCTGAAAGGAAGGATACTCTATCTAGACCTTGTTGACCTTAAGGGGAGTTGTTTTGCTCTAGGAACGTCTCAAGAGGAGGCTGATCTACTGCAAGGCCAAAATTGCAGGGTCGAAGTTGCAAGTTAAGTATCAGTATCGAAGTTGGCAGGTTGAAGTTGCAGTGTGTAACAGTTTTGTGCAGAATCAAGGGACTTAAGAAAGGGCTGACTTGGTAATGGGAGAAGGACTTGGTCTAGGGATTGGGTATTTGTATCTGATTTGAAGCATATTCTAAGAAGAGAAGACTTTCCGGGTTTTCCCCTTGGAGGAGTTTTGCCATAGCTAAGAGCCTATATCTATGTCCTCTATTGTTGTTGTTACTGTTCTTGATATTGTTTGATGAAAAGATCTAACTAAAGAACAAAACAAGATATAAAGATTCACAAGCAAATATCAAGGTTAAAGAAAATAAGATTAATAGCTGCCATTTCACATTTTTCTAACAACTTTCATACACTCACATCATACTTGTTACTGGATGTATCTTTCAGTCCCATTGGCCTCCTTTCATGGTCATTTGTTGGACATTAATAAAGTTATGTTAGCTTATCTAATCTACAATGAAAATCAATGATGCTCAGAGAATACTTATCACCAATGAAGATTGTCTGAATTTGAAAGTGGCTTTGCCTAAAGGAGAAATCCATTGAAAAGCAACAAGCTTCAAGCAAACTGATGATTGGAAATATCGTAGGCAGAGAAGGAGCTGTAAAAAATTCATTATTGTTGCTAATGTTCTGAGAGACAAACTGGAATTAAGCTTATGTCTTGCAAGAAAGCTTTATCAATATATCATCAATCTGCTTTCGAACACTCTCATACCAGGCGCTTGAAACCTTTTGAGGTTGATAGAGCAAAGTTGGTACACTTAGGAAAATTCACAAAATACCGAACTGTCATTGAGGAAGCCAAGGCACGTATCCAAAGGTCACGGAGATTGAGGGTATGTAAAAGGTTCTATTCTCGGGTTGTCAAGGTCTCAAGGACAAGATAAAAGTCATGTATGAATTTTGAGAAAGTTTTGGAGAAATTCCCTCATCCAGCACATCGAGCCTAGAATTCAACGTGAATTGGAGCTCCAGCACCAGCAAGTCACATATTTTGGAAATCTCTGTTTGCATTCTCTTTTTATTTAACTGG
Organism: Pinus tabuliformis; assembly: GCA_031772625.1. Taxonomy (NCBI): domain Eukaryota; kingdom Viridiplantae; phylum Streptophyta; class Pinopsida; order Pinales; family Pinaceae; genus Pinus; species Pinus tabuliformis. The sequence continues at coordinate 1,981,771,171 of CM062819.1, read as the reverse complement.
ATGAAAAAGCTTGTTAATATGGTTATATATTGTAGTTAGCCCTCAACCACTCTCCCATCATTACAACGAGACACAAGCCTGTACTTTATAGCTCTGCTTCTCTGCATGAATAAAACTCCCCTGCCAAAATATAATTGCAAACTACTTGTAAAATAGCAAGCAATCCAGATCATTTCAGACATTTTCTGCTTAATGGACGGACTTCTTGGTAGTGCATAATCTGGACTAAAGTCTAATACATGAAGCGCATAACTAAAAGCACATAAAATACCTCATTAAAAAATTGTTAAAAATTAAGAGGCACATCTCCAAAAGAAAGTACCATGAACAGCTTCTCACATACATTACATTAAAAGGTAAAATTGGATAAACAGCAAACAAGTGCATGCAAGCCTTAATTCCTCGTTCACTATTGAATATTCTCATGGATCCAACAAACCTGTTTCAAGTAGATCCAGTTGTACGAAAGGCCCAAAATTCCCGTACAAAGTAATTCTTAGTCTTTAGACACAACAAACCTTAAATCGTGGGTCAAATATAATCTTCGGCAATTCCTTTTCCCATTTCGAAAATGGCGCCACTCCTTTTTCTTTGAGCATTTCCTGCAAAAAAAATATATGAAACACCTGTTGAATTTCTGTATTCAGAAAAGAAGACTGAAAAATCAAAAGTCAAAAAAATTAATACAGAAGGAATTTGATTGCAGTGTTACATAGATGATAGAAAGCTAAGAGAATTCATTAACACTCCCTATTACATTATTTGTTCTCATTATTCAGTCAAAATGCAAAGGACCTTATTTTCATCATCCTTAAAACTTTTTAATTAGCCTTAGAATTTTCTCCTTTGTAAGAAATTAACCCAGACCCTTACAGAGCGTCAAATCAATTTTGATCACTTCTTTCAAGGATATATGCTACATTGATAGACATTCTGCAAAATCAAGCCACATCTATCATATGACATAAAACTGGTGACCAACTCCCCGCACTAGACTAGCAGATACTCCATCTGAAATCTAGATTACACTTGATCAAGAAATTACCTAATTATAGCAAATTGGAAAACCCTATCCAAACTCAACACCATCATCAAATTCTCAGAAACACAATTCTAAGATATCCAACTTTGTTACCGCATATGGTGAATTTTTCACAAATTATACCGAAACTCCAGAATTGGACAATTTAATCAAGCATGCAGAAGCTTTATATGCATCAAAAATAGATGCTAATACAGATTTTTTCAGAAACTTGAAAAATATAAAGCAAATCAACCTATATGTACATACGTAAGGGTAAAATTGAAATTAAAAACAAATTATATTTGATTTTTTGGTTGTACATATAATGTTATAATGAAATTTGCTTAATTGTCTTTACTGGACTTGATGGCAAATTTTATAATATTTATTTGCACCGGTGAACTTTTTCGTCATCCCTGAATTCAAACATGAACACCTGTTGCATGTTTCTAGATTCCCGGTGGATTTGTGGAGCCTACTGCTACTTTCAAGTCCCATACCAGAATTTTCAACTTAGATCAATCATGTTTGAGGTATAGGACTATTTTAAGGGCAGATTTTGGTCACTATTTCAAGACTCTAGGGGCTAGCCACTACATTACAACTACCATTCTAAAATCCCAACACATTGCTATATTTTTTCTAGAAAGACATTTCCACAGAGTTATCTCTTGGATAGAGAAATGTATTAACCATTAGAGATGTTTCTCAGAGATTAATTAATCAATGTGCCCGCATAGATTGCAACAATTAGCCAAGCTCCACTGCTCTTTCCTCCACAAAATCAGAGGTGTTTAAAATAATCATCAGTCAATCACGACTATCCATTAACATTATAGCCACATTGACTGCTCTCTGTCACGAATGCATTTTTTTCTACATGTCACCCATTGGAATCAAAGCTCTAACCTAATACATATTAAGTGCACACAGAACTCCAAATCAAATGAATAAATAATGTTTGCAAGAGTAAGAGGAAGATATAAGTTTAGCATAATAAAGGATCGGTGAAATTTTTCCTGAAGGAGAGATTACAATGGTATAGAAGAATTCAGTTGATTTTACAAGTGACTCGATAATATATTAATCAACAAATGCAGTCATAAACTATAGTGAAAATGTGAAAATAACATTTAACACAATAATGTCACCTTAAACTGCAAGACGCGCTCTTCCTTTGTTGGTCCAGTGTCTTCGTCCTCACTATCTGAAGAAGAATCTGACACAGTTGGCTTTTCTTTGTTGCTTTCAGATGGTTGGCTTTTCCCACCTGTTTCAGCCATTGTAGTGCCATTTGTGTTTGTGGTCCCAGACCCAGACCCAGTACTAGAAAGAGATGATGCTGTCATCGGTGCCCCAGAATCTTGCAGTTTCTTTTTGATCAGGTCTAAAGCAGTTGATGCAAAAGCTGTAGAAGAAACCTTGTGTCCAACTGATTCACGACCACCTGTAGTTGCAGCAGGCACATTCAAACTGAAAGATATGGGACCCTTTTCAGCTGTATTTGCATTTTGCCCAGAATTTGCAGCTGCTTTAGCAGTTGCTTCCTGCATTTGCTTTTTGCGTAGCTCTGCAACTTCTGGAGGTACTTGCCAGCTAGTAGCCTGCATATATTGTATAAAACACTATCTATTATAAAAACAACTTACCACTTGAGCTAACAAAATAAAAGCTTGCAACCACAAATAAACATGTTAACACAATGGCAAGAATATTTTCGCACACTCGTACAAGTTTTAGAAGTGATTTAAGAAAGAAAATCTCAGACACTGGTCTTTTACAGGGACCATGAAACACAATTATCAAGCAAATGATAGAACAGGGATCAGGAAGAGAAGATTACTGTAAGCTGGTTCTGCATTTTATACACTCACGCAGACAAATAAATATATATAGGCAACTATCAAGATGAATATTTTTCTCATGCCGATATCAGGAGCAAAACAGACCAGTCATCGAACCGGTCGACCCCAAAAGCCTGAACCAGACCAGAACAGGAAAAAAACCAGACCAAAAGACTGGTCAACCATAAAATATGCAAATTTTGAAGAAAACATATAAATTCATGTGCGTCCATATGAATCAAAACCATTATACATAAAATATGCATAACATATAAATTCATGTATATAGCAAGGGTGCACATAAGCAAAATATCACCAATTGCAATCCATCTCTGATCCAAAATTTATCAACAAAGAGACTCTAAATGGCCTCTACGGTCTTATAAAAATCATGTTACAACAAATAACTACATATCATCAAAATAATTGCCTATAAACAGATATTTATCATGATTATCACCCTATGAACATTACAATAAGATACAAAAACCTTCACATGACTAATCAATATTGCTTGAGTGAAGGCTACATTTTCACTAGGGTTCTGACAAAGGAGATCAACAATCAATGTGACCACCATCAAGATAAATAGAGGGTTTGGTGCTCTTGATTAAATGCCAGTTCTCTACCCTCATACATGATAGAATCCAGTGGAAATGTTGCAAGCCTACCAATCCTGAAATCCTGAAAACCATTAGTCTGCTGGAGTATGAATGGGATCTAAAATTCTCCTTTCTCCATATGAAGTCCAATGAGGTTGGAACCACTCTCAAACATCCTGAAACAATTAATGGTAATGTTAAAACTTAAGTAAATAGATAGAAAAGGAAAGATAAGGAGAGTGTCGACTTTAAAGGAAAGATAAGGAGAATCTAAACTTTCACTTTAAGAATTTCATATAACCATTAATTACTAGGGTTAGAATTAGTATGGCCTAGGATTATGTATTTTTCTTTCCCTTTATGTAGGTTTTTGTTTATATTAAAACAATAAGATTTGGTGGTCTCTAGCCATTCACACAATATCGTATTAAATCAGCTGTATTTGTACAGACGAACCAATGCAATGCTTTAGAGGTTGATTCCCTAGAGAACTGACTAGTTCCGGTAAGGAACTGGCCTTAATTGATCAACAACACAGAACTCGACCCAGTATGAATCTGAAACCAGGCAATCTGATTGGTTCCACCGATGCTAATCAGATCCCAATAACACTGATCAAGAGAACTTTTATGATCTTGAGCACCAGTACTGCTACTAACAACAAGGCCCTTAAGCAAACTTCCATATTGTTGATTTGTTTAGTCATATTGTTTGTTTAGTTTTCCCTTTGTTATGGTCCCACTAGAGCATCCACGCCGGGGATAATTCACATCCTAAAACTTACAAGACCATCATGATTCGACAACTCCGTGAAGCTTTATGCTAAATCCCTCAAACACAGCTATCGGGTGAGCTTGATAGGAACCACCTTAGGGCACGAAAATAGGAAGATTCAATCTGGAGTACCAAAACATTGATCAAATCTCTCAGACTTTGTGCCATAAAAGTGTTCATGAGACTATAAAAGTGTTCAACTCGATCAAAACAATGGTCTTCTTCCAGTGATTAAACGAGTTTGGTATCTTAAAGATCTTTTATGAGACTTTACAAGTTTCTTTCTAGTCATCTGTGCACTATTCACAGCTTCTTGAACTTCATTAAGAGCACTAATCACAGCCCCTCTTAAAACTCATCTTAACAATGGATATGGATTCCAAAATATATTGTTCAAGATGCAGCTCTTCAACACAATCATCATACCTATTGTTTTTTATGGTTCCAAGGCATGAGAAGCTAGTTTGATCTGCCCCCATTGGTCTAGAACTGTTGATATTTGTAGCAGCAGACAGGTTCTTCTGCATAGGCTAAGTGTCAAGCATGCAAAAGTAGTCCAAGACTTTCCTAGGAGTTTGCTCATGTTGAGTGAGTATCTTTTATGATCTTTTTCTCAACTCTAACGTAGTTAAAGCAAATTAATTAATTAATTGATTAATGTTGGCTACTGGGCTAAGGTTTTCTAAAGAAAAGTAAATTTTTTACTTTAGTGAAATAGATCTATTCCCAACCATTGATCTCAAGTAAGTTAAGATTTAATCCTAACCATCCATCACTTTGGAGATTAGAGTTAGGGATCTTTCTCAATGAAGAATTATAAAGACAGCCTAAGGGAAGGAGAAAGACACAACACAATTGCAAGTGATCTACAGATTTGTGAGAGATTTCCTCAAGTGAGGAGTGAGAGACTCAAAGGCTGAAAAGAAGGAAAAGATTACAGATGGAAAATTCTAGTGAAGAAAACTTGGGGGAGGCCGAGACCGTACAAGTTGCTGAGCACCAAAATCCACAGAGCAGAGATCTAGCCCCAAGAGATTTGTACGAACTGATGGAAGGCCACACATATGATGGCTAGGTTAAATTCAAGCAGCATGTGGGTGCAGTTCAGGGTTTTCAGGAAGCCGAGTTTTCCAGATCTATTGCTGTAAGAATTCTGCATTTCTCTATGACCCATTTTCCCTGTAAGGGAGCCCTTATTTTATTCTGAGAAATAAAAGTGAGGATAAATTGGGGGGTTTAATTTTTCCTCTGTGATTCATTTTCTACTTGTGCTTCTGCTGTCAAATTTTATGGTTAAAATACCAGTATCTTTTTATTCAGCAGTTTCAGAAAATAATTTATGAGGTTCAATAAATTTCTGGGTCATAAAATTTGTTTGGCATATAAATCAGATATGGTATTCAGGAGATTAACAAGGACAAATAGAGTCTAAATGACTCTAGTACAACACATTATCTCTTGCAAGAAAACAGTTCCTCATTGCAACATCCAAGCAATGTTTGCGGCTCATCCTTTGTGCCTTAAGGACATCTTTAGCCTTGCCTATTTTCTTCACAAAGTCCATACTCTAGGAGACTCAACTTTGGTATGGATCCATAACCCTACCATGCTCTTTGTTCTTCCAAAGTTATCACCTCTACGAGCCCAATAACATGCCACTAGTTTTTGGAGGCTTCCTGATTACTTCATTTGATGGCCATTTCTCCTAATTGACTCCCCCCTTCCAAGTACTTTTTGGACACTCCAAGTTGACTTCTACAGTCTTGACCAGGGTTGCGAGGGAACGCCCCCACTCCGAATCCGCGCTCCGGTCGGGAGCGCTTCAGGAGCTAGTCGGGAGCGCGCTCCCTGCAAAAAAATGCTCCCTGGTTTTTCGGGAGCATTTAGTCTTTTTTGCAAAAAGAATTTGCAGTAACATTCCAAACGCATTTTTTTCAAAGAAACAAATAATTTTTTAGTGGGGCAGCCCAATGATCAAGCCTATGGCCCTAGTATTGATATGCAATATCCTTTTACTTAATTTTTTAACATTACCATGAAATGACTCAAGATGTTTGAGAGTGGTTCCGACCTCATTGGATTTCATAAGGAGAAAGTAGAATTTTAGTCTCATTCAAAATCCAGCAGACTCATCAGTTTTTCAGGATTTCAAGATTGGTGGGATTGCAATGTTTCCATTGGATTTTGTCATGTATTAGGGTATGGAACTCGTATTTAATCAAGAGCACCAATCCCTATATGCACCTTGATGTTAGTGACATTGGCTGTCGAACTCCTCTATCATGACCCTCCTAAAAATGTACGCATCACTCAAACAAAATCTTGACTTGACATGCTATGCTTTTCCTATCTTATGTTAATGCTTAGAGGGTGATATTAATGAAAAAGATCCCTATACAGATCCAGAGGTAATGGCAAAGATACCTCTGGATATTAATGCTTAGAGGGTGATATTAATGAAAAAGATCCCTATACAGATCCAGAGGTAATGACAAAGATACCTCTGGATATTAATGCTTAGAGGGTGATATTAATGACAAAGATCCTAATTTTCCAACAAGACTAAAAACTTAGACATTTCTCGTGGCGGCAAGAGGCCCAAGCATTAGCAATAGATAATAGATTTACTTGTCTTTTCTAGTTTCTAGTAGTTTTTATAACTATTGACTCTTTCATATTTATTGTGATATTTTTTGTAAACAATATATGACAATTTAATTTTGAAATTTGAAGTTGGCAATTATAACTCATTAGTAATGAATTATGAATATTATGCTTCGTGAAAGTTTAAAGTTGTTTCATTTCATTTCATTTTATAACATTTCATTTTGGAGATATCGCTATGTAAGATTTTCTAGACCCTTGCTGATATTTGTTGGAAATCGACGAGAGGGATGGACCGTACGCGCAAGGGTTTGGGCTAGGTTAACCGGTGTACCATCGACCTAGGGCTCGATACCTGCCTGGATAGCCTACTCTCCGTCGCGGTCACTAGTCTGGAACCTGCTGCAGCAATCCCGTAGCTACCTTGTCTGTCTCTGTCGGTGCGGTTATCGTGTCAGTTATGGATGCCCCTGAGCTGGATGCGGTGGATTATTCGGCGGATCCATCGCCGGATAAGGTAATTTTTGGTCAGCCCTGTTTTGGTCCCCGTTCGCAGTTTTTACCATCTTCTTCGTCAGCTGGTCCCGGGTTCCATACTCACCCCTCATCTGAAGTGCCCATTGTTTACCGGAACAGCCCTACCTCCGCTGGTGTTTTTTCGTCTGGGCCACTGCCCTTCGAGGTCCCGCCACTCTCGCCTGGGTCCTTACAGTTTTTGGCCACTCACACTCCCCCATCTCCCTCTTTCGACCCATCAGCTCCGCCTCTGTTCTCGGTTCCTATCCCCCCGCCGTCTGTAAACCCTTCTTCTTTCCCTTCTGCACCTGGGTCGCACCGTTCAGGATGTTTTGAAACCCCCGCGGTCTCTTCGCGACCTGCTCCGCCCCCTGCGAGAGAAGGCATCACCAACCCTCTGGTTGATCATCCATCGGCCCCTCGATCTGGTAAGAGGAAGGTTCACTGTGTGCGTGCGATTTCTAGGGACATATCTATTAAATTTGACGAATCGAAGCCGTTGGGGGAATATATGGACATTGCGAACACGGTTCTGGTAGGGCACGTCAGGGGCAGAACGTATTCGCGTCAGCGGCTCATATCGTGGGTCAAGGAGATTTGGTGTGGTGTATTGTTTGATCTTCCTGAGGTCCACGTCCTTCCCAGAGGCTGGTTCTCTCTCAAATTTTCCAAGGAAAGTCAGACTGATATGGTTCTGGGGCGCTATTGGCATATTGAAATGGCCCCTGTTCTTCTTAAGCGCTGGAACCCTCTCTTCGAACCAGAAAAGGAACAGCTAGGTGCGGGACCGATTTGGGTTCGCCTTCCGGGTCTCCCCCTTCCCTTCTGGGCCGAAGAAGTGTTTATACAGGTCGGCAATGCACTCGGGACTTATTTAGACTATGATCGCACTTTTGTGGAATCTGGAAGCCGATCACTGGCTCGGATTTTGGTTCACCTGGATACCCGAGAAGGTCTTGAGGAGCAAGTTACGCTGCAATGGGGCAGATGCATCAGGGTTCAGCTTTTGGACTACGAAGGAGTCCCCTTTCGCTGCAGAAGATGTCATAAAGTTGGACATCTTGCCAAAGAATGCCCCCTCAACAAGAAAGCGGACGATACCCCGAGGCACACCCCGACCTCATCCAGGATGGCATCACCAAATCCTTCGAGGCCTCCTTCTGCTGGTCCCTCCCCCGCGACTTCAGCATTCATGGAAGCTTCTGGTATCGGGCGTTCTTCGCCTCCTATCACACGTGCTCGTTCGGCGGCTGAAGCGGGTATGTCCTCCGAGATCTCTGTTTCTCATAATCTTTCATCGATTGATGTGATTGAACCCTCATCTCCTGTATCAATGATTCAATGCCCCCTCAGAAATGCTCCCTCTATCTCTGTGGATCCTATCATCACCACTCTTCCCCTCTCGGATTGCCCTACCCCGCTTCCATCCTCCCCTCCGCACCCACACTTCCTTCGTCCTCGGCAACCTGCTAAGGATCCCCCTGTTAAGTTATCCGGGTTGGGCATTGATGCTTCAGAAGGGGGGGGGTCGTGCTCCAGGGGGAGGAAATCTCACCTTTCCAAAGCCATTAAGATTGCTGGGGCCGAGGTAGTCTCCGGCAGACAATCGACCATAGATGGGGTCCTTAGAGCAGGGCACACCCCGAGAGGTGTTCCCCCATGAAGTGCCTCTCATTTAATTGTAGAGGACTGGCTAGTTCCTCCAAGAAACTAGCTTTGAAGAGGCTCATCGAATCAGAGCCCTGTGACATTATCATGCTCCAAGAAACGCTCTGTTCAGCTGATCAATGTTCCCATATACTGCTGTCTCTGATCCCTGGATGGATTATCTCTGCTAATGATGCCATTGGTCGATCTGGGGGAATAGCCATTGGCATAAACCCCCGATCCATTAAGGTATCTGCTAGCTGGGGGGGGGCTGGTTTTATTGGACTGGACATCTTCTCGGCCGACCTTGGCTTGGATCTTAGAATTGTCAATATATATGCTCCGTGTTCCCAGCGAGAAGCTTTCTGGCAGAACCTTCTTCATCTCCCCATGCTGAGCGAAGATCATATCATATTGGGAGGTGACCTAAACTTCTCGTTAGGCTTCAGGGAATCATGGGGTTCGGATGGCCATATTGACCCCATTACAGATTTCATGCTCAACCTGCTTGAGCAATCTAACTTTATAGATGTCCCAATGCAGCGTCCCCTCCCCACCTGGAGGAATAGAAGAATAGGGGAAGCTGCTCTGGCTCAAAGACTTGACAGATTCCTTCTTAAAGGGTCTCTCATCCAGCGTGTCCATCTGTATCGTCAATGGGTTGGATCGGGGGGGCAATCGGACCATAACCCCATTTATCTTGAGATTCAGGGGCCTACTAAGAAGCCCAAAGCTCCTTTCAAATTCAATCACACCTGGCTGAAGGATCCCTCGTATATCAAGCTGGTACAGGATTACTGGACAGCCCACCCTATCAATGATAATGAATCTTTTGCTAGGAGTTTCTGCAGAAATCTTGCAGAGCTAAAGCATCTCTCCATCCTGTGGGCCAAGGATAAGCTCGAAAGGGAAAATTCTCAGCTTACCCAAATAGAAGTCGATATCTGTAACCTTACAGACGACCGGGGTTTGGGTTTCACCTCATTGGCTGAAAAGAGCAGACTTATTAACCTAGAAGGACAAAAAGCCAGGATCCTCAAAGAGAGGGAGGAGTCTATCCGGCTGAGAAGCAGAGCTCTATGGATTCAAGCGGGGGATGATAACACAAAGTTTTTTCATAGCTATGCTAAGAGCAAGAAGGTGTCTAATACTATATGGAAACTTCCCTTCCCAAATGGTGAGTCTGCAGACAACTTTCAAAAGCTTGCACACCTCGGCACCACCCACTTCAGGAATTTATACAAGAGTCCAAGGGAAGTCGGACTCCTGGACATCATCCATGTAGCTAACCACTTCCCTAGATTTGTGGAGGATGATGATGTGGCGGATCTCACTGGGCCTGTAACAGCTGATGAACTTGAAGGGGTTATGAAGTGGTTCAAGAAAGACAAAAGTCCCGGCCCAGATGGATGGACCATTGAGTTCTATCTTGCTTTCTATGAAGTGCTGGGACAGGATTTGCTGAGGGTGGTGGAGGAGAGTCGTACATCTGGATCTATTTATCATGCTATTAACTCCACATTCATCGCCCTCATCCCCAAATCCGATTCCCCTGAATCCTTTGATGATTACCGACCCATATCGCTTTGCAACTGCTTGTATAAAATCATCTCCAAGACCATAGCAAATCGACTCAGACCTATCCTCTCCAGGGCTATTGCTCCCCAGCAATTTGCGTTCCTAGACTCTCGTCAGATACATGAGGCCATTGGACTCGCCCAAGAGGCCCTTCATTCCATTTGGTCCAAAAGTCTGAAAGCCATCCTTCTCAAAATTGACCTCTCCAAAGCCTTCGATCGGGTCAGCTGGCTCTATCTTAAGATGATTCTGATCCATCTGGGGTTTCCACACTCCTATATTACATGGATTATGGCTTGTATCACTGCTCCCACTTTCAGTGTTCTCATCAATGGCTCGGCATCCTCTTTTTTTCACTCTGAGAGAGGTCTGCGACAGGGATGCCCACTATCACCACTACTATTTCTCTTAGTTATGGAAGGACTCAGTCGTCTCATGGAAGCTGCAAAGAGGAATGGGGATATTGGTGGGCTTGGGATATCAGATTTGTGCTATCTTACACATCTACTATTTGTAGATGATGTTCTTATTCTTCTGGATGGAAGTGTGAGAGACTCCCGGAACTTCTTGAAAATCTTGCAAAGATTTTCTGTAGCCACTGGTATGATACCTAACCAATCGAAATCCACCATCACATGTGCTCGCACCTCGGTCCAAGAGACCAGGATTGCACTACAGGCTTTTCCTTTCTTGGTGCACTCTTTGGACAGAGGTCTTAAATACCTCGGTTTCAATCTGAAACCCTCATGCCAAAGGATTGCTGATTGGACCTGGTTGATTGCCAAACTTGAAAAGAGGCTACTGGGTTGGAGCCACAGATATCTATCTAGAGCTGGCAGACTGGTGCTCATAAAATCAGTACTAGAAGCTACCCCAGTCTTCTGGATGGCTCTAGCATGGATTCCTAGGACTATCCTGGGGAGGATACAGCAGCTTTGTAACCGTTATCTTTGGAATGGGAATCAGGAGAAACGTACATTTGCTTGGATCAGCTGGAAGAAAATATCATTACCTAAGAAGTGGGGTGGATGGGGCCTCAAGGAGCTCCCTGACTTCGCTAAAGCACTTGCTGCCAAGATGGGATGGATCTTGCTCACTAGACAAAATCTGTGGACTCATGTTACATACCACAAATACATTTGGCCTCAAAATATGATGGATTGGGCTCGTCTTCCATCCTGGAATGCGAAGGGGGGCTCATCTGTATGGAAGGCCTTGATTGACTCCCTCCCTCTCATTCGGGACAACTTGGCATGGCGCATCAATGATGGAATGACAGGCAGGATTGGCCTGGACCCTTGGAGCAACAGTGGCGGCAGACATATATTAAACCAGGAGATTATAGATTATTTACAAGGCCGGGGGATACAACATTTTGCACAGATCGCTGATCCACTTCACACTGATATTTTTTCTCAGGCGTGGAAAACTGCCTACTCTTTGGATCTACCTAACCAATGGCACCAGGAATGGGATCAATACATCATGGCTCTATCTGAATCCCATATTCGTATTAAGCAAGGGCCTGATGAATTGATCTGGTGCCCGGCCGACCATGGTACATATGTCCCAAAACAAGGCTATTGTGCCCTCATTGCTCACAGATCTCCGGATCAGGTTCACCCTTGGTGGCACTCCATTTGGAAGTTAAAGGCCACTCCTCGATCTAAGCTTTTCTTCTGGTGTGCGCTTCATGGTATCGTTCCTACCGGTGAACAGTTAACCCGCAGAGCCATCCAGGGACCCTCATGGTGCATATTCTGCAAAAATGCATCTGAATATACAGACCACATATTCTTGTTTTGCCCGACGTTTCAAAGCATTTGGAGGAATATCTGTCAACAGTTGGGAATTACGGGAGACTGGAGCGGCGCTGACCTACAGGAGGCTTGGTGCTCATGGGCCCGTAGCCACCCGGAATCCAAACTTTTAAACCTCCCCCCTGTGGCCATTTGGTATGCATGGCTTGCTCGAAACAGAGCCATTTTTGAAGATAAACCCTTCTCGGGAAGCCATATTGAAATCGCAATCATAGCAGCATACCAGGAGCTACCAGAACCGACCCCAACCAGAACCCGTGTTATACAGCCTATGCCTGAGATTGACAGAACAATCCCTTGGGCTTTTTTCGATGGTGCATCGAACCAAACAGGGTGTGGCGGTGGATTTGTCTTGCACATTAACGAAAATCATAGATATCTAGCAAAATTGGGTTTTGGTATTGGAACGAACAATTATGCTGAGCTCTCTGCATTATATAATCTACTTCATTTTGCTTTATCTCATCATGTTACACAGCTCAACATATTCGGGGACTCAATGGTGGTTGTAAATTGGATTAATAATGTGACAAATTGCCATGTTCACATGCTCAGCAATTTATTTCAAAATACTCTTACTCTCAAAGCAGCATTTGAACATTTTACATGTGTGCATATTTACAGAGAACATAATAGCGAGGCTGACCAACTATCCAAAGAGGCCTCGTCACTTCCCAGAGGCAATGGACAAATAGTGGAGCAGAATGGGTCGGAGGAACACCAGTTTTACCACAGGCCATATATAGATCAGAGGATGCAGCGGGACAACAGTCCCAACAGCTAAATAGTGAACAGAGAACAATATGAACTGCTGATATATTTATGAACAGAATCTTTTTGTAATAGTAAATAGGCTGTAAAGCACAGATCATGGATGTAACTAGAACTTTTTGTTATGATTTTAAGAACTACCTGAAAAGGTGAATTTTGTATGAACTATGACAGTAATGCCGCGGCATCTGCTTATGTAATTTTCAAAATTAATGAAAGTTACTGATTTTCCCAGGGGAAAAAAAACATTTCATTTCATGTTAGATATTATTTGTTGTAATGGTTACACTTAGCTTACAAGTACAACTTTGGTGATCAATGATGATAAATGTTATATATTGAATTTTGAAAGCTTGAAACTTTAAGATTGATGACTCATGAGACTCGATATGTTGTATGTTACTATGTTACTAACTTGTGGACGTGGTTGATGAAGATTATAACTTCTAGATGATTGTTGTTATACGGTTCAATCTATGTTTTTTATGTTTTTATATATAATTCATCACTCTACATGCTTTTGTTGACATATGTGCATCAAAATATAAAAAAATATAAATATATATATATATATATATATATATCACTCCCCGAATAGCTCCCAAACCGGGAGCTTCTGAAAATGTCTCTCCCGCTCCAGCTCCTGCTTCCGCTCCCACTCCCCGTTTTCACTCCCGCTCCAAAGTAACCCTGGTCTTGACAACAGTTGAACCAAGGGATTCGAAGAGGGTATCTACAAGTAGTACATCAAGGTCACTTGGATCACCGCCGCCCTCTGCCCAAGGATCTTAGCGCCAAGACGTTTTTTTATTGTAATCATTTCATGCAACAAATAGATGGATTTATTGTTGTACCTATTGCAAGATCCCCATTCATCAGTTCAGGGAGTTGATAGAGAGCTAATTTGCAAGTTGCAAGAGACCAAGTCAAAGGAGCACCTTATTTTGAGATGTCCCATCTACTATGAGATCAGGGATAAGTTTAAATGCCTATACTGAAACTTCAACGGCTTCCTCATCACATTCTTTCATTATTTAGATCAAGGAGAAGTTTAAAACTTTAAATGCTTATATTGAAACTTCAATGGCTTCCTCATCACATTCTTTCATTATTTAGACCAAAGATGCCTAACTCTTTTCATGAAGGAGGTATTCACATAGAAATCAAAGTCTCTATGGATCTCCCCAACCAAAGCACATCTAGCAATCACCTCTTTCTTTTACATTGTTCCATTTGGTTGAGGTAGCATTGTCCATTTCAGCAGTCATTTTCAAGTTTACTTAAAGTTGCATCCAGACACTAACAAGTAATCTTAGTCAATTGTCCCTGTAGGAAATCTACTTGCTCCAGAGTCCCTGCGAGCGTAAGTAGCCTGTGGGAAAAGTAATCATGACCTTTAGCTTTGCTGGGGCATCAATGTCAAAGCAGGTAAATGGATCAGTACCATTGCCATGGTAATGATAAAAACAGCAATGCTTTCAGATTCATTTCTCTTTTATTTTGTTTAACAGAAGTACATAATAAATTTCATCATAAAAAGAGCGAATAATTTCTCTATTATTTTTTGAACAGAAATTCAACAAAAATTAAAGAGACCAGAAAAGTCAAAAAGATAAGGGTGATTATAAATCCCCCCACAACCAAGATGACCTGAACAGATCATATGCGATAGTCGATTTAGATCAACAACAGACAAAATTACCTGATTTTTAGTGTTGTAGTAGTATTTTTTCCCATCATTTGTGCTCACCAATGCCCAGTCTGTACCAGTCAACTTCTCCCTGTTGTGTAACCAGCAGACACAATAGTGAGTATCCATAAGACTTGACTGCAGAGAATACACAAGCACTAACAAATTAAGCAGATATATAATCAATTCCACTTCCATGATCCCTCAAAAAACCATATTCACTTTTGACAATATCTCTCATAAAGGAATAGTATTAGCACTGAAGATATGTTATCTTTTCGAGATTACATCTTAGGCTTATCCCCTTAAATATTTGATCGTAATTTGTATTTCATTCCTTGTTGGGCCTAAGAATTGCCTTTGGAACTCCCGCATCAATATTATGACTTGTACTTCCTAACCCCATGGAAAGATCAAGCTATCAAACAACACTTCACCTATTTTCATCAATCGTGGGCATTAACATAACAAAAGACAAAATAACGAACCCTACCAAAATATATTAGACTCTCTTCATACACAATGATAAGAAGATCACAAGCAAGAATCATTTTCCAGGTTTGCTAATGGATTACTGTCTCTAAATTTGAGATCAGCATTCACAAATTTCTACACCATCACACTAACAGCCATACAACAATCAATAAGCAAGCTTGCAGTTAATAATTCTTTGTTTCTTTCTATATACATAACAAAAGACAAAATAATAAACCCTACCAAAATATATTATACTCTATTCATACACAATGATAAGAAGATCACAAGCAAGAACCATTTTCCAGGTTTGCTAATGGATTACCGTCTCTAAATTTGACATAAACCTTCACAAATTTCTACACCATCACACTAAGAACCAAACAACAATCAATAAGCAGGCTTGCAGTTAATAATCGCCTCTGTCACAGAAAAGGACAAGCACAGAGCTTCTAAAATAGATGAGATAATTTTATTAATGTTCAAAAATGACCACAAAAGTAGGTCAATGGAATGAATAGATACATCCAGTACGAATACAATAAGGGGGTGCAAAAGCATCTGCTAGGTAACGCAGAAAGTAAGATAAAGAAAATCAACGATAAAGTGCAGCCTAGATAAGTATCTAGCTAAGCTAATCACCAGGTTTAACTAACAACAACCCAAGAGATATACAACAATGTTATAGTTGTAGTGATATAGAGTGAGAGTCTAAGATTGAACATCTCGATGCTAATCATGAAAGAAAGAGAGAAATGAGGATGATGGGAAGATCTCCCAATCCAGATCACCAACAATGAAGAGGGTAACCAGGGCACTAGCTTGCTGTGGTAAGCACCAAGGCAGCATAGTGGGATCCAGCTATACAATCCTGTGGGATGCAGGAGAATGGAAGCCCTACTTCTGTACCACCCAAGGTCAAGGGAAATAAGCTCTGAATATAACTTTGGCTACTTTGTTGATGCTACGAGGTACTACGATTGATGGGAGATGTTGTGCCCTGGATCCATCCAAAATCGATCCAATGACGGGTGCTAGAAGGTTCATCCATCACCTCAAACCAGTCTTGACAATACAAGTTGACCTCCTAAGGAGGAGGTTGAGGAAAGACATAGCATTTGACCACTCTATGCACTAGGATATTCTAGAGATCCCCCACTCTTGATTTGGGGTAGCATGAAAGTATGAGGTGATCATCCTGGTAGTTTCATCAAGGGCCGAGTTATCCAAGAACTAGGATCTGATGTTGAGCAACTCCCTGATGAAGAGAGCTAAGCATCTTTAATGGCAATACTAGAAGAAATTAGAGAGGAAGCTCCCTGCCCCTAAAGAGGCAATGGTATTGCCCTTTGATCTCATAGTAAGAGGGGCACCACCATAAGTATAATGCCAAAAAATAATATAAAGAAACCGACTCCTAGAAAATGCCAAAAAGAATATCAAGAAAGAAACACAAGTATAATTAAAACATATGTATAAAAACGTGACAAATTTATGATGATACATATTACAAACACCAAGACAATCTTTCCCACCTGTGATAATAGATCAGCGGGCATTCTAGACTTGGTACACTCTGATGTATGCGGGCCCATGTCTATAGTTTGTGAACTTCATTGATGACTACTCCAGGAAGACCTGGACCTTTTTCTTGAAGACCAAGGATGACGCCTTCAAGCGGTTCCAAGAGTTCAAAGCTCTTGTGGAGAACCAGACAAGGAAGAAGATCAATATCTTGAGGTCAGACAACTGGTGTGAGTACACCTCCAATTTGTTTAGAGACTATTTCAAACAGGAGGGCATCAAGATCAGTGTCCTCATATAGACCAGGTTGGTGCCTGGATTTGCTTAAGAGGATTGGTGTCCTCATTCAAGAATGGAATTGTTTGTAAAGGTTGAAGCCAGAATTTGTAAGAGGATCCTCACTATTATTCTCAATAATAAAGTTATTTTTGTTCTGGTATTAGTAGTGCTTCTTATATATGAAAAATCTTAACTGCCATAATATGACAATTGAAAGAAATACTGATTCACCCCCCGCTCAGTATTTCCAACACTATATACAGATTTAAATGCCACTATCAAAATGCTTAAATGAAATCAGTTAATTACTGGATTAGGTAAAATTTAGAACAGAATTCTGCAGTTTAAAATTCAGTGCACTCAATATTATCAATTGCAACAAACTAGACGCAAGTTCTCTGTAAATGCTACTCAATGAGAAACTTATTGAGTTTTCAAGAAAAATAATTACCATGAAATAGGCATTGGTTGAGCAGTAACCTTTTCTGCCTGCAAAACATTTAAGACATTTATTCAGGCATCTCCCTTTGATATAAACAGAAAAATATATATATTTGCCAAGTTGATCAATATAATAGAGAGATAAAAGTCATCCATATAAACCTCTCCTTTGAAACCAGGGGGTTTTTCATATGTTGATTCCCCTGTGAGAGCGTTGTAATAATAAACGGTCCCAGACTCAGTTTTGTGTGCATTCCAAGAATCTTCTTCCACATTTTTTAAAGTCTGCACCTCCTTGTTTGTTTGTTCACCACCTTGTTTTTCTTTCTCCATCATAACAGGCTTCAAAGAAGCTAGTTGTGTTGCACCTGAGGATTGGTATTCAACTGACCAGGTACCTCTGCACGGTGGCCTGCCAAAGACAACGATGGGCTGACACCAGGTGGTAGTTGTGCTCCCCAGTTGTTCAACGGCTGCCCAATTACAGCTTTAGATGGAGGTGCCCCTGGAGGTCCTAAAGGAGTTGTACCAGGAGGTTGAGACGCATTAGGAACTGAAACTTGAGGCAGACCTACAGGCCGTGGTGGTGCAGGATATGGCCCTGGAAAACCACCGGGATATGGTACAAAGGGTGGACGATGCAGTCCTCCCAGCTGAGAGGGATGAAGCCATGGGGCCTGTGGAGGTGGACCTAAAGGTGGACCAGGCGGATATCCCTGATAGGCTAATGGCTGCATATGTTGTGAAGAGGTAATAACAGTTGCCGTTGGTGCAGCAGAACTAGAAGGTATTAATCCTGGTCGGGAAGCTTGAGAAGCACTGTCTCCATTATTAGGTGGTACCCCCTGTGTTGGCGTAACAGTTGATGTAGTAGAGACTGGAATTCCAGGAGGCCCCGGTGGACCAGAGGGGCCAAGAGGTACCACCTGGGCTGGGGTGACAGTTGATGTAGTAGAGACTGGAATTCCAGGAGGCCCTGGTGGGCCAGAGGGGCCAGGCAGCACCCCTTGGGCAGGGGTGACCATTGATGTAGTATGCACCGGAATTCCAGGTGGCCCCGGTGGACCAATGGGACCAGGTGGTGGTGGCTGTGGTGGCTGCCACCGGAATGCTGGATATGTATTAGAAGGTGCAACAGGAGGTGGGACAGGGGCTGGAGCAGGAATTGCAGTAGATGATGAGGCATATGCAGGTGCAGATGAAGACTGACCAATTGATGATGATGCCAGAGGTGGACCCACTTGTACCATGCCCGTTGAGGTAGCCTGCATGATTATAAATGCTTAAAATTAAAGTTAAAAAAACTATCTAGTATATCATATGTGAAAAAACAAACTACACAATAGAAACCTAGTATAAGCAAAAAATGAAAATTGCATACTTACACCAGTATATGACTGTGATTGCTGAGGACTTTCTGAACCAGGGATAGCCTGTGAAGCTCCATTATAGGAAAACTGTGTTGCAGGTGATGAAGGGTATCCTGGAGGAACAGTATATGTTGGTCGAGGTGGCGCTTGAGATGGATTTAACATTGCACCAGGAGGTCCCCAGGAACTTGCATGCCCTGCAGCTGGAGCCTGTCCAGGAACTGGGGGTTGAGCGGGCGGCTGAGTTGCTGGTGTTACAAATCCTCCACCTGGTGCCATCCCTACAGTGCTAGCCTGCAAAATAGAAAAATTGAAATAAAGATTAATAAAATTTAATAACATTCTTGTACAAAAATTAAATATTAAACTCTAAGCAACGCTTATCAAACAAAAATTGAATTCCAATCTCACCGTTGTAGAAGACTGAGACTGTTGAGGATTTTCTGAGTCACCAGTAGCTTGTGATGTTCCATTGTAGGAAAAGGAAGGTGTGGGAGGTAGAGGATATCCTTGGGGTTGAGAGGCAGAAAACGTAGCTTGATGATGTGTTTGAGTATGGTTTGGTAGTGTACTAGGAGAAGCCCAGGTAGTTGGAGGCCCTGGTACTGGAGGTTGTCCTGGAACCGGAGGTTGAGGAGGTACCCCAGGCACTGGAGCCTGGCCAGGCTGTGGTGGCCAGGCCTGTGTTGCCATAATTTCCTGCATATTGGGAAGAAGCAACAATGTCAAAACCCATGTTATCACAACTGAACCAGTCATCAAACTGTTCAACCCCCCAAACAGGGAACCTGTCTAGAACCAGACCAGCATTGGGAAAAAATCGAACCAGAAAACCAGTTGACCAAATAATACATTAAATATTCAAATTTTAAATAAAAACATATACATTCATTTGCATCCCATATGAATCCAAACCATTTATACACAAACATGCAAAGTTCTCATTTATATAGCAAAAGCGCATAAAACCAAGATAGCACTTAGTGCAATACTTCTCCAAACCAAAGATACATCACCAAAGAGGATCTAGATGGCCTCCAGTGTCAAAAAAAATCATGCTACAACAAATACCTACATATCATATCATTGCCAATATGAGTATTATCTTATCATCAATATCACCCTCAAAGCATTATAACAGGATTAAATCAACCAAATAAAAAAAAACTCAACATGTCAAATCGAGATTTTGGTTGAGTGATAGGTACATTTTTACTAAGTTCATGATAGAGAAGTTCAACAGTAAAAGCTACTAACATCGAGGTACATAAAGGGCTTGGTTCTAAGCAACAGACTCATTGTTCAGCCACAGTACATCCTTCGCCATTGGATGCATGTTCTTCACATCCCTCTTGACCAATTTAAAGTATGCTCTCGTAGGCTTCGATTAGAGGTTGGTCACCATATCGACAAATCAGACAAGATATGCCAAGCTTTGCAACCTTTAGGAGGTTGAGACTGAGGAGCACTTTATCTTTTGTTGCCCAATTGCTACAAGATCAGGCGAAGGTTCATTGCTTATTCAAAGATTCCCAAACTCTTTTCAGTTTCTTCAAATTCTAACATTAACAATCAATGGAGATTGTCTCAACTTTAGTGGCATGTCGCATCCTCTAGATATCAACACAATAGGTCATCCACCTCTTCTTCCAATGCTTCTTCTACATAGCCCTCTATCTAGAGCTTCATCCATTCAAACTGAGACGCTAGGATAGACAAATCCAAATCCAACAGACTATGAGACACATTGCTTATTGGCTATTTCCAATTTCCACTAAATAAATCTTCCTATATTGTACATCCTTCTTTCATAGTGACCTACAGCTATGGAGTTTGAACTCTGTTCTACATGCTTTAGATGAGATTCACATTCTTGCTTTTTGTATTTTACTTTTTATAGGAATTGTTTCAGCACTCCCACTTTATATTGACATCATTGTACACTGCAATATTTTTTACCCGCTTTAGCAGTCACTTGTTGGACATCAATAATATTATCTTATCTATCTTATCTTATTTAACATCGGTATAGAATAAAAGTTACCAGAGGTTTCCTTGAAGTGACTTTTAAAATTAAAGGTGATTGATATATATATATAAACTTTAACTTCAATGGATTTACAACTCTAAGTAAATTCAAATATAAAATCAGAGCGGCCTATTAAATCCTAAGTATTTATTTCCCTCGGAAATAGAAAAAGGGGTACACTTCAAATAAGTGCCAAGAGTGATGAGTTGTGGCATATCAAGGAAGACATTAAACTTGGCAAAAGTGAAAAGATTCCATTTAAAGTGGTAAGTTGCAATTTCCATCAAGTTGAAATGGAAACAAAGGTTCAATTCACTTCCGAGTATATGTTGGAACCAAAAAAAAAAATAACACGTGTTAAGAAGGATCCAAAATGAGGTCATAAGACTTGCCATTGACATCATTGTCAAGGGAAATTATATTGACACTATGTGAGCTAATAGATTACAAATAGTGAAAGAAAAAGGTAAACAAGCTCATATACAATAGTATAATAATGATATTAATCATTTAGAATTAAACATCAATGAATACTTCCAAAAATGTGATTTATATGTCTTACAAACTGAAGATGTCGATCTTTTCTAGGGAACTCTTGGTTGAAATATCTTGCTACTTTTACCATGAATTTTGATTAAAAAGTACATGGAATCCAGGCACCTAACCAAGAAAATAATGCTCCAAGACATGAATTCAAAGCATCTTGGTCTCTCATCAAATTCAAATCAAAATCAATAAGAACATCACAAAGAACTAGAAGAGAGTTTAAACATTTGAGCAAAGTGTTCTTAGAGAGAAATTTTTTTACTAAAGAAGATTAAAAGAAGGTTGCTTCAACAAATCAAAAGGTTAAAAAATGACGAGTAAAACAATTAAGATTCTATAAATAATTTCCACCAGTCAAAAATAAGAAATAATTTTTACGCTTAAGTGATCATAATCAAAGCAAGCTTACACAAATTAGAAAGTTAAAGAATGATAAGTGGTTAAAATAAAAGTTAGGGCAGCTTACGATGCGAAGGTCTTATTATATTTAAGAGAAATTCAAGTGTGGAATCTTATCATTACCCAAATCATAGTAGTAGTCATCACACAATTCTACAAAAAAATGAATTCAGGTTGTTTGATGCCCGTAAAAGGGGGACTTAAAGCCCACTCACTTCCCCAACACGAATCCTCTGAATAAGTCTCTTTTGAGCTCTATTCTCAATGTTTTATGAAGAGCTTTGTCTTAGACTTGTATATAATAATTTGTTTGCAAAAAGGCCATTCGGCCTTTATCTCTCCACCTTGTTCAAAGATCTTTGCTCTTCACTATTCTTCTGATGGCTATAAGGCCTTTGGGATCAACAAAACACACACCCAAAAATCAACTCTACTCTGGATAGGTTTGTTGAATCCTCTCTCCACGTAACACGCACGCAAGAAGCCAAATTGCAATGCAATTGCAAATAAAACTTAGTTCTCAAAATGCCAATCAACTCAAGATTTTATAAAGAGTTATGGCATTTAAAGACTACTCTTGGCAAATATGATGTCCTTGTTGAAGTAACATAAGGACTCCTTATTACAAAGTAATTGTTCTATTTGAAACTACCTAACCTTGGTTGAGAGATGTTTTAAAGAAATATGTTACCTCACAATTCTCACAATCATCCATCATCTCAATGTTTGAACAAATCCATCCAAGTTGATTGCAACCGCGTAATTATTAGCACAAGTAATCTCGGTGATTGTTCTTTTTGGCTAATAGGGCATCACTTGTTCAAGGGTGGCATTATGTTTCATCAGCCAGCTTTATTACACCCTCTTTTGCACCACACTCATTCTCTGTTCCATGACCAAGTGAACAATATTGTAGAACACCTGTAGCCAAGATAATAGAACCTTGTATAGTAGATGGCCATAGAGTTAAATCAACTCCACAAATAAAATAAGATAAATGTATTAGTGTTTCAAATGACCATTAAAGTAGGTCAATGTGACTATTAGATACTATGATGTCTATGCAAACCATTAAAGTAGGTCAATGTGACGATTAGGTACTATGATGTTTATGCAAAGCGGGAGCACTAAAGCCACTCCTATCTAAAAGCAAAAAGTAAAATAGAACAAAAGTCTAAAGTAAAACCTACAAAGCCAAACTCCAAATATGGAGAAGCAATACCGGAGATAGATGTAAAAGGTAAGTGGATGTAGAGTATATGGAACCAATGGCACAAGACTAGCGGAGGTAGAGTATATGGAGCCAATGGCACAAGGCTAGCCTAGTCCACTATAACCCTCTTCCCCTAACATTTAGGGCAAAACGAAACATTCAAAATAGATATTTATTGAGAAGAAGAAGAGGAAAAGACGTTGGAATGAGTGTTGCATTGTTATCTAGAAGAAAGAACAGGTCAATGTGATCTTGAAGATATCATCTAGCAACTAGTTCTAACAAACACATTTGTGGTGTCTGCTGCAAAGACATCATACCAAAGATCTTTCCACATCAGTTCTTGTGGATCCATATCCTAACTACCCAGAAGAAATCCCATCCTCTATCACTACCATTGTAGGTTTCCTTCCACCTCCTCCTTTTATGATTCTATAGTTTGACAATCCTATTACCTGTGTCGCTATATCATGTTGTACTAAGTCTCCATGTACAAGTGGTCCCTTTTCATTGTGGTCCCAAGAGTAACAATTGTTGGACATACTATTCAATGAGATAGTATGACACTCTCAAACCAAGATGATAATGAATAAGTATGACATGCTCAAACCAAGATGATAATGAATAGTGACCATACCTATTTAAACATGCAGTTAAATTAAAACACCTATTAAAACAAGTATGTTCATTAGAATTTGTGTGACCACAAAGAGGATGTGTACATGGTTGTGGTTGAGATGAAACACCTAGCCAAGGCAAAATAAACTCAAGAATAGAGCAATTCGACTTAGGAAATGAATTATCACTCAAGGAGGAAAAATTGCTCCAACGATGAAAAGATTGACCAGAATAGTGCTACTTTGACCCACAAGGAAATTAGCTCATGGTGGAAGGAATTTGCTCCAGCAATGAAGAAATTGACCAAATTAAGGTAAAGATTCACCCAACCAACAGAATGTCAATCCAAGTGAAAGGAATTTGCGCCAAGGAAGTGCATACAAGTTGCACAGCCATTGTACAACTGTATATGGCCAGTGCAAAGAAGAAAATGTCCCAATAGGTATATAATCACCCAAGTGATGAGAAAATTAGTCCAAGGGAATATGAATTTGCCCAAACAATTTGTAATCCCTGAAAAGGAGAGTGAAATTTGCAAAGTATGGAGGAGATTGAACATACACGAGAGAAATTCACCTAACAATTGGAATTAAACCAAATTAGAAACTCCTACAAAGGTGCAATAGCTTTGAAATGACAACCTTCGATCTCTAGGTTAGGAAAGGCATCCTATAGTGGTAGACGGGTAGTAATAGAGTTAGTATCCCCTCTATTAGACAAGGAAGATCAATAATGCAACAAATCCACAAGTATCATTACATGTCCCTCTCATTTGTGTTCTCACTATTCAATAGCAACCATTAAAACTAGAACTAAAACAAGAATCCACCACCAACAATCACACAAAAAACTCAAAGCAATTCAAAACACAGTAGACACCATATTTACCCTAAAAATCCAAATGGGAAAACCATCTTTGAATGGGACTCAAAATCTTTCAAAAATCTCTAGTCACATTGCTTTCTCAATTCTCTGCCCATGCTCCTTTACTTGGCCAAAAGACCCATTGAGAATGAGAGAGAAGAAGGCAATATGGAGAGCAAAGGGGTAGGGGGGAGGCCAACAACAATGACTCTTCAATCTCCTTTCTCAACTTTCTCTCCTATTTTATTTTTTCCCTTTTCATTAAAATATTTTCTCGCGTTCATTTTGTCTTTTACATTTGCAATGTTTTACATAGCTTGCTTCACTTTGGTTAAATAACAAATTGGCTTGCAAGTATTGAGTCTTACCTATTCATTGGTTCAAATCCAATTCAAATCATTTGAACTTTCCACAATAAGACAATTCTACTCAATGATTTGTAACTCGTGTCGTTTAGTGTCATAAAACATCACGGCTTCAATAACAACGAATAGTAAAAAAGTATTATAGACCAAAACAACGACATAAAAGCATAAATAAACATCAAAGAAATAATAAATAATAGTAGCAAATAATGTGACACATCCTAACTAAGGGACATCACCTATCATTTTGACTAATCATTTCATAGAAGTGCACTATCACATCGCATTGTAATTCATATCATTCAATCATATGGTATTCATTATTTTATATATTTAGTTGCCCTATATGGATTTCATCTATTTGCCCTAATGTTGGATATTCCAAAGTAAATTAATTGTTGTTCATTTCATGGACCTCCTAAACCACTTCTCAAAAGCTCAATACAATTAAGGAAAGATATCGTAAACCAAGTTAAAGGGTTATCTTATACAATCAACAAAGGTGGAGAAGTGACCTAGTTTATTAAAATAAATCTGTGAATCTTGAGTAAGGAATGAAAAAAATAATTAGGTCCTGAACAAGATTATCAAGAAAACGTGACTACAAAATATGCTTGAGAAAGGAGGGATTAGTAGGAATGTTAGGATGCAAAGTTAAAGATATTAGAATGAGGACAGCCCACTAAAGCCATGACAATATGAAAACAATTGTTTAGTACACACCCCTTTTGTTTATTTGGTTTAGCTAGAACAGTAGATGTATCAATATCTAGTGGTCTATTGAAAGAAAAAATTGTAAGTCTATTTCTTAGAACTTTCCCTCAAAAATATATATTACATATAATTGTTTAATACACACCCCTTTTGGTTATTTTGTTTAGCTTGCATGGTAGTTGTACCAATATCTAGTTGTTTATTAAAAGAAAAACCCGTAAGTCTATTTCATGGAGATTTCCCTCAAAAATCTATATTACATCTAAGAACTCTAAGATTGAGTTGCACAGCTGACCTTAGGTTGCACGATTGAGTTGTAAGGATGATCTCAAGTTGTAAGATTGAGTTGTAAGGATGATCACAAGCATGATGGTTAAGAGTGTTCAAGTATAACACAAAAATATATATCAGCGCAATGTGGACACTTTATTAATGTAATATCATTGGCATAGATCCATCTTAACCCTCAATATATTAAACACCAAAAGCAATAAACAAAAATTGAGGTGCAAATCTTAATCTCTTTGCTACGACAAATACTACTTAATAAACATCAAGTTTAAAATCCCCCTTTTAATCCCTCTCAATAATAGATGTATGGTTAAGATGGATCTATGCTAGTTTATTTATAAATCTTGTTTAGACATGGCAAATAAAATAATATAGTGACTTTCTTTCACATCAAAATAATTAAAAAAGTGTCAACTATTTTTTATTTTATTTTCCTCCAAGGAATGGCCAACACTAAATGGACCACACTCAATAATCTTAAGGCAGCCCAAGTTCTTCTAATATCCAAAATCGAACAAAAAAACGAATAATGGACATCTAATTATGCAATTTGGACTAGGTGGAAATCTCATGATGATGACAATTGGAGCAGGAATTTCTCCATGACCTCGTGAAAGTAGATTATTTCTTGACAAAAAGAAGAAGGTGGGCACTATCTCAACAACCTAATGCTCTCTATATCTTTGGATGGAGTATCCTCAATCACAGAGATAGCATAAAATAAAGCAAAGTTGGGTTTAGTGGAAATGGGATTAGATAAGTCTCGTAAGGTCAATTGTCTAACATTAACTACCTCTCGAAGATAGAAAGCCAAATGCCTATGATCTAATTAATTGAACTCATGCGAGGTAACAAGTGACCCTCCTAAATCTCAATCAAAACAATGACATATCCTCTAGATCTTGTGGTATAGGTGGCATATGAAAATAAAGTGCAAACCTCAGCTTCCTTTAAATAATAAAGCTAACATATCCTATCCATCCTACAATATGTAATGATCAAACTCAATATGTAACTGATTATAACATACCCTTAATTGGTTGAGTGGGACCATAAGACAATATGATCGACGACATTGAATGTAGTCCAAATAGACATCAAAGCCACTTGTCAACTACAAAAAATGCTCAACATAGAATATCATACTAAGACCAAGAAATTGATGGGTATGAAATCCAAATAAACTATACGGATTGTCGACATATGTCTTCTTTAGATATCGTATTGATCTCTCTTTTGAATATTTCAAGTGGCCAAGGGCATCCAAAGAGCATCTAAAGGAGGATAAGGATATCTTCACCCTAAAGATGAAGCAATCTCCTCTAAGGAACAAAGGACCATGTATGGAAACCTCTCCCATTATATAGCCAAAATCATAGAACCGAAACGGAAAGATGACCAAGAAAGATATGGTCTCAAGGAGGAAGGGATGTGCACCAAATTGAACTTATATATTGACTAGATGAATTATTTGATTGCAATGGATTATACATAAAAGCAAGAGAATTTGGACTCAATGAAAATGTCTTGAATCAACTAATCGTAAATTGGGTCCCCAAACCTTAAAACAATAAAGAATAGTGGTTTTGATAATCAAGTCGAATAGATGCATCTTTGAGGATGTCTTACAAATGCAAGTACAGAGAGAGATGTGTACCATCAGGGTTCAAGATAAATCTAGGATCAATAAATTAGACTCTTGAACATTGTATTTGCAATACTAATCTCAACTCCCCCCATTTGAAGAAGTAAAAATCGAAAAGAGTGTTCTTGGTGGCATTAAAGATCATAACCCTGGTTTCGCTAAGGTTCACCACTAGCAATATATGGCAAACAAAAACTAGCAAGGCCATTAAGTTACCTTTGTAAATCCTCAATGGATGATGCCAAGGTGACCACATTATCTGCAAACGAGAGTAATACAATTAATACATGATGTAAGGGGCAACCATCTTGGATATGTATGCTCTCTAATGTACTTCTCAAGCTATCATGGAGAAAGGACAACCTTGCTAGACCCCAATGGTACTCAACAAAGTTAGTAAATCTATAAGTAGAAGAAAATGTCATAGACACCTCATTATAGCAACAAAGAGAGCCTCAAGAAAGACAATATCATACAATCTTTGAAACAAAGAGTGTCTTATAATAGACTCATTATAGAAACAATGAGAGCCTTCAAAAAAGTGGTATCACACAATCTTTGAAACAAAGAGTGCCTTGGCATAGAGCTTGAGGCCTTTCAAAAGTCCACCAAACAACAAAAGCCTTTCAGGGTCATTGCTTAACCTTTTCAATAGTAGCCCAAAGCGTAAGGATGTGATCAACAGTCCAGTAGTCTCATCTAAAACATGCTTCACCTTTGACTCAATTTTTTTATTCCTCGAGTGTTAAAAAAACCCCCATGTGGAAAACCATAGTATGAACTTTGGTAAAAGTATGCACTTGGATATAAACTATCAACCAATTTAAAATAGAGAGAATGATATGTTGTGCCCATGAAAGAGGACAATCCAAGCAAACTACATAATGAAGAAGGTTAGCAATACGAAGCACAAGAGATTCAATACCATATATTAGGAATTCAACTTGAAACCCCTCTCCATTCACTGCTTTGCCAATGCTCAAGTTTGAAATAGCTCTTTTAATATCTCCTCAAGTAAAAAATTGTTATGTGATAGAAGGAGAACAAAACAAAGAACTAAGGATTTGAACTCACACATTACATAGGGATGTTGGCTTGAGACACCTAAGATTGGTAATCAGTAGCCAAAATGAGGAAGGCTCTCTTCAAAGGAGAGCTAAAAGAAGCTAAAATTTTGTCAAAATAAGAAAATATTCCCTCTTGAGCTTAAGCAATCACCCTCCTTACAAATGGATGCCACCCCCACCATTTCATCCCTAGGGGAAGATTAATTAGTCGATCATAGAGGACATATTTTAATAACACATTTAAATCACTTGGATTTTGTCGCACATCCTCTCAACCCTAAGCTAGCTTAAGCATTTCTTGTAGATTGTTAGTGATCTCATTGTTCCTTCTAATTACATATGATGACAATGTTCTTGTGCACTCCAAATTCCAATTGATTAGTTAAGAGCACGCTCTCACCATTTACAAGCTAAGGTGTATCTGCAAATTCAATGGTTGAACAAAAGAGCACTTCATTTCAAGTGCACCATCTACCATGAGATCCAAGATTGATTTCAATACTTATATAAATACTTTGGCAATGCCCTTACTACCTTTTTCTAATACCTAGAGAAAATATTACTTTCCTTAAACATTCAAGTGGTAATTATTTTTAGAAAATATGACATACATTATTCTTTAAGACCTACTTTGTCAATTACTTTCTCCTTTTAGCTCCTCTTGACCATCATAAGCTTTAAACACCTCAATAATAGTGGGTAATCAACACAAACAATAGTAGAGTAGTGAGACCATTCCCCCTACAAGAAAGACCACCTTGTTCTACTACTGTCTGCACTCAATTTAGAGGCACTGCCACCAGTCCTTGTTCTTAACACAACCTCACAAACATGCCCATCCTTCCCTCTTAGAGGAGGGATGTTATGTTAGGTGAAGTGCAACAACAAGTCCCAAGCTTCCCCAACCCCCCCCCCCCCATCACCAAACAAGATAGTATTTGAAAGTCCTTTCAACCCTAGCCATTCTCTATAGGACATTATCAAGTTCAACCTTGGCTCATTTAGATAGTGGATAATGATGGCTCCACTTCTACTTCGAATGTTAACAAAAGTGTTTCTCTTCCTTGACCCCCATAGAATCAACTATTTCCTAGAGACCCCATCATGGCGCACCATTCTCTCTAGGATGTTTTTTTGTCCTGGAGTATTACAATTTAACTTTCTAGGCTTACTCTTTCCAGCTCCCTCCCATTCCCTATGTTATAGGTTACTCTTTCTTTCTTTCCTTAACCTAAGATTTTAGAGCTGCTTAGGAAATGCCCTAGGCCTAAAGAGTATTATTATTTAACTTTCTAGGGTTACCCCTTTGAATTGCCTTCTTTTTCTACTTTCCTTAACCTAAAATTTTAGACCTACATAGGGGATGCCCTAGGAAATCCTCATTGTTGTTGCCAAATGTTGAAGTCCCATTAACCTATTGTGTTCATCTGTGAATACACTTTTATTTTACTTTTATGTGCCATCATGATAGAGGATGGGTCATGGGTAAAAAAATGAAGTTACCTCTACATAACCTTACAATCCTAATCATAAAAATAGTTCATGAGATTCTTGCTTAGGGGGCCAATAAATTCGTTGTGGTTCATGGATCATATTCTAATTGAAATGTTAGTCAAGATGTATCCTTAACCTTCATCTACATTATCTAGTACCCATCATGGCACAACATTGACACCATCACGATTTCTTGTCTTAGAATATTACCATTTTATTTTATATGTTTCCTCCTTAAGTTTTGTAATCTTGGATACCTTTATAGAACCTATCTTGACAAAATGTTATCGCTAGGATGCCTTCTTATCATAGAGTATTACTCTTTCATTTACAGGAGATTACCATTTTGGCTTCCCACCCTTTTTTTATTTCATTAACTAGACATTCTTTATTTCTTTATCTCCCTAACCCAAGATTTTATAACTGCTTAGGAAGCGCTAAAGGTGCTCCTTATTATTGTTGCCAAATATTGATATTCCTAATCTCGTTGATCTAATATGGTCGTCCAAGGACATTAATATAATTTCATTCATTTCTGTGTAAACAAGATAGAGGATGGTCTTGTGTAAAACAAAATGAAGGTACATGTGAAAGAAGAGAAGAAATAAAAATTTGGAGTAAGTTGCAAGAAACATGGGCATTGATGTATTCAATGTCAAAATGAACCAAGATAGGAGGGTCATCATGGGATTTTGTGGGTAGGGGAGTGTCCATCAAAGTGTAGACAAGGTTGATATGGTCAACAATGTTGATTGGGTGGGAGACAAAAAGAAATTTTGAATATAGGAGATCACATTGTGGTTGGTCATAACATAATCAACCACACCAACCTTGACAATGTGGTGGAAGAAAATGTATACGTTAGGACCCAATACACTAAGAAGCCCATCAAGAATAAAGATACCATGGGAATCACCAAATTGAAGGTGTCTTCAATAAATTGTGATAAGGTCCATCTGTCCAACACATGTGCAAACCAACAATGCCTTAAAGTACCTTGTGAATGCATAATAGATCCTTGACAAAGTCATTGATCAATGTTTATAAGGTCCCAATGCAAGCAATGAAACCACCTTAAGAAGAATATTGTGAAATCCCCAAGTAGAAATTAAGGAGGTCACCATCAATATGAACCACAATATTCTAGGACACAAAAGTTAAGTAACAAACCACAATAAAGACATCTCAAAGGTGAGTTGGGCCCCTCTAAACTTATAACTGCATATATTAATGAGCACAAAAAAAAATGACCACACAAATAAGTGTGCACAAGCCCACAAATAGGGCACACAACAGGCCCCATAGGATCCCAACAAAGCATAAGATCTCCACACAATCTGTAAGGTCTCCATCACATCAAAGCATCAAGTTCCACTTACACATACCCAATTCCATACAATTTTCCAAGCTAGAGGTGCATGTCCCATTATTCTAGATCTTGGCAAAGTGCAACCTCTTCCAAGCAACATATTGAATCCAGATTTTCTAGTACTTTGATATTACGAAGGTCATCAAGATAGTCCTCTATCAAAGGTTTCTTCACTTCAAATTCAGAGGCTAGCAACTCCCCATCAACAAGTAATGGAACCTTGAGGGTTTGAGAACATACTCCAAGCACCTCTACTCAATACATTTATCTAAAATTCTTGAGAGGGGTCCTCTCTTCTCCAAGACTCACAGCTTTGTATCTTCTTTGTTTCTTTGACAATAGATTCTAGATTCTAGGTATCTACATTCAAAGTATAGCTATGTTTTTTAGGAGTTGCACTTGCACTCACATTCTGCATTGTTCTAGTGTAACTAGCAATCCCTCTAATCTATTTATGGTCACTTGTTGGACATTTATGTTGAAATTTGGTACCGGAGGACAGGTGGTTTCCTTAGGCTTTGATCTTTGGCCTAGGGAAAAGTGTCCAAAAGAATTTAATTTTTCTCCTAAAGTGACTTTATAATTTTATAAAGTTAAATCTAATTTAAAAGTGACTTTAAGTGATAAAGTTACTAAGTCTAATTTTAAAGTGACTTTTATAAAGTCAATGAAAAATTAGAAAGGAAAAGTGACTTTGAAAATAAATGACTAAGTGGGTCTTTACTAAAGTGGGGTGAATTAAAAAATAAAAAGTGAGATTTAAATGAGCATTTAATCTCAGCCTTAGATCTCAATCTATTTCAGCCATTGGATTTAGGGATCACCCAAAAATCACTTGGATCACCCAAAAGTCATTTGGGGTTAGATTAAAGGAGGAAAAGGTAATTCATTCTTTCATGAGCAGATTGGGAGAAGGAGAGCAAGAGAGCAAGAGAGATTTCTGAGCAGGGAGGAGAAGGAGACAGCAGCTTGGCACACATTCCAAGGCAGCAATTGAGCAGATTTGTACAGTTGATTCAGCACATAGTGAAAAGGCATATTTTGGCACGATTTTCGAGGAGTGGTTTGCACAAAAATCGAGGAGCAGTTTGCTGATTTTTTTGCACGCAAAACGAGGGCCGTACAGCACATTTATTGCAGTCTGTACAGCGCATTTAATGTTGGCCGTACAGCAGCATTTAATGCTGAAAGTGGGCACGAAAATCGAGGAAGCCATACAGCATTTATTGCTGTCCTGTTTGCTGTAATTTCTAGTTTGCTGTGAAGCATGGGAAAAGAGATAAGTTGTAAATTTGCTTGCTGATTTTTTGCTGAATATTTCTCACTGTAAAAAGGCAATTTTCAGAAATAAAGAAGAGCTCTCAAACTGGTTTTCCCCAAGAGTTGTAGGGGGTTTTTCCAGGGTCAAGTTGACCAAAAACCTCAGTGTTTAAATGTGTTTTAATGGTTGTTTATTACTGCTAATTTTTATTTCTGCAATTTCCAGCATTCTGTAAAATTTCAAGAATTTGTGTTTTCAGCAATATTTATTTTTTCAGCTTGTTAAATGTATGGTTATGGGAAAGGGCATTTAACTACATGGGAGAAATAAGATGAAACTGAAAACCAGGGTGGGAAAACAGAAATTTCTACATGGTATCGGAGCTTGAGTGCTGAAAGGCAGTTTGGGACAGCAAAAGGAAAAATTACAGCTGCTAATTTTTCACTCAGAAAATTCCAGCAAGCTGATTTTTTCATAAACAGCAGTTTTATCTTTACTACAGCAGTGCTATTTTTCAGTTTTAGGACAGCAGGATGTCATTGGGATTGAGGGTGGAGGATAGGTTGGATGGGCATACAAATTACAGCGTTTGGAAGGAGAGAATGCAGAGTATCTTTGAGGAGGCAGAAGTCTGGGATATCATGGTGCATACCACACAGAACTCTGTTGTTGTGCCTACTGATGCTACTCAGTTGACAGCTTATAATAAAAAGAACAATAAGGGTAAGAGGCTAATTCTAGACGGAATCAAAGACCACTGCATTTTTCATGTGAGAGGAAAGAGCAATGCCCATGAGATGTGGACAGCATTGTCCAATCTCTACCAGAGTACCAATGAGAACTGGAAGATGGCCCTGAAGGAGAAGCTGAAGAACATTAAGATGGGTAATGATAGTGCAGCTGGATATCTCACAAAGATTACTAATGTGAGAGATGAGTTGGCAGCGATTGGAGAGGCCACTCCACCCACTGAGTTGGTGCGGATTGCAGTGAATGGCCTCCCCCGTTCATGGTTGAACTTTGTTGATGGGGTTTGTGCACGTGAGACCCATCCCACATGGGAGAGGTTTTGGGATGATTGCATTCAGACAAAGATCAGGAAAGGTCAGCTTGGGGCAGCCAAGCCAATTGAGCAAGATGAGGATGTAGCACTGGTGGCAGGAGGCAAGAAAGGCAAAGGGAAGAAGCAGGCTTCCATAAGCAGTAGTGGGGGCAAAGGCAAAGGTAAAGGTAAACAGGGGAACACACAGAAGGACTATTCCAAGGTGAAGTGTTGGAATCTATGTTGCCAGGAAACGTGGGTGCGGGGACGGGGACGGGGACGGCATTTTTGGAAACAGGGTGCACGGGTTCGTCGAGTAATATAATAATATTAAATTTAATAATTATATTTTATAAATTATAAATTTATAATTAATAATATATATGAAATTTGAATTTGTATATTTTTTCAACTTTAAACAAGAAAACTTTAATGATAATCATTTAAACATGTTTAGTCTCTCCCATATAAAAACACAATTTTTTCATAGGAGATTCTGCTCAACCTGATAGTGGTCTAGACTTTTCTTGATGTCTAATCATCCACCTGCCCCATGCATGGTGTGCTCTGTGGTAAAGCAATCCCAAAAAGTTAAAACAGTGGCAGCCTTACCCTTCCACAAAACACGCTTATTCATTTAGGCATATTTTCCTAGTTTTAATCTTAACATGATGTTATCAGAATGCTGTGAGAAATTGGCAGATTTTGATACTTAATTTAGCCATTTTCCAAAATAGCCCTTCGCCATTTAACAGCGTCAGCTGATTACAGCTTATGGCTGGTCTCAATCCTACTTTCTATTTGACCAAAAATGTCTGAACCTGTATGTGTGCATTTACAGTTTATAATTTGATGGTTATTAACTTATTTGGCTCGGGAATGAATGTTTCATAAATTCATTCCAAATTGATTTACAAGAATCTGCAGGCTCAAATTACAGAGTAAGAGGTCTCTTTTCCAGTTCTGGTTTCGATGCCATATAATATTAAAGGCATTGAAGATCCACAAATACAGGAGATTCATAATTTACATTGAGACTCTAACAAACCTTGGGCATAAGTTTTGAAATTGTTTTTATAAATTTATAGCATAAGACTAATGGAGAGACTGATCATAAGAGTCTCCTGCGGTAGGAAGGGACTCATGAATGTGCAAACAGCTACCCTTTTTTTTCCAACTATGGTCATCACCTTATTAAATATTTCCACAAAGCTACAGCCAATATGATATGATATTCTGCTTGTGGGATTGTACACCCATAATGTTCCTTTTATAATATTGAGATATCATAATCATATATGATTTCAGAACACTGTGTCGCTCATAAGTTTTGAAAAACTTATCACTGTTGATAAATTTTTACAATGATTCATTACCCTTGAGCAGCACGTCATGCCCACAGAGCAATGCTAAGGCATGTGAACAAAGACAGTCTTTGGAAACTGTAATCTTTGAAAATGATGGCAGAAAATTTCCTTGAGAAACATTCAAAAGACCTTACAACCATCTCTGAAGGACAATACAGACCAATGACCATCAATGACTCCAAAAATGATATCATTCGTTTATGGCATATATTCTATATTCTATGGCATATCATTCGTTTATGGCATATCATTTTTTAAATTTCAATAAAAAAAAATTATTTGAAAATTAAATTTTTAATATAGTTTTTTTATGAAGAACCCACCCAACCCGAAGAACCCGAAGAACCCAAGAACCCAAGCACACGAAGAACCCGAAGAACCCGAAGAACCCAAGAACCCAAGCACCCGAAGAACCCAAGAACCTGTTAAAGGAAAAGAACCCAATTTTTTTTTTTGAAGAACCCGGTTCTTCTGGGTTCGTCTGGGAAGAACCCGTACCCGAATCCGGTACTTGGGTGCGGGAACCCGGGACGGGTTCGAGAACCCCACCCCTGGGTGCGGGTACCCGTGCAACACAGGTTGGAATTGTCAAAAGATGGGACACTATGCAGTTGTGTGCCCAGAGAAGAAGAAGAAGAAGGGGAAGAACCAGGACGTGGTAGCTTCAGCAGAGATTGAGGACTTTGCAAGTCGTTTTGACCGGGAGTTTGCGTTCACTACGTGTGAGTCGTCTAGTGCAGGATCACCTGCCACACAGGTTCAGAGGGAGCATGCTTTTCCCTCGATTAGCAGAGCATCTTCAGGTATCTGGTATGTGGACAGTGGGGTTTCACGTCACATGACTGGAAATCTGTGAGTACTTCTCAGAGCTTTCAGAGAGAGGCACTGATATAGAGGTAGTACTCGGTGATGACAGAGTTGTTAGAGCAGTCGGGGGGGGGGGACACTGACATTTCAGAGGGAGTCCAAACCTCCCTTGAAAGTGTCAGATGTTTTTTATGTGCCAGGGATGAGGAAGAACCTCATATCCGTCTCAGCTTTGGAGGACAGAGGATAGGATATGAGGTACTGTTCAGGGGAGGACAGGTGTTGATGTATCCCAGGGGCACTCCAGCTGATTCAGCTAGAGTGATAAGTGTACGCCATGCAAAAGTGTACAAGTTTGCATTCCAGCCCCTTTTGGCAGTGAGCAGTAGTACCGACAGCAGAGCTAGCAGTTCTGAGCTGTGTGAGATTTGGCATCGCAGGATGGGACATATGTATCATGGAGCCTTGAGGACATTGCGGGAGATCACTACAGGTGTGCCAGATTTCAGTATTGATCACTTTGATACTTGCAGAGGTTGTGCGATGGGCAAGTTTGCCAAATCCCCTTTTCCCAGCAGTGACAGCAGAGCGACTAGGATACTTGATTTGATTCATTCTGATGTGAGCGGTCGGATGTCTCATGTTTCCTTGAGTGGATATGAGTACTATGTTTTATTCATTAATGATCACTCCAGGAGGACCTGGATTTATTTCTTGAAGACCAAGAGTGAGGTCTTCAAGTGGTTTCAAGAGTTCAGAGCTCTTGTGGAGACACATACAGGTCGAAAGATCAAGTCCCTGAGGTCGGACAATGGAGGAGAGTACACCCTTAGAGAGTTTGTTGACTATTGTGCGGAGGCAGGCATTAGGAGGGAGTTCACTGTTCCTTACAACCCCCAGTACAACAAGGTTGCAGAGAGGAAGAACAAATCCATCATAGGGGCTGCCAAAGCCATGTTACATGATCAGGGGTTGCCATTGTTCTTGTGGGCAGAGGCCTGCAACACAGTTGTTTACTTGCAGAACAGGAGTCTGCATCGTGCCTTGGGGCACATGACTCCGGAGGAGGCTTTCTCTGGGAAGAAGCCTGATATTGGTCATCTTCATATCTTTGGATGCATTACATACTCCTATATACCCAAGGAGAAGAGGACCAAACTAGAGCACACCGCAGAGAAGGGTATCTTTTTGGGCTACAGTGAGACCTCAAAGGCCTTTCGGATTTACATTCCTGCACAGAGGAGAGTTATTGTCAGACGAGATGTGAAGTTCGAGGAGGACAGGGCCTTTAGGAGGTCACGAGAGTTAGAGTATTTGGATCAGCCAGACCCTCAGCAGCAGTTGAGTCAGTCGCAGGGATCCAGTGGGCAGGGATCAGGAGAATCAGGAGCTACATCTATGAGGATGTCAGGTCCGTCAATGAGCAGTGGCTCACCGAGCCAGAGGGGTGGTGCTCCAGGCAGCATGCAAAGCAGTTCACAGAGCAGTTCACTAGGGAGTCCACTGATGGACAATTCACACGGTACCTCAGCTTCTACAGGTTCAGGTGCAGGCAGGAGGACAGCAGACAGACAGTCAGGAGTTCAAGCTACTGATGGTGATGAGGAAGAGGAGTTTCATTCTCCTATGGGAGAAGCATGCTCAGGGAAGAGAAAGCCCAAGTGGCTTCAGTACACCTTGAGAGATGCCACATCTGTTGCTGAGCCGAAGAGGCCGATCAGAGAGAGTAGACCACCTGAGAGGTTTTGTAGCTATATGGCAATGGTTACCAGCATCCTTGACTCTGAGCCTTCTAGCTATGAGGAGGCCGCTAGCCAGCAGGTCTGGAGAAAGGCCATGCAAGAGGAGTATTCTTCTATCATGAAGAATGATGTTTGGGAGGTGGTGCCGAGGCCTGAGGGCAAATCCGTGGTTACTTCCAGATGGCTTTACAAGGTAAAGCATGCTGCAGATGGCAGCATTGAGAAATTCAAAGCAAGGTTTGTGGCTAGAGGATTCTCCCAAGTAGAGGGAGTTGATTATGAGGAGACCTTCGCTCCCGTGGCTCGATATACTTCGATCCGCTCCATTATATCGATAGCAGGAGAGATGGGTTGGAAGATCCACCAGATGGATGTGAAGACCGCATTTCTCAATGGCTTCATACAGGAGGAGGTGTACATTGAGTAGCCACAGGGCTTTGAGGTGCATAGGAAGGAGTCCCATGTGTGCAGACTGAAGAAGGCCCTTTATGGCCTGAAGCAAGCTCCCAGAGCTTGGTACTCCAGGATAGATACATATTTGCAGGGGATGGGTTTCACAAAGAGTGAGGCAGATCCGAACCTTTACTTTATTGTGATAGGTGAGGATCGTCTCATTCTGGCACTGTATGTGGATGACTTGGTCATTACAGGTGCAGAGAGACTCATAGAGCACTGTAAGAGAGATCTTGCGACGGAGTTTGAGATAAAGGACATCGGCTTGATGCATTACTTTTTGGGCTTGGAGGTGTGGCAGGAGGAGGGGCATTTCTTCCTGGGGCAGGGGAAGTATATTGTGGACATCCTTAGCAGATTCCACATGGAGGATTGTAGACCTATGTCGACACCAATGATCACCAACTAGAAGAAGCTTCATGCTTCGGATTCCGAGTTGGTGGATCCCACATTGTACAGGCAGCTGATTGGTTCCTTGATGTATTTGGTCAACATTAGACCAGATATCTGTTTTGCAGTCAACACGATGAGTCAGTTTATGTGTGAGCCTAGGAAGGTTCACTGGGTGGCTGCAAAACACATTTTGCGGTACTTGCAGGGGACAATGGATTATGGTCTGGACTGCAGGCAGGGAGATGGAGTGAGATTGGCAGGATACACTGATTCTAATTGGGCAGGTTGTGCTTCTGATAGGAAGAGCACTTCAGGGTGCTGTTTTGGGTTGCATTTCAACAGTAGTGTCATGGTTCAGCCAGAAGCAGCAGTCAATAGCACTGAGTTCAGCGGAAGCAGAGTATATGGCAGACAGTCTAGCTAGTTGTGAAGCTATTTGGCTTCGCAAGATGTTGTTTGGTTTATTTGGTCACCCGTTGAGACCTTCAGTGATTTACTGTGATAATCAGAGTTGCATTAAACTCACGGAGAATCCAGTATTTCATGACAGGTCAAAGCATATCGGGATCAAATATCATTTCATCAGAGACTATGTTCAGAAGGGAGTTGTGAAGCTTGAGTATATTTCCATTGATAAGTAGGTTGCAGATATTCTTACCAAAGCCTTACCACGGGGCAAGCATGTCTACTTCAGAGACAAGATGGGTGTGGTGAGGAACACCTTCCTCGGTAAGAGGGAGTGTTGAAATTTGGTACCGGAGGACAGGTGGTTCCCTTAGGCTTTGATCTTTGGCCTAGGGAAAAGTGTCCAAAAGAATTTAATTTTTCTCCTAAAGTGACTTTATAATTTTATAAAGTTAAATCTAATTTAAAAGTGACTTTAAGTGATAAAGTTACTAAGTCTAATTTTAAAGTAACTTTTATAAAGTCAATGAAAAATTAGAAAGGAAAAGTGACTTTGAAAATAAATGACTAAGTGGGTCTTTATTAAAGTGGGGTGAATTAAATGAGATTTAAATGAGCATTTAATCTCAGCCTTAGATCTCAATCTATTTCAGCCATTGGATTTAGGGATCACCCAAAAGTCACTTGGGGTTAGATTAAAGGAGGAAAAGGTCATTCATTCTTTCATGAGCAGATTGGGAGAAGGAGAAGAGCAAGAGAGATTTATGAGCAGGGAGGAGAAGGAGACAGCAGCTTGGCACACATTTCAAGGCAGCAGTTGAGCAAATTTGTACAGTTGATTCAGCACACAGTGAAAGGCAGATTTTGGCACAATTTTCGAGGAGTGGTTTGCACAAAAATCGAGTAGTTTGCTGATTTTTCTGCACGCAAAACGAGGGGCGTACAGCGCATTTATTGCAGTCTGTACAACACATTTAATGATGGTCGTACAACAGCATTTAATGCTGAAAGTGGGCACGAAAATTGAGAAGGTTGTACAGCATTTATTGCTGTCCTGTTTGCTGTAATTTTTAGTTTGCTGTGAGGCATGGGAAAAGAGATAAGTTGTAAATTTGCTTGCCGATTTTTTGCTGAATATTTTTCACTGTAAAAAGGCAATTTTCAGAAATAAAGAAGAGCTCTCAAACTGGTTTTCCCCAAGAGTTGTAGGGGGTTTTTCCAGGGTCAAGTTGACCAAAAACCTCAGTGTTTAAATGTGTTTTAATGGCTGTTTACTACTGCTGATTTTTATTTCTGCAATTTCCAGCATTCTGTAAAATTTCCAGAATTTGTGTTTTCAGCAATATTTATTTTTTCAGCTTGTTAAATGTATGGTTATGGGAAAGGGCATTTAACTACATGGGAGAAATAAGGTGAAACTGAAAACCGGGGTGGGAAAACAGAAATTTCTACAATTTAAAAAATTCTCTTATCTTCCTCAATATCTTGATACTACCAGCCTCCTAGCTTAAGAGCTTGCAGAGAGATTGATGCCCCAACCACTTTTTATCACATCCAATTGAAGGTTAACCTTGATAAACCAACATTATGATCTTCAACATGTGAAGATCATTAAATTGCACGTCTACTTACAAGGGGGGAGAAATTGATATCCCAACTTCACATATTTAGGGGTCAAATTAAGGGGCCTCATCTCAATACTAACAAGGTTTTCCAACCCAACTCGTAAAGGTTACAGCTCCATACCCTCCTCCAAAGATTGTGTTTCCAAAATTATTACTAAGACATTTCATCCAAGTTGCACCTAATGGATATGATTATCAAGCTCGGTATTCTCTTTGGCTCAAAGACCTAAGGCCTAAGTTTGCCCTAAAGCAACAAGGCAAGAGCAATACCATCTAGACCCATCTCCTTAAGTGCACCATCCAATGCAAACGTATGATTCCCAACACATCGTCCGTGCATAGTCCAAATCTTAACAATTTTGCCATGAGGTCATCTTTCATAAGGCCTATGAGGTCATCTTTCATAAGGCCTTTTCTATACACATGTTTAGATTTTTGTGGCCTCTACTTCCAAGAGAGATCATTGCCTCAACCAGTTCTCAAGGCATCCTCATGGGAAATACTAAAAGACATGTCGACTTTATAATCATTTGCCATCTCCCCAAACTATCTAACCCCTTCGAGGTACACCTTGGACATGCCACACCTCCTCCTACCATCTAAACAAGAATTAGATCAAGGCATTCAAGCGGACATCTACAAATAATATGGCTAGTGCACATAGACCATGCCATCAAAGAGCCTTGACATGAACATGGCCTTCTATCTAGAGCACTTATTGGACTTGCAAGACAACATCATTACTTGGCCAACATGCATCATTGCAGTTTCAAGTGAGCTCCCCTATATTCCGCATAGAGACAAATCATCTGATATTGTGGTCAAACAAAACATGGCAACTCTATATTCTTACAAGAGTCAAAGGCAAAAATGCATCTTCTCAAAAATGGCACTCTTTTGTGGAAAGGAATCGGCATCTTCCCCTTCATTCCATGCCCATCCAACTTAAATCTAAGTGTTTTTCTTTGCTTGTTTTGAATGGTATATCTGTTGTTAGAAGGCATTTATTGCAATTTTACCAATCCCCGCTGCACAACTGAACTGTTGCTTCCTGATCACATGAGCATGTATATTTTGATGTTTTGTTGCATATCAGTGAGAGTATTAATTGCAGATCTGAGGCAATTGACTGCAGATTTAAAAGAACTTAAAAATAAGATTTGCACAATCACCTCAATGACACTGTCTTGAAACTAGCACACAATAGTTCCAAAGCAATAAACAGACTATTGGTGACAGGACTAGCACATCTAAAGCGGCCACTCAGACTCCTTGGGATCAAATCCCAAAGAAACAAATCTAATTGATATCTCATACATGAAATCCCATGCAATTAATATAACAGTTAAGGCATGACCTAATAACCTTAACATCACTTATAACAAGCAACTAAAATAGCTCAAGTCCCTTTACAACTAACTTTATTCAACTTATCTGGATTCTGGACCAACAATGTCAAATACGTTTGCAATCTACTTCTCAAATGCACCACTCGATCTGCTCACATGTAGCCAAGGGGT
This sequence comes from Pinus tabuliformis, assembly GCA_031772625.1. NCBI lineage: Eukaryota > Viridiplantae > Streptophyta > Pinopsida > Pinales > Pinaceae > Pinus > Pinus tabuliformis. Next base: position 1,981,728,984 of record CM062819.1, on the reverse strand, counting down.
ATCACAAGGGAAGGATCAACCACTCACCCTGTACACAGCAAACCACTAGGGGAAGGTTGAACCACTCACCCTATAGTTGCTCATTGTTCCAAGAAGTACCCCAAGGCTCCCAGAGCTCAATTTTTATGAGGGTCTCTCCACGACTCCAAGTCGTTCTCAAAAGGCCAAGAATTTGACCTTCCCCAGAGGCTTTGTCAGAATATCGGCGACCTACTCATCAGTCCCAATGTGATGGAGCCTTATTGCTCCTTGTTGTACCATATCCTAGATAAAGTGGTACCTAATATCTATATGCTTGGAGCGATCATGAAACACGAGATTCTCTGATAATCGGATCCCACTCTGGTTGTCGCAGAAGATCACGGTGGTATCCAGCACATGTCCAAACATCTCACTGAAGAGCTTCCTCAACCAAACAACTTCACAGGAGACCATACTAGCAGCTATGTATTCGGCCTCGGCGGTGCACAAGGCAACCGATTTATGCTTCCTGCTCATCCATGATATCGAAATAGAACCCAAAGAAAAACAGCATCCAAAAATTCTCTTGTGATCCACCATACTGCCAACCCAATCAGCTTCAGAATAATCATGCAGCCTCACATTTCCGGCAGTGTATCTCAATGCAAAGTGATTGGGCCCCGAAGATATCTCAGAAGATTCTAGGCGGAAATCCAATGCATATGATTAGGCTCAACCATGTATTGGCTCAATGTGTTAACTGCGAAACATATGTCCAAACGGCAGTTCACCAAGAACATTAGTGCTCCTATGAGTTGACAATACTCAGAAGCATTTCCCAATTCAGGTCCAGTAGGCCTACCATATAACTTCTTAATTAAGTTCCATCCAAGTAGTCACAGGGTTGCAGTCCACCATCCCAAATCTTTCCAATATCTTCACAACATCTTTTCCTTGAGAGAGCAAAATTTCACCTGGCTTTTTCCAGACCTCCAACCCTAGGAAGTAGTGCATCGGTCCTAGGTCCTTCATCTCAAATTTAGAAGCGAACTCCCTCTTACATTTGTGAATGAGAGGGTTTGCACCTGTCAGAAAGAGGTCATCCACATAAAATACCAGAATGAGAGGTTTATCATTTTCAACCTTAAAGTAAAGGTTCAGATCGGCTCACTTCTAGTGAATCCCAACTTCATCAGATAGCTATCAATCCTCTCATACCAAGCCCGGGGTACTTGCTTCAATCCATAGAGAGATTTCTTCAACCTGCATACATGAGATTCCCGATCATGAACTTCAAACCCCTCGGGTTGTTCCACATAGACTTCCTCTTTGATTGTACCATGCAAGAAGGTGGTCTTGACATCCATCTGATGTAAGTTCCATCTTTGCAAGGCAACAAGGGCTATGATCAAGCGAATGGTGGTGTATCGGGCAACAGGTGCAGATATCTCATTGTAATCTACACTTCCCTTTTGAGAGAAGCCTCGAGCAATAAAACGAGCTTTGAACATTTCTGCACTTCCATCAAGTCCATGCTTGATTTTGTAGAGCCACTTAGAAATGACAATCGATTTGTCTTGGGGTCTAGGGACCACATCCCAGACATCATTCTTCATAATTTACTCGTATTCTTCATTCATAGCATCCTTCCATACTTGTTGCTTCTCAGCTTCTTCGAATGATGAAGGCTCATTTTGAATGATAGTGCTCATGGCAGTCAAATATCCTTGGTACCTATTCAGCTTCTTGCTTTAACGAAAATCCCCCTTGGTGCAATGTGCCTCTCAGCATCTTCGAGAGTCTCCCTAAGCCATGAGGGTCTCTTCTTGGAGGAGGAAGGCTCATGAGGGAGTGGATCAATAGGATCCATAGGTTCACCAACATCAGGCATTGTTTCATCCTCTTTTTCACCCTAATTTCCGGTGACAGCTTCTTTGTCCTTCCTTAGGATAGGAAGGTTGTTGATCTTCCTGAGGGCCATATCTTCGTCGAAGGTGACGTCATGACTTATCTCAACTCCTTTTGACCAGCCACATAAATTCTATATCCCTTAAAAAATTTACTATAGCCCACAAAGATTCCTTTCTTCCCCGATGCACCCAATTTGCTTCTTTTCTCTTTCAGCCCATGAAAATATACGGGGCTTCCAAAAAATCTAAAATGAGAGACATCGGGTTTCTTACCAGTGAACATTTCTTTGAAAGTCTTGGAGTCCAATGCTTGATGAGGGCATCGGTTTTGAACATACACGACGATATTTGCAGCTTCACCCCATAGAAACTTCATAAGGCCTTGATCATGAAGCATGGCACAGACAACTTCTACAATAGAGCGATTCTTCCTTTCAGCCACACCAATCTACTTGCGAGTGTATGGCATTGTAGTCTCCCTCTTAATGCCAACTTCTCTGCAATAATCTTGGAATTCATTGGATTCTAACTCGGGCATACCTGTCACCATCTGTCTCACATAGGGTAGGGCCCTATAATGAAGATGGGCAAACCTCCGGTGCCATCGTTCAAATTGTAGAGATGTGTCGTAAGACATGGCTCCCAATGGACTTCCTCCAACTTGATACAAATTGTCAACCTTGAACCCAAGAGTAAAAGCATCCTTGAAATTTATTTTCCAAACACGTACCTTTCCATCGATAAAAGCCACCTTGAATCCTTTATCTTCCATTGTTGAAATGGACACCAGGTTCTTCTTGAGATCGGGTACATATAGTACTTCTTGCAAATGAATAGTGTTACCTTGATTCAATTGAAGGGTAACATTCCCTACTCCCTTCACAAGATAGGTGGCATCATCTCCAAGGATGATCTCCAAGTTTGTCTCCTTTTTTATCAGATTAGAGAGGGCTTCCTTGTATTCGGTGAAGTGCCTTGAGGTACCACTATCAATCAGCCAGTTTCCCAAAGTGTCTGGAGGAGACGCAGTGGAGAGGGCCAATATAAGATAGTACTCTTTTTGCTTATTGTTAAAAACATTGGATTCATCATACCTGGAGTTCCTTGATTTCTTGGAGATTCGACCATTTCCTTGATGTCCCCGCCTTTTTCCTTTCGCATTGGACCTGCCATTCCTTTGATCGTTGTTGTTGAAGTTGCCCCTAGAGTTGTTATGATAGTCATCATCTCGAGGTGTATCCCTTCTATTAGGAGACTCTCTTGCATAATGGCCAAACTTATTGCAAACAAAGCATCTTCCCTTCCTTCCATTTTTGAATCCTGATATTCCTTGACTTTGCTTCTTTGAACCTGCATTGTTCTTCCTCTTGGCATGAGCAGAGAAGTGGGATTGCTTCTATTAGAAGGCATTTCTTGCTCCACCATTCTTGTTTCTTCTTGAATGCATCTCAACATCAATTCTTCAAACCCTGGAATTCGATCATTGTTGAGTATAGTGGTTCTAAATACATACCACTCAAGTGGGAGTCCTCCAAGGGTGGTGAGAGTAAGTTCCCTGTCAGGAATGACTTCTCCAATCGAGAGTAGATCATTCTTGATCTCAGTAATCCTCAAGAAATAAGATTGAATGTCCTCATCCTTGCCCTTCTTAATATCTTTCAACTTATTCTTGAGAAAGAGAATTTGATTAGCATTACTAACCTTGAACATGTCGACCAACCTGTCGTATATCTCCTTGGAGGTCTTCAATTCGGAGATATAGGCCACCAGATGTCTATCAATGGAATCTCTGATAATCTTCTTTGCTTTGACTTCAGCATTATTGTACTTGGTCTTCACAGCAGTCGGTGCATTTGAAGGAGGCTTAGGGATTTTACCCTGCACATAATCCATCACTTCCTTCTCTTCCAAGGTCAAATCAAGAGACATCTTCCATCCACGATAGTCAGATTTATCATGGAGCTTGTCTTCAGCCGGGAATTACAATGAGGGAGGAACCCATTGAGTCTTTTGTCCTTGTCCAACTATCTTTGGTGATTGCTCTTTCACTCTTGCTTGGGCTTTGTCTTCACCTAAGCTCTGATACCATGTTAATTTTAGGCAACAATGGTATGTTCTATGCTTTAGAGCAATTTTACTTCAATTTCTTTATGAGCCCAATATCAATTTCAGTTTAGCAATCACATAAACATGTAAGTAAAACGTTGATAGAACATAAACATAAACAGTAGAAGACAAGCCAAGACAAGGACACAAGATGTGGCACCAGTCAGGGACAAACCCTAATGTGGGGAACCCTTGATCAAATCTTCTTTTAGTCTTCAATAGTTCAACAGAGAGAGATAGTACAATGTACAAATTCTAATAATTTATAACAGCAGCAAAAGAGCCCTAACCAGAAAAGTCAACGTTGGTCAACAAGGCAAATTTGACCCTCAAAGATTTGGTCAACTTCAGCCTCCAAACAGCTAAATGAAACAACCCTCAAAACAATCAAATTCTGCCCAGTCAAAGTCTAGTCAAACAGTCAACCTGCGGTCAACCCTAACCATAGTCAACGTTGGTCAAACAGTACAGATTGCCTTCGCACGTGTGGAAAGAGAAACAACCCAGAAATGCGTACCCAATCAGGAGAGGAGAGAGAGATGTGTGAAGATGAGTGATGTCCAAATGAGGATGAGGCATCATGTATTTATAAGCTAACATTGAGGATAATTAGAGGTGACTGTTGCGCTTCTAAACCTACATGAGTTTGCTAGTTGACCTTAGCAATTTGTCCATAATCAAAATAAATTCATAACTTCATTTGTACATGTCAGAACAAAATGATCTTCAGATCAATCCTACACCTCTCAGAGAGAGGAATCTAATAAAAATATCAGTTGTCATAAATGAGATGACCCATGTGGAGTTTGGCCCTAGTTGCCAATTTTAACAGTGTAGTTAGGTTAAAATTTAAATGTCAATTTGTAACACACTACTCATTGCTCAGGCCCGACTCAGGCCCGACAACTCAAACAGCGAGAAGGTAATAGAGGCATGGTTTCAGTTTTAGTTTACTCCGCATAATAGAGTCATAGTGTGCAGTGTGCTCCAGCGTTAGCTTTAGTGTGTGCTCTGTCAGAGATTTCAGTAGCAAATCATTATCGTATCATTTCAGCAGCAATCAAGAGATTTCAATTACTGTTTTTTTACTAATTAGTATGTAGTATTTTATAACCTCTTAGAAGCAGATGCTTTTGGTTCTATGTAGTCACTAGTTAGGAGTCAAGACTCAGTACTTTCAATCATGTTTGGACTCATAACATATGTGAGATAATTATTCATTCATGATATTTTGGAAATCTATTGATATTATGCATTGTTTGGACATGGATTTATTGAATATGAATGGAAAATGTTTTTTTTAGCTCAATATATGTGTATATATTTATTTATTGAATTCACCTATTTTTTCCCGACCCGATTAAAACTGTTCACTCTTTTGCTTCGTCGATTTATTGCCAATTCTAAGTCTGTTAACATTGTTTGGGATGAATGCATATCTAGAAAAAGGCTCGAGTAGAGTCCAAAGCTACCAAGCAAGGAGGAGAAGAGAACCTAGCCTTGTCAATCGCAAGAAAGGGCAACGAAAAGTGTTCCAAGAGAAGGGTAGAGGTGAGAGTTCAACCTCACAATCAGGCAAGAAGAAAGACTTGAGCAATATCAAGTGTTTCATATGCACAAGGATGAACATTATGCATCTTAGTGTCCAAAGAAGAAACAAGGTAAAGGAAAAATGCAGTAGATAGCAACATCAACAAAAACTTAGTTGGATGACTCCGTTGTGAAGCTTGAAAAGGATTTATCGCTAGTTTTTTGTCTTTCTACCAACACAATCACCAAGAGTGCATGTTAATTGGAAAATGGTGCATTTCATCACATAACAGAAGCACGGGAGCTATTTAGCAATCTGTCGGAGAAAGACTCGAGGATTCATGTAGCTTGGTGATGATGCCAAGTATGCAGTGAAGGAGTAGGGGACAATTTTGTTCTAACTTCCAAGTTGAGTTAGGTAGTTCGTTGGAGGCTCGAGATGTGCTATATGTACTAAGATGGAAGAATTTAATCTCAGTCTCAATTATGGAGGACAAGGGCTTTCTCACCATGTTTCGAAAGGGCAAGTACTCCTTTGTCTAGAGAGATCTAGCCCCAACACAACAGTTGTCATTGGCGTTAGAGAAAGCAATTTATACATATTGCAAGGTAAGTCAATGACAACCTGTGTGAGTTATGGCACGGGAGGATGGTACACCTGCACTATAAGGCGTTGTTGGTTCTGAGGGGGATTGTAACTAGACTTCCAAATTTCAAGATTGAACAGTAGGGCATGTACAAAGGGTGTGCACTTAGCAAGGATGCCAAGGTTGTTTTTCCAAGACGCAATGTAGGTCCAAGGGTATTTTGGATCTCGTTCATTCAAATGTGTGATGATTGATGTCAGTGACATCAATCATGGGGAATCGTACTATGTGACCTTCATTAATGACTTTTCTAGGAAAACCTAGATCTTCTTTATGAAGACCAAGGATGAGGCCTTATGTCAGCTTCAGGAGTTTAAGGCTCTCGTAAAAAACTAAGCAAGAAGTACGATTAAGGTCTTGAGATAAGATAATGGGGGTGAGTACACTTCCAATGACTTCAAGGATTTTTGTAAGCCAAGAATCAAGAGGGAGTTGACAGTCTCATGCAACCCAAAGCAAAAATGGGGTTGCGGTGAGAAAGAAGCGATATATCATTTCAAGCTACCAAAGTTATGATTCACGACCAAGATTTGCCCGTGTTTCTTTGGGAAAAGGTATGTAATACATCAGTATTCAGAAAAAGAATCCTCATAGGATATTCAAGGAAAAGGATGTAAAGGAAACATTCACTAGGGTGCAACCATATATAAGGCACTTCCAGATCTTTGGTTGTCCAGTATACATCCAAGCCCTATGGAGAAGAGAATGAAGTTGAAGCCTTCAAAAGAGAAAGGCATATTTGTGGGTTGCAGCAAAACTTAAAAGGCTTAAAGGATCTTCATTCCAACACAAAGGAAGACAGGTGTGGGTAGAGATGTAAAGTTCAAGGAGAACGATATGGCAAGTCAAATGACCCACTATCAATGGCAAAGGACGAGGAGAAGGAGGCTTGGAAGGATGGACAACACGCAACAACCTCTAGTTTAGGGAATTAGACTTTAGGTGGGACGAAAGAGTCAATAGCTCCTCTAAGTTTTGTTAGGAGACCCAGGTGGTTTATGTAGACATTGAAGGATGCTCAGGAGCATGTTGAGGCTCTGAGGAGCACATTTGGGGGAGCAAGCCTCCAAAGAAGTTTCTGAACTATATGGCATTATTGAGTGGCATCATTGAAGAAGCAGTAGACCAACAAGTTTGGAGGAATGCCATGGTGGAGAATGATGGTAGGACACTATGCTAAGATCGAAAGTAAAGTAGGACATTATGCTAAGATTGAAAGGAAAGCCAATTCCAACTGGCTCTTCAAGAAGTTCCTTCCTTGCTAAGAGGGAATATTGATGTTTGTAGCATCAAACAGAAACTTCCACATAGCTCTAAGTGTCAAGACATGTGTATGTCATCCAAAATATTTACCTTAGTAATTCACTTTAATTGATGGAATTATTAAAGTGAAGTGCTTTTTATAAAAGTGAGTTTAGTCCTTGTTGCACAGGGAACCATCCTCCCACAAAAAACTCATGTACCCTGTGTTCCCATGTTCTAAGGACTTGTGGACCCTTAAAAAATGTCCCTAAACTATTGGGAACTTGTTGGCCATCCCCAAGGCATTCCAGACAAATTTCAAGGACATTCCGCAAAGGATTCATAGATTTTTCCGGGCAGATTTCAAGGATTTCTTGGGCAGATTTGAGGGATAATCTGAGCATATATCTTCAGTTTTGACAATCATGGACATTGATGATTGAACAATGTTATCATTTTTCCCATCCATTATTTTTGTATTGTACAAAATCTAAATCTATTGTACAAATTGTAGTTCAAAACATGGGTTTTTTATGATGGATTTCAATTTGGGTTTCTAGTGATTTAAAAATTGTATTTTCAGCAACAAAAATACAAGCAGCAAAGCCTCCATGTCAAGAAAACAGGAAATGCAACATTTCAAAAGGCTAATCCTTGAGGTTATTACTCTTGTTCTTTCTCATTTGTTATCCCAGTTTTTGCATATTGCACATGGGTTTCAAGGAGCGATTCGAGTCTGATTGTAAGGCCTGCGAGAGATGAACGACGGGCGCAAGGCGGGCGCGAAGTAAACGACAAGGGCATGTGTGAGAACGCACCCGCACTTGGGCGAGCCGACGTTGGAGGCAAGCTAAACGTGGGCGTTCGTGTTAATAATTGGAAGGTCGGTCGAGGATGGATTTGCGACCTCACTAGCATATATATCGAATGGACTGCGATTCATTTCAAACCATCGAACATATCTTCGCACTATTCATACGCACAAGGGGTAAAACAGCGCAGGGGTAAAGAAGACTGCGCATATCTCATGCGCAACACTTCTAAGGTGCAGTTTTGATTTTAAGTGCGGTTTGGGTGAGGCAAGCGTGTCGAGGTGGGAGTTATGTGCAAATAATTGTGTGCAGGATTTGACAAGGTGAAATAGGTGGCTCGGGTGAGCATTCCACTTTGTGCAAAGGTGCACATAATTTGTAAAAGGCTGGTTTATGAAATTATTCTAAGTATTGGCTTGGAGTTTGCCAAGCATTACTTGTGTTGTAATATTAAAGAAGCTATTATAATATATTGTTGGGCAGACTTTTTGGGAGTTGCCCCACCCTTTGTACTTGCTTATTGTTGATGTTCTCGGTTTATTGTTCATGGTTAATAATTGAGAATGGTCTTCACTAAAGTATAAAGGATAATGCTTTATTCAGTTGTAAAAACATAAGCTAAGTATGTTCATGTTGAAGTAGGCGTAGTCCACGGGTGTTAGTATTGTTAAAAAGAAAGCGCTCGGTGGTGCCGCACCTCGCTACAAGCGGTTGGAAGATCACCGCAGGTGTAGGGGCGTGACAGTTGGTATCAGAGCTCGGTCAGGAGCTGGTGGAGCAAGTGTGAGGACACTTGGAAATTGATGACAGGTGAAGCCGATGCAGATAAGGTTATGGAGAAATCATGGATGAATAGTCTGGGTTTCGTAGACTTGATGGTTCATGGCAAGACCATTCAAGCTCTGGTAGACACAGGTGCTACACATAACTTTATGACAACACGGTTAGCAAAAGAGGCTGGGCTGACATCTAATATGGAGGTCAAGGCAGTAAACTCTAGAGCTAAGGTGGCAGGTTTGGTACACGATGTACCTGTACAGATGAAAGAATGGAAGGGTCAGTTGGACTTCATAGTGATGGAGATGAATGACTTCGATGTGATACTTGGACAAGAGTTCTTGAAGGACAACAAGGCTATTGTTGTCCCCTTCTGTGATGAAGATGTTGCAAACACGACTATGATGGAGGATGAACTTGAGGTTGATCAAGTTGAACCAGGGTCGTGCAGTTTGTCAACATGGATGGATGAGGTCACTCACATGGAGGAGCCTCATGATGATGAAGTAAGTATTCATACTTGTGTTTCATTTGGGCAGTTGGAAGATGGACCATGTGCAAGGAAGGGCAAAGCCAGTTTGCCAAGACAAGAGGACATCTTACCATGGATGACTATGATGGAACCTTGTATGGAAGAGCAAGGATTGTCAGTTGTTGGAAAGCTTGTTGGGGTTACTTGTGACCTTATGATGAAAGGTGCAAGGACCCGGGACAAGGGTGGAACTTGATGATCGTTGTGGAAGAATGAGTCATGCTTTAGCCACATGAATTGGCTAAGTGCCCGGCATGACTCATGGACAGATTGAGGAGGGCACACACTTGTGATGTTTTGGGTGGACTTCTCATGGCCGAGACCAAGAGCAAGTCTTGGTGGACACTTTGGTGGAGGAGCTATGGTGAAGGAACTCATGACATGATGATGATGAGATGGTTGGGTGACCGAGTTCACTAAACCGAAGATCGAAGACTTGGATGAGATGACCAGATGTTGTGATGTGTCTACTTGGTTGGACTACATGGGCAGCTTAGTCATGGACATCAGGTTGGAGACTTGAAGACATGAAGCACGGCAGACCTATGCAAGGACATTGTGTGGAAGCACTTGTAGAGATGTCAAGGGACATCCAAAGAGGAGTGCTAAGGCAGGAATGTTATGCAGGAGGACTTGCTAGTGTAACATGGGAACTTGAGGATGGCACATTGTAGATGATGAAGAGGACTTCATGGACCTGAATGGGGCACATCAAGAGTTGGTAAGATTGAAGACTTGAATGGACTTGTGAGCAACTATGGAGCATTCCTACTACATGGGGAGCTGAGGCATCTTGTATGCTTGCTAAGATGTTGGTTGGGGATGGGTTATGGAGCTCATGAGGACATGAGGTTGTTGTGACTTTTAGGGACTTCATGTATGGTGGACTTTGAGGATCTAATGCATTGAGGAGCTGAGACTTTGATGCAGTATGAGATGCATACTTTCAAAGTACATGTATGGGCATGGCTTGGAAGAGTGACTTGATGTAGAGGATCAGTATAAGGCACTTTGGAGTGATGGAGTTACAACGATGGTGATGATGATGCTTTGGTGATACACTTGAGCATGGGTTGAGCCGAGACTCAACTACTTTCTATACATGAGAGCTGATTTGGTCGAGGATCATGGGCAGCACATGGATAGGTGAGACAAGTGCATACTTGTTTCTATGAAGACTTGAGGATGGCACATTGCAGATGATGAAGAGAGCTTCATGGACCTGAATGGGGCACATCAAGAGTCGGTTTGAGGAGATGTTCCCTTCACTTGGAGGAGACACACATATGGGCAACATGTTGCAGATGAGATGGATGGAGTTTCCATGGACCTGAGCATGGATTATGGAGATACATACTTTGGTATGGTGAGCTTGGTGGCAGCGGTCACTAGGCCGAGACATAGTGGAGAAAGAGTCTCTACATATGTTGCAAGGATGTTTGCCTTGTGTAGAAAGGTCGACATCGTGGATGAATGATGATCTTGGTAGAGAGCTACCAGGATGATATGTTGTCGAGGACGACAACGATTTCAGGTGGAGGAGAATGTAAGGCCTCCGAGAGATGAACGACGGGCGCAAGGCGGGCGCGAAGTAAACGACGAGGGCATGTGTGAGAACGCACCCGCACTTGGGCGAGCCGACGTTGGAGGCAAGCTAAACGTGGGCGTTCGTGTTAATAATTGGAAGGTCGGCCGAGGATGGATTTGCGACCTCACTAGCATATATATCGAATGGACTGCGATTCATTTCAAACCATCGAACATATCTTCGCACTATTCATACGCACAAGGGGTAAAACAGCGCAGGGGTAAAGAAGACTGCGCATATCTCATGCGCAGCACTTCTAAGGTGCAGTTTTGATTTTAAGTGCGGTTTGGGTGAGGCAAGCGTGCCGAGGTGGGAGTTATGTGCAGATAATTGTGTGCAGGATTTGACAAGGTGAAATAGGTGGCTCGGGTGAGCATTCCACTTTGTGCAAAGGTGCACATAATTTGTAAAAGGTTGGTTTATGAAATTATTCTAAGTATTGGCTTGGAGTTTGCCAAGCATTACTTGTGTTGTAATATTGAAGAAGCTATTATAATATATTGTTGGGCAGACTTTCTGGGAATTGCCCCTCCCTTTGTACTTGCTTATTGTTGATGTTCTCGGTTTATTGTTCATGGTTAATAATTGAGAATGGTCTTCACTAAAGTATAAAGGATAATGCTTTATTCAATTGTAAAAACATAAGCTAAGTATGTTCATGTTGAAGTAGGCGTAGTCCACGGGTGTTAGTATTGTTAAAAAGAAAGTGCTCGGTGGTGCCGCACCTCGCTACAAGCGGTTGGAAGATCACCGCAGGTGTAGGGGCGTGACACTAATGCTTCCACCATCCCAACCTCGTGTATTGTTAAAAGAATCAAATAGTAGTGTGACTTGGATTGGGTACTGAAATATGAATCTAATCTCTTTACAAATTCAAAGTTATTTATAGTGGTTTCAGCTGTAAAATTTTGCAAAACTTATTTAGAAAGGAATGCCTTTTGCATTTAATATAATCATCATTAACAAGAAATATGAGGAAGAAAAGTTGCTATAGAGACAATTCTCTATCTCATAGTCCCTTCATGGACCTTATTGCAAATTGAAAATAGTTACACTTAAGTTTCCTAAAGGTAAAGTGCATTTTGCTAACGTCTAGCACCCAATTATGGAATGTCACTCAATCATTTTTTTAAATTGCTCAAGGTTTTTCATAGTTGCAAAGTGTAAGGGTTGTGCATAATACTATGTACTATAGCTAGTTATGCTTGCAAGCTTGAAGCAACTACAAATGTTAATAGTGAAATCTGAATTTCTAATATTCTTTTAAGGTATATAATTGTCATCCCTAACCCATCATCCCCTGAAAACTTTGGGGTGCGCTCTGGCTGTCTCAAAAACACATCCCCTCGTCCTTGCCATTCACCCGTCGCAAAAACTTGCACAACATAGGTTTGATCTAATAAAATGTAAAGGTTTTTTACATTAGTGAATTAATGAATCTTGACCATTGATCTCAAATGAAATGAGATCTAATCTCAACCACCAATCACTTGGGATAATAGGGTTAATTGATTCAATTATAACTCGAGATTATAAAATCAAGGCTAGGTGAAGAAAATAGACACACCAGAGAAATTGAGTGATTTAGTCACAGAGGACAGTGATTCAAGGAGAATAGCAAGGGTGATCACTGATGAAGGATCGTCATCCAGTGTTCAGGCTATGGGAGGAAAGGAGACAGGCCAGCAATGAGGATAATTCAGCAGCCAAAAACAGGTGGAGCCCATGCAGCACAAGTGGAGGCCATACTATATTTTTGGGCACCAATCACATGGGCAGAAGGGTGCAGTAGTGGAGGCCGTATTCAGTCGTAATAGCATGCAGAAGCAGCAGGAGGGGAGGCCATAAGTACCAGGCTGCACACAGACCTCAGGCTGACAAGCCATACACAGGTTGAGAAGACCATATGTAGGCCATATCAGGTCGTGAGAGTGCTGAGGATTTTTACTAGGCCATATGAGGGCCATACAGAGCAGCATAGATGCAAATTGGATATCTTTGGGGGCAGATCTGCCAGGATTGAATTGCTGTAATTTTTCCAGTAATTCTCTGTGGGCCATTTTCCCAAGAAGGGAACCCTTGTATGCTTGGGTATCATTTTAATGAAAAGCAGAAATGAAGGGTATAAATATTTTAAGTGCATGTGAGCAAATTTGTTTCATTTGCTTCCACTGATTATTTTATTTACCAGCTTAAAATCCCAGTAGTGCATTTTATTCAGTAAGCTCTAATTTCAGTTCATTCTCAACAAGAATATTACTAGGAAGTAATTTGCCAATTTCCTGGCGTTAGGGAATTTAACAAAGCCAATATTCTCATTCTGTTGTCACTGCAAATAAAATATTTTTCACAGTTTTATACTCGAACATATCCTGAATACTATTGTCCATGGATCAAAGACCGAAATACTTAGTTCACTTTGCACTAATCCTGTAACAAAATTTGGCTTTCTTGAGTGAAAAGCAGGATACACTCTCCAATTACTGAAGTCTGTGTTATGCGCAGGCCACAACAAATCTCAAAGCAAATTCCAAAAATAATAAAATGCTTCTCGATTTGGCAGAATAGCTTGTATAATATCTAAATATATATGTCAAATCATAAATGGGTCTCGCTTGAGTAGCAAAGTGTAGAAGCTACTACCCTCCTGAGTCCCTACCCAAGTTCAAATCCCTCTTGTGACATTTTCACTATCATTGGCAGATTGTTGACTGGGGCCCTTCATGAGCTAGTTGTTGATTGAAGCCGGCAAGGTACCGGCAATCTCATTTTCAACTACGGGAAAGGGTGGACATATAGTAACGTAGGAATGAAAATATCTAAATATCTAACAAAAAATGTGAAACAGAAAAAAAAATGGAGGTTAAACAACAAAAAGCAAGGAATTTTCACAAGCATGACAGCACGGGAATCCACACTATGACTGCATGTAATTTTTTGAATTTTATCTGCTGTGATTTTTGCATGCTGGTATCTGTGTGTAGTTAAATTGTTGACCCAATGCAATGTGCACACTCCCATAGATAATGAAATTCAATGTATTAAGTAGTGTATGATAACGTGGTCGCATCTAATGTCAGACTATTTACCCAAATTACCAGACCCAATTGATGGAGCGAACATCCAAACCTTTCTTTAAAAAGGAAGGAACAAACCTAAACTATGAATAACGTTATATGTTATTGAGACTTGTGTGTCTCTCTTTTCTAGTAGTTTTGTGTATGTTTAAATATTTTTATGTGATTATTTGAATTTCTGACTCAAAGTAACGCCTAGAGTTTTGAATAGAAATTTATATGTCCCGTATTTACAAAACCTTCCAAAAATCCCATCCTTCTAACTTTTCCCACCTGCCAACTCCTGAATCCACCAAACTTTTCGAGCCTGATCATTGTACTATTTACACTGAGCTCTTCTAATCTAGACTCTTTTTTTTGTAGGCAATTTCCTGAATTTTATCCATTGCGTTACCCGTATACCAGCACCTCTCGCAAGTCCAATTGCTAAAACCAGTGTAGCATGCAAATTTTTACAGTGTCTGAAAGTTCATGGCAAATGCAGAGCATTATACGGTATCAAACTTGCATCTGAAGATTAATTTTCCCTTCAATTTCTTGAATGCTAGTTACAATATTCCGAAGGAGATTTCAGTCAGACATTTGTCATCGAATTTTATATATTCGTACACACGCGAGATGCAAACACGCGATGTCCCAGGGTGTTGTAAACGCCACTTATTATCGGCATTTTGACTGAAATGATCATTTTCCGGGCACGTGAACAAACAAAACAAAATAACACGAAAATAGTGGTGACCATAGTTTTTTTAGTCTAATTAATTCGAAACCTAAAATCCCCTGCTCCGTACATAATCACCTGTACATACATATGCCTGCAACAAAACAGCTAGGGTTTTAATCAAAAACGAACACTAAAAAATACGCTGACCTCTGTTAAACACGGCGTCCTCCCTCTCTCTTCTGCTGCTGCTGTAACAACTTAGGGTTTCAAAAATGTCCAGGTGTTGTTGTCGATCGCGAATTCAAGTTGATTATACAGCAGACGGGAATCCTAGGGTGCCCTTTTCATTTTATTTTCAGAAAGCGAAGAGCGTGAAGATATTTAGTCGAATCGGGCGATGCAGCGAATTAAATTGGGAGGCCTTCATCCTAGGCATCTCTTGATTATTCATAGGTTCACTTTGGTATGCATTTTATTGTGCATCGAAAAGCCATTTTGTTATTATTAAAATAATAAAATCTATACCCATCTTACATACTTTTGGGGGTTTAAAGGTTTTGAGTTTTTTAACCCATCTTACATACTTGTGAGGTTCAAGGGTTCTGAGTTTTTCTCAAGTAGGTTTGGATTTAATAACTCTTTTTAGTTAAATTAGTGGGTTGTATGATGGTGGTGGAAAATGAACTTTTCCCATGATGTGTATATTTTGAGAAAATTTATTGGAGAAAAAAATTAGTAATGGCATTTAACTTACCCATCAAAGTATTTGTAGATATTATAGGATTTATTCAAAGTTATTATTATAATATATTTATTAAGAATTTAACATCTTATTTATGGAAATTGAATTTGGGTTAATAGAATAATGATCATTTTTTTAAACCATTCAAATTACTTTAAAATATATATATAATTAGAAAATTTTGCTACACACTTTACTTGCAAAAAAAATTTACAATATGAGTAACTGTAAAATTTACATACACTTATAACAATTAGAATATTCATTGTTACAAGATGGAAGTTTGAAACTTAGTTCTTCTTGTTGACATGGTAATATATTGGAGTCTCTAAAGTTGTATGTTCTTAGTCGAATTAGGACATTATACATTTTAGCTCAATGATGGTGTTGTACCGTATACTTTATCATTACCTCGCGAAAAATCCTAATTATTGCACATTGATTGATTTACCTTACTTTAATTATTACAACCTTTAGCACTATCTTTGGGGGTCTCTTTTTCCATTTTTTATGGTTGTTTGGATGCATTCCTTATTTATTTCACAAGGCTTCTTTGTTCAACCATGGATTCCTTTCATTTTGGGTGTCAATGGACCCAATTAAACATCGTAAATGTGCCTTAGATATTAAGATGTATGATCTTACATCAAAACATGTGATCTTATCATTGTAAATCATGGCATTAAGATATTCATAGCAGGGTTATGTAATCTTAGGGGGTTGCACATTCCTGGTTGTTTTAATAGTACAAGTTGGGGGTTGTAGCATTGGAATTCCTTTTGAATTATATGACACTTGATAAGAATGGTCAAACTCTTTAAGTCTTAGATGTTAGGGGTCATGTGGCACATAAATAAGGACTCAGTAAGCCTCTCAGAATATTGAATGAAGTACTCTAAGAGACTTTGCAAAGCCTTGTTATATTGTTCTTAATACTCAACTAACAAACACAGCTTTTAAAAATCTATAATAAAAATCTTACAGTAATGAAGTATTTACTTATAATCCAGTCTTTCAATTTGTCTTAAAAAATGAAATATTTACCATTATCAACTTTGGCCAACCAAAAATTATGAACTCAAGAAATACTTTGAAACATAATTTAAGTAAATAAAAAATCTAATAAAACAAAAACCTTTATTTTATTTATTTGAAATAGAGAAAGTTTGTTTTTTATGACAATTTTGACAAATATTGTTGTGATATGGAGTTGGAGATGTTGGTCAAATGAGCCTAGTCTCAACATGTTTCGCCAAATAATTAAATATTATTATCATAAACATACTCATCTTATTTTAACATTTTCGCCAAATTTAATTAAATATTATTGTCATAAACGTACTCATCTTACTTTAACATTGAACGAAGTAAATTTCTCAATTTCAATTTTTGCATGAGTACATTCATCACATGTGCATGAATCATATATGTATAAAGGGGGAGAGCAAGTTATGATGCACTAAGTAGTTTAGATCCTCTTATCATAGAAACTCCATGGCAAGTCCATGTGATATAACATTGTTAGTCATGTCTAACATGCTTATAATGGTGGCTTCGTTGCCTTTTATCGTATAATTAAGGAGATCCATATAACTCAAGGTTTTGGCAAAAAAAATTATCATTTTTCCACCTTCCACTGTAAGTGTGATTATATAGAAGTTAAAGGTATGTGAACTTCACTTGCAATACATACAATGGGGCAAGTCTCGTTGACTATGTGATTTGTTCTCGAATCTTAATAAAAAAGATAGACGAAGTCAAGATTGGTGAGCATATTTGGAACTTAAAATGAGACCATAACCCAATTTATATAAGGTTATCCAAGTTAGAAGAAAAGGCAACATAAAAGGAAAACCCAAAGTCCTCGACAATCACTTTCAAGTGGAAAAATTATTCTAACACAAGAAAATTTTACCATCTTCAAGACAATGCTACAAAGGTAAATTAAGAAGGAGAAAACTTGTTCCCAAAGCCCAACAGTCATGAGTTAACAAATATAATTTAAGGTGCACTTGAGAAGTGCAAAAGAGTAAAAAATAGGAAATCATAATCAAAATATTTTTGGTAAATACTTGCTTTGATGAGAAATGGAAAATGGCAAGGAGAACCTTGAAGAACGTAGGTAAGGAGAAGATGAATGTAAAGTTATATAAGCAAATTTTTAAAAAGGAAAAAAAGTGGGTTCATGCAAACAAGGGGAGAAGAGTCAATATACCTAGGAAAGAATAACCCAAATCTTTTTTAGCAAGAACTTCAACCAAGGAAGAAGCAAACTAAAATATTACAACCAATCAATGGCTTGACTATGTAAGGCAACTTTATAAGAAAGAATCAAGGGTTAAATCTCCCCCCAAGATCAACACAACTACAAAGTTTTTCACGTTGCAGAATGTGGAGATTTGTATTAAGAAGTTGAGAATAGCGAAAACAAAGGACTTGGTTAAACTTCATGCAGAACATCTAAAATGGAGAATGTACACTCTTACACCACACGTCGTGGAAATATTCAACAACATCATTCAGAAGGATTCCCAAGAGACTGGAAAAATTAGCCTAACAATACCCCTTTTTAAAAGTGGATACATTAATAATATTTACAATTATAGAACCAGTGTGATCAATACTTTGTTTATGGAGCTTTTCGATGTCATGGTAGAAAATAGAATTTGTAAGTGGGAGGTAGTAAAAGAAAAGAGGGAAAACATGAAAGTAGGTTTTAGGTCGAAACATTCTACTGTGGATCATGGTATCACACTAAGACACATTATTGAAAAGGTTTGGGGGATAGAGAAGAAGTATTTTATTGCTTTGTTGACTTTAAAAAGGCATTTGACGCGGTCCCTAAAGATAACTTGTGGCGTAGAATGGAAGAACTTGAAATTCCTTTTCATTATAGAGTCGTTGTTCGTTGGCTCTATAAAGAGGTGAAAGTCAAAATTAGAACTTCAGCAGGCATTTCCGGATGCTTTAGAAGTGACATTGGAGTCAAGCAATGTTGCCCTTTATCCCCTACTCTGTCTAGCTTATATGTTGACAAACTATAAGAGTGGCAAAATTTACAAGGTGGATATGATGTTGGTTTGGGGGAGTTTGTGATAAGGCTTCTTTTATATGTTGGTGACCTTGTGTTGATTGCTAAATCAACCCATGGATTTCAGATGCACTTACATGCCCTTGAGCATTTTTGTAGAGAATTCGCGAAGCAAGTCAATACCAGTGAGACCAAAATAATGATATTCTTTAATAAAAGGAAGAAGAGTTAGAATATGTTCTTCTTTGGAGGCAATACTCTTGAATAAGTAAATAAGTACAAGTGTTTCAGGATTGATTTCAACAACAAGCTTATTTGGGAGGACTAAAAAAAGAAGATAATTTTAGGAGGGTGGAAAGCATTATATGTTCTTCAAAATAGATGTCGAGGGGCAAAGCTATGGGATTGGAAAATGATTAAAGCGATTTTTTGGGCTCCTAGTCTGTCCAATGATGTTATGTGGGTGTGAACTGTGGACTAGCATCACCCCTGTTTCAAAATAAAAACAATTTTAGAAAATCCAAAAACACTTGATCATGAGCAAGTTCAAAATAAAAAGTTTTGTTCCTTAGATAAAGTTGAATGAAATAAGGGAAACTCCCATTGAAGCAATTCCCACAGTTCATCTATCTAAAAAGAATTGAGCAGATGGGAGTAGGTAGATGGCCTAAAGTTGTCTTCAATAAAGGCACGAGTGAAAGAAAAAAAGCATGGATGAGATAAAACAACAAAGGGATGTATAAATGGAGTATCTACCTCAATGCTTGTCCCACAAATAGCAAGGAGTTAAAGAATTTTGTTATGGAGAAGTTTTGCAAGCATATATGGGGAAAAGAGTGTTGAGAAATTTAGGGCAACTAGTTTAGGTGATTTCTCTTATTTGGATAACTGCTTGCGATGTATTTTTACTTAACTTAATTAGCTTCTTCTTTCTCTTGATTATATTTAGTGTTCTTATTGGCTGGCAACACCGTCTACTATCAAAAGCGGGCAGACTTCTATTAATCAAATCTGTGCTCGAGGCAACACCTGTCTATTGGATTTCGCTTACTTGGATCCCAAAAGGAATTCTACAAAAAATACAACAAATTTGTAATAGATTTCTGTGGAATGGCAACAAAAAGGGTAAGATATTTGCTTGGACCAGATGAGCTCTTGTCTCCATGCCGAAGAGATGAGGAGGATGGGGGATTAAATCTCTGTCATCTTTTGCACAGGCT
This sequence comes from Pinus tabuliformis, assembly GCA_031772625.1. Classification (NCBI taxonomy): domain Eukaryota; kingdom Viridiplantae; phylum Streptophyta; class Pinopsida; order Pinales; family Pinaceae; genus Pinus; species Pinus tabuliformis. The sequence continues at coordinate 1,981,709,145 of CM062819.1, read as the reverse complement.
CTAACTGCAAAGCAGGGTTGGTCACTTATCAAGATGGACAGCTTATGGGCGGAAGTTGTTCACCACAAATACATTTGGCCTTCCAGCATTACGGAATGGCTTCGCAGACCTACTTGGAACCACTCTGGCATATCCGCAATATGGAGGGCTACTCTAAAAGCTATGCCCCTAATCTGTGATAACCTGCTATGGAAAATAGGGAATGGTGCACAGGTTCGCATTGGTTTAGATCCATGGCCCGGCTCTGGGAATGCTCATCTACTGCCTGAAGGATTAATCCGACATCTCAACAACAGAGGCATCAAATATTTGGCTCAGATCGGAGACCCTCATCGATCAACTATATTTTCACAAGCTTGGGTTACGGATCGGCATTGGCTTCTGCCAGAGGAATGGTTTGCACTTTGGCAAGGTTACATACGGGCCCTCACCGAAACTCACATCAAGTTACAGGAGGAGGCAGATGAAATAATTTGGGCCCCAGCCAAATCTGGTACATATGCACCAAAGCTCGGTTACTTGAAGCTAATCGAAGCAAAGAAACTGGACATTCTTAAAAGCTGGTGGCGAGATGTCTGGCAGCTACAAGCACAGCCCCGTACCAGACTTCATATGTGGAACATCATAGCTGATAAGCTCCCAACAGGTGCCACTCTTAAGAAGCGGGCTTTCTCTGGACCATCTTGGTGCATCCTCTGCAAAAATGAGGAGGAATCGACGGCCCATCTTTTCCTTCACTGCGAAGTCACTAAGAATATATGGGCTCAAGTCACGCAGGTGCTCAATATTAATACTGTCTGGCAGGGTGTTGATATACTCTCTGCCTGGGATCAATGGTGGATTGCGGTGTCCTCCGAAAAGGCCAGGAACCTTCCGCTGGTGGTTTCCTGGTACATTTGGAACAGTCGAAATGCCATTATTTTTTAGGACTATAAAGTAAACTGGCATCTTCTTCCGCCATCTATCTGCGCGGCCTACACTGAAATCCCTTTTGAGCATAAATCTAATATCCCACGGAACATACAGCCTGAAATCATTAACAAGGAAATGCCCTGGGCTTATTTTGACGGGGCTGCGCCCCTTCAAGGATGTGGGGGGGGTATTGTTTTCCATCTAACAGATACACATTTTTATCACTTGAGAATGGGATTAGGGACTGGCTCTAATAACTTTGCTGAGCTGATCACTTTGAGACATCTCCTCTATTTTGCTCTTACCAAACATTGCAGCCAAATTCAAATATTTGGGGATTCAAAGATTGTTATTGATTGGGCAAACAATATCTCTATTTGTCATGCATATTCTTTGAAACATATCTTGGAAGAAATTGTTTTTCTAAAAACACATTTTGACCAGATCACTATTTCTCACATCTACAGGGAAAGAAATGCGCTTGCTGACCGGCTCTCGAAAGAAGCGGCGGATCGCCACATAGGAGACTGGCAGATTGATGAGTACACTCCAGAAGGCATGCACAGCTACTACCACCGCCCATACATCGATGGCCTGCAACAGGGGGATCCCCCCTATACTTAGAATTTTTTGAACTACATGTTTATATTATTGTATATATCAGCTATGCACTATATCGGCTCTATGTCTTTCTTTTACAGCATGAGGATGTTTATGCCTCAGATACCTGTTTTATTTACTGCTACATGAACTCTGTTAATTCCGGTACTTTTTGATTTGGATACTGAGCACAGTATCTACCGTTTTTGGACATTATAGGATGTTATTTTGTAAATCCTTTGATCTGTGGATTATACCACATTACAGCATATGCTTCAGCATCAACAACATGTAATCTCTGTTATTATCTTTTTAATAGAAATTACGAACTCTATTTCTTCGGAAAAAAAAAAAAAAAAGGATTATATTTAGTGTTCTTGCCATCAACAACTACCAAATCATTAAGAAAAATGAGAGAAGAGGACACAAGATGTAGGCAATCAACCAGGGCCAAAACCTCTCCAATTGAGAGGAAAACCCACAAGAATTCCTCTCTTCTTATAGAACTTCAATTGATGAATTCCAAGACCTATGATCCTTGACCAATACACCTCCAAGACCAAGTCAACCTTTCCTCCTTTATGAGTTTTCCTTCCAGCAACTTCGACCTCAACAAATTCTGTAACATCAACCCCCCAACAGATTATTCTACAACTTCGACCGCCAAAAGTTTCTTTTACAGAAACCCTACATAACATGTGTGAGAGAATGATAGGGATTTTGTACTTCTTTGCCCTTCGCTTGAGTCCTTCTCCTTATCAACTCAACTTGCAATGGAGGCTTCCTTTGACCCAAAGCTCAACTTTCTTTGAGCGACTTCAGTTTGGTACTTGTTGTTGCAGAAGGATGTCCTAATACACTTTGCACATGTGAGAAATATAGCCCAAAAACAATCCTAAAAACTCGATTTCTTCTATTGACTTTCAACTCTTCTTCCTCGCTTCTTCTAGATCTCTTTCTTATCATGATCGAACTTCTTTGTTGTTGGATGAGTGTGTTCTTGAATGAGGCTTATTGCTCCTATATATATGCTTCCTTAAGTCCTCAATAAGGCTGACTTGTCCTTCTAAATAAACTGAATTTCTCTTTTGAAGGTTGACTTGTTGTTTGCACCATGACAAGGTCTCAGAGGGTCTTTGACTCTAGTTTGACTCAAATAAAAATTTCTTTACAATACATAACATGACCAAATGGGTCTTCAATACATGATAATGACTCAATCGACCTATAAGCATTCAATGTGTGTTTGACCTAAAAATAAATATTCCTTGAGCATGAAACCCATGCCTCAAGAACAACAATAATAAAATTAGTTTTCTCTTTACATTAAATATATAAAATTGTGATTACATATGTCATTATGAAGACCAAACCTAGTTACATTTTTAAAGACTCCCTATTAACTAGGAAGGTATTCATAATTCATACAAGGTACTTGGACATTATCAATCTGAAGAATTCTCATAAGAAGAGTTGGATTAGTAAGCCATTGTAGAGCATCTCATCATACCAACCAACGTTGGCACGTAGCAAGGCCTTGACTAATAACTCTATCTCTCCACAAGATCATAGCATAATGTTGGTGAGACTAATGACTAACAAACACCATCATCACTGTCTCTTACGGCATATACCCCACCCAGGTGTTCACGGGGCATGTCCTTTTAGGATAATTCCTATCTTAGAATAACACATCCTCAAGGAATTTCCTCTTCAATTACTCTTATCTTGGATGTGCTACCTCATCCTCAAAGAGCATCAAAATCAGTCCTAAATGCTTACCCAATCCTTCATTCTTTCTTCACAGTATGAAGACAAGAATGATGTGTCTATCTCTCCTCTCAACTAGGGATGATATACTCATTCCTATAAAAGGAATATGCCCAACCTCCCTCTTATCCAGGGACTTGTCCAAGCTCCCTCTTATCTAGGGACTTGTTACCAACAACAACTTTCAACTCTTTGGTGGAGATCATGGTACTATCAGATGCTTGTAGGGCTCCTACTTTTGATGTCATGAACTACATCTTCTTCATCATGGAGCCTTCATCTTTTGTAGGGCATCAACCATCCATCACTTTCCTTCATGAACCATATCAATCATGTCATCCTTCTCTTCATCGGAAAGTGATCTTCTAGTCCACATCTGGATTTTCTTCATAGAACTACCTCTTCCAAGTCATGTTTTATTTCAATGTCTTCCATCCAACCACATGAGTGCTAGTTGTTGGTGACATCTACAACTCTCTTTCAATAGCCCTGTATCAATCCATCTACATTTTGTTCAAAATAATAATAAAAAATGAACATCAAATCAAAGTTACCTTTGGTGATGGCCTTTCATCGTGACATTTGCTTCTTGCAACATCAACATCCTGCATAAACACATCTCCAATACTTTCAATGTCAAGGGTCTCCTTCCTTTACAGACCTTATCAGGGTCTTCATACCTTCTCTATGGAGATGTCACAAACAATTATTCTAGTCATCGGATGTTGATTTCTTATATTTTCTTACGTGACTATAATTGCATCTTTCATAGTCTCTTCTTTCTTTCTTCACATATTTCTCCCAGGAACTTCCATCCATAGTTCCTTCATCTTTGTCAACCACCTCATATTCCATACAAGGACATATTATGTTGATTTCATCTTGTCAATATGTGAACCATGCCTTCATGCATCTTTCCAAAGGAAGAGATCCCTTTTCTTTGATCATTTACCCATGTTATCTGCAACTATATGTTGACATGACTTAATCTATCACATATATAGATACCTCTTTTCTCCTTTTGGTCATCTAGACTTCCTTCGACAACTTCCTTTCCTTGATTGAAATAACTTCAACCATCTTGACATGTTGTACTCCTTTTTCACCACACCATCATCCTTATAAACAATGGATTCCACACAAGGTGAAATGATGAGTGAAACACTTGCTTCTTCCAAGAGAGGAGAACCTTCTAATGAAGATTCCAACGAAGGATCTTAATTATCATTATTCTTCAAATGCTCCTTCCTAATGATGATAATGCATGATGATTTCTTTTTACCATGCTAGATGAATTTCTCATGTATGCTACTCATGCTTTTAGTGAGGTTACCAAGAGCTACTTCCTTTCTTTGATGACTGCTACCTTCATGCAGACTCCTACTTCAACTATTCTTTCAAGCTTTTGTCATGAGCTCTTGCTTCAATTGTATGCTTCCAATATGATGTCATCTCCTAATATGATGCATCCTATCATACTTACAATGCTTCCTACCATGATAGCTATTATTCGCCACAATAGAGTTCTTTTCACCTCCAACTTCTCCTTGCTAAAGAGACCTTAATAGTGAAGATATATACCTTCTTTCTTGGATTTCTTCTCATTAGGTTCTTCTACTTCTTCAATGATATGGCCTTCAATTATTTCTTTCCTTTTTTGTTTTCCTTATTGAGTTTAGGACAATATCTCTTGTAGTGCCTATATTCCTGACAGCCATAACATTGGATGTTTGACATATTGATCTTTTTTTAGGACCAAACTTCCCAAACTTTCCTTTTCTCTTAGTCATGGAAGCAAATTCTTGAACTTGTTCGCTTAGTCCCACATCACTCTTTGATTTTAACTTGGTTTCTTCCATCTTGCACAATGACCAGAGTTCACTGGATGGGGTGGCTTCCTTCTTTCCATAGATGCTTGATACAAAGTTGCCCCATTCATCAGGTAGTGCATTGAGGACCACAATGGTCATTTCTTTATCGAACATTATTTCCCCCAACATTAGCATTTGGTCTCTTATTTTTTAAACTCTCATAAGATATGAGGTTATCCCTTCTTCCTTTGATACCTTCATCTTATAGAGCTCAATTCTCAAAGATATGACTTCTCCAGTTGTGCTTATGGAGAACAATTCTACTAACTTCTCATAGATTTCTTTGGTTGTCTCCAACTTTGCTACGTAAGGTACGAGGGGATCCTTGATGGATTTTATAAGGATCCTTTGAGCCCTTATTTCCCCTTTCATATACTTTACAATGCTTGAGCTTCTTCTTGTGATGATTTGGAGACCTTACCAATACATGACCAATAACTTCATTTTCTATGAGAATCAAATATGTCCTCTTTTTCCATGCAAGGAAGTTTTATGACCCAACCAATTTGTTGTTGTCCTTACAAAATTAAGTCATTTTGATAGATTTAGACATAGATATAAAGATGCTTGTCAAGTGAAGATACTCCTAGATGATGAAATCTTCAACTTGATTCCCTTTTTGATGATGTTGATAATACAAGATGTCTTCTTGATGAAAATTTCTTTATTCAAGTATGTTTTGATAATGATCCTTGACTCAAGAAGAGGGAGATCACCTTTTTTCCTTGATGATGATGGTAATGCTTCTTCTTGCTTCCTTTGGATGTAGACACTTCAAGATGCTTCAATGTGTAGTCCTTCTTTGTTTGAGTGGAGGTAGGGTCCTTGAGATCTCCTTTGTTGATGACGATTGAAAAATGTGTGAGCTTCCCAAGAAAGTTTCAAGTGTAGAACCCTTCTTTGGATGAGCTAGGGTTTTCAGGTCTTCTTCTCTTTGAGATGTGATGATTCTTGAGATGTGATGAATGCTCCTTCTTGCTTGTCCCTTATGTATTCCTTCTTGTTGGTCGGATGTCCTCTTTGATACCTTGACCTTTGATATTCATTTTCATAGGCTACCTTTGCTTGTCTTGTCACCTTAGCTCTGATACCATGTTGAGATGCTTGTGATGTATTTTTTACGTAAATGAATTAGCTTATTCTTTCTCTTCATTGTATTTAGTGTTCTTATCATCAAACAACTACCAAATCATAAAGAACAATGAGACAAGAGGACACAAGGTGTAGGCGATCATCTAGGGCCAAAACCTCTCCACCTGAGAGGAAAACCCACAAGAATTCTTCTCTTTGTATAGAACTTCAGTTGACGAATTCCAAGACCAAAAATTCGGTGGAGACCAAAAATTCTCATTGCTCAATTAAGAACTAACTCACATCAACTTCGGCATGAAACATGACAGTGGAAAATTACTAAAGAATCTTGGGAAGAACAAGTGTGTATTTTTTTCACTCTCATGGTAGTGGAATCGGTAAAAAAAATAAAAAATAAAAAATGGAACGTGATGCTTTTAGGGACATCAAGGACAATTATGGCACTATGTTAGCAACGATTTATTGGCGTTGTCTTTTTCAACGAGGGGATTGTTAGAAGGATGGTCTAGCTTATCGTTAATTTGAATAAGAAAAACATTGAATTGCAAAAGGCGAAAAGCGTGGAGGTTGGTGGTCCCATAGCCAATTTTAGTCTCGTGGATGTTAAAATATCTTTCATTTATCCGTTCATATATCTAACATTTTTCAAGCATAGCTTGTGAGAATGGACTTCACAATGTGTGATTGTTGATTCAATTCATTTTATTATTAGATTACGATTTTTAAAGTATTTATAAATTGATTATGGTTATTAAAATTAGAGTACATATTTATAGTAATCATTTTTAAGTGAATTTTATGAGAATTAACTATAATTTTGGAGATATATATGTGGAATCTAGGGTTGTGAATGGTCTTAAAATCAATTACAAACGATTCATTGTAGAATTTTCGATATAACTTTTTCTCGGGACACTTCAAATTGTGAAATTTTTAGAGATCTATGGAGACATAGTGAAGTAGCTCAGGTAAAAATTTCATAATCATATTTGAATAATTGGACACACAACATGTTATACAATTTTGCTCCTCAGAAGAGGCCAAAAATCAATTTTTTTTGGGAAAGTGACCTTAACTTTCACTTGGCACGTCAAATTTTGGTCAAACCTATGAATTGCATGTTGAGAAATCTAGGGCAAGATATAGTTTGACTTCTCTTAGCTTGATTTCTCTTATACATTGACAAGTTCTTGTGATTATATTAGTTTTCGTCATTATTATTATGTTAATTTCATCATCAAGACAAATGCCAAACAAGAAGATCACAAGGACACCAGAGATAGGCTCCAAGCAAGGGCAAAACCCCTATGAAGAGGAAAACCCAGTCAAACTCTTCCTTTAGTAGAATCAAATAAAGTTGGGACAATCTAAGACCCTTTGACCTATACCAAGACCTTCCTTTATTCATCAAGCCAACCTTCCAAGTATATTAGTCATCTTCTGGTTCATTTCTTCACAATTCAACATCAAACAACTCTTTAAGGACATGAGTGTACAAGGGTGTCAACCCTCTTTGTCATCTTGTACTTTTGGCTCTTGAAGTAAAATTAGAAAAACTTTCGGTCCTGCAATTATACTAGCAAACTTTGGTCCTGTAATATCTTTAGCAAACTTCGATCCTCTTCTTTCATTCTCTTTCATAGGTAGCTCTTCCTTTTATGCCTCTTCGAACTCCCTTTTCAATAGAAATTGTAGATTGAATATATGATTGTTAGTTAATCTTAACAAGGTCGAATGTTGCTTTATATATAGTCTTTACAAGGTGGGTGTGTCCCTTCATGAGGCCGATAAGACTGTTGAAGAGGCTGAATTGATATGTGGCAAGGCTGACTTGATGGAGGTGGAGAAGATGACCAAATTACATCAATATAATTTTATTCTTTTGATACAATGAGCCTAAGAAAGGTCTTTAAAATGACAATTTTGACTTTGACTCAATACAAAAATCCTAGAGCACACGATGGGTGCTTTGACCTATTGACCACTGACCGAGGCACGAAACCCATGCTTTAATAAGTCAATTGTCTTTTACAATAATTTTTTTTCTTCTTTTTACAAATACATTACATCATGACTCAATTATGGAGACTGATACTAGTTACATTTCTCAACATTGCAGAGAAGACATATCAAAATATTATAGGCTAAAATTTCAAATTCGAAAGAGTTCAAATTTTAAAGATATATCAAGACAAAGTTCAACAACCCAGAAAATCTATAATTAGGGTTTTGAAAGGTATGTAACCTACAATTGGTATAACTTTTGATTCAAAGAGCTATTTTTGGTGATTCAAATATTTTTGGAAAGAGGAAAAAGAAGAGCATTATTATTTATTCATGCGGCTCTTAGGGGCGCTTCAAAAGTTACTTCACCACTTAAAGCTCCAAAAAGCTCATCCATGACTCATGAAGAAATAGAAGACATCCAATATTGGGTATCCATGTTAGAAGGCCAACTATCAGACATGGAAGAAAGGGTGAAGGAAAATGAGGAAGGAATGCAAAATATCAAGGAAGTCCATGACTAAAAATATGGAAGAAATACAAAAATACATGAATTATATGGAAAAACTTCTCTTGGAGAGACTTCCTAAAAAGGATATTAAAATCCAAGAAAATCATGGAAATAAGGAGAACAAATGTATTGGGACTCAATCACCACCCCCCACCATCGAACACAAAAGGGGCTAAAAAAATGGTAGAGTAAAATGGAAGGTCGACCACTATTAAATAGAAGAGAAAACAACAATAGATAATGCAAAATTAAGGTTGTTGGGAAAAATATTACTTGATCAATTAGATAAAGATGTTGAAAAGTATGCAATTGCAAGCAATGATAACTCACAAAACATGACAAAATTCCAATTAATATAATATGAAGAAAAAGTTTAAAAAGAGGAAATATGTCATTTTGCATTGAAATGATGAGTCATTCACAACAAACAAAAATTGTGAAGCTAAACTTTAAACTAGTAAAAATGAACCAATTAAAGAATAATTAAAAGCCGAGATGCCATACACCCCATTGTTTCTTTGGTATAAAGCACTAACCAAATTAAAAAAATAAAAACTTATCCAAACTAACAAAAACACAATGAACTATTAAGGCAATATGTGGTGATTTATTGATAGCTAAGGACTTGTACAAAATCACTACTCAAAGTTATCTATTAAACTTTGATCGTTTAAAAAATACAAAGAAATTGGAAGAGCAAATATTGTGGATAGATTCACTCAAAACAATTCATATATTCCACACAAAGCCAAATTACAAACCACAGAAATAGTGCTCATGCGATTCAACAGGTTCTAAACAAGGAGAATATTGTTGAGAAAATCTCTCAACAAAACTCCAACAACCAACAACCCAATATTACCTATTTACTAATGTAAACATTATTCCAAGTCCCCCCTTTGATGCTTACATTACATTATTACAAAGATTAATACAAAAATGTCAGACTACAATTCACATGTCACATCTCTCTTAGTGGTCTTTCTCGGCACTTATTCCCACTCCGAAGTCTCCCGAATAACTCTCTTTTCACCACCACAATCTTCGAACTTTTTGGGACCACGAAGCTTAACCCTTTTGCGTTGCTCTAGGTTCGGTACATTGGAGCTCGCAAAAATGTGCAGTCTTTTGTTTGTAAATGTCATTAGCCCAATTTCCCCATCCCACTAGGTAAATAATGTCCTCCATGTAAGTGTTAGCAAACAATATTGTGGAGTAAGGTCCCCCGGGGCTTGCCCAGATAATTTGGTCCTTGCCCGTTAACTTGCAATTTAAAAAAGACGAAGCTTGAGTCTTTTGACGTAGGCACTCTCCTTTGAGCCATAAATGAACCATAATATACATGGACAAAATTTAGTTTGCAACCCTGATATAAAGGTTTCCCATTGGGACATACGAAGTCCACAACACCTTGAATGAAATAGTTTTGAAAGTAATGTCTCCTAGTGTCATCTAACAGGGTGTCTTGAAACCCCATAATTCTACAATCATAAAATGCATCACGATCTCCCGTAATCTTAACCATTGGCACATCAATGACACTCCTGGACGCAAGTGAAAGCCCGCACCTACCATCGTATGGAAACTGCGGACTCAGCTGCTCCATAAACTCGTACAACGTATACCCATGGTTTCGTAGAATAATTAACATTTAGTGATGATGACCCCTGGTATTCCCTGGATCGAAACTCAGAAAAAACTATTATCGCTAGTCGAGACCATTTAGGCTAAGCGTATAACAACACAATGGCCACAGTGTGCAGATCACACTCAACACAAAACTAATATTTTCACACAACAAACAATCTCCTACCTTAATTTGTACATAAAATCAGTCTTCACGTTTCTTTCATCTGTCTCAGCCCTCCCTTAGGGAGTCGGGCCAAAGAAATTGGAAGAGAAAACATTGTAGACAAATTCTCTCAAAACAATTCATATATTCCTCACAAAGCCAAATTACAAGTCACATAAATAGTGCTCATGAGATCCAACAAGTTCTAAATAAGGAGAATATTGTTGAGAAAATCTCTCAACAAAACTGCAACAACCAACCCAACCTTACCTATTTACTAATGTAAGCATTATTCCAAGTAAAATGCACTAGAAAATATTAAGAATTGGATACGCCATTTGAAAACAATGTAAAGAATATTTAGCCCTTAACCAATAGAGATGGTCTTTTAATGACTCACTATAGCAAAGCATTTTCCCTTAACAACCTTACTTAGAAAGCAAAAGTATGCCTTGGACTTAATGAATACTCAAACCAAATAATTCGATTAAAGCGGAGAGATTTTCATTTCTATAAGAAATTTGATCAAACTTTGGCAAGTACATTTGCCCTTAACAACCTTACTTAGAAAGCAAAAGTATGCCTTGGAATTAATGAATACCCAAATAATTCGATTAAAGCGGAGAGATTCTCATTTCTATAAGAAATTTGATCAAACTTTGGCAAGTACTCAATGAGTATGTTCAAATGAACCTAATGTAAATGTGTTTAGCCATGTTTAATCAAGTATTATAATTTTGAGTAAACTTATTTCTTATCAAAGTTAAACTAGGTAAATTTATCAATTTTGGTATATATATATATATATATATATATATATATATATATATATATATATATATATATATATATACAACATGCGAGAACTTTATATCATTTTACCATGTCAACTATGGAAACAAGCTTATGTAATACAAAATGATTAGTAATGCCAACCATATTTATTAAGACTTATTTACTTTCTAAGTAGATCAATACAAATTTTATTTTTATAATTACATTATTTGGTATTGAGTACAATATAATGAGTTTGTTCAAATGAATCTGATTTAAATGTGTTTAGCCAAGTTCAATTAAGTATTATAATATTTAGTAGACTTATCTCTTGTCAAGGTTAAACTATGTAAACTTGTCAAGATTAAATTTACCTAAATACATTTAGTGTATATATATATATATATATATGAAAGCAATATACGACATACTGAAATTTTGTACCCTTTTACCATGTTAACTATAGAAACAAACTCATATAGCTAGTAATTGCACTGAGAGGTACAAAGGTACACCAATAGGAGGAGTAGGGGAATGTGGAAGGTAATAATCAAGTGAAATATATTGACAATGAAATACAGTTGAATTTGAGTTTCTATGCACTCTAAGAAATTCGCTCTCATGATGGTCGTAGATTCATCGTTTCTCTTATGTTTCATGCTCAATATATTAGACAATGATCAATCCAAGTTATAGGATGACATGATGAGTTTATACCCATATATCAAGCATGATATTCTGAAGCTATGAAAGTTTTTGAGGAAGTGAATAAGAATATTCTGGAAATTTGATGCACATGGTTGAATTCAACTATTTGAATTCATTCATTTCCTTGAAATTTCCAAAATATTCCAAAATTTACAATGGAGTTATGCTTAGAGCCAATAACAACAAAGTGTTTGAAATATCAGCAATTGTTTTCTAAATATCTACTTATTGATAGATCCATATGTAGTTAAAGATTTATACTTGAGGCTGAAAACTTGGGTTACATTATCAAAATTGGGATGTTGTGCAACTAATGTTTTGTCACTGTAGTTCATTCTGTAATTGAAATTTGTCATTGTGATCTTCACTCTCTAGTACTCTTTGTAATTCAACTTCACATGCTAGTGTACTATGATAGGGCACATATGACGGGTACATCGTAGAAGAGGTGGTTGCAAGGTGTTCGCGACCGAATTTGTCCTCGACAACTTAAGAACTGGTGAATCGGTACTGCATTAAATTAACAACACAATTTAGAATCAGATGCATCTAGAGCTTGTAACAGACCAAAGTTATTTTTCTAAATTTAATTTGATTTCATATTTCGAGAATATTTTGAAATCTTATGAATAGGAAGGAACTAGACCTTGCACCCATTTCGTAGATTTTAAAATATTCTACTAATCTGCAATCAAGATAAAGATATCTTGGCATTGTCCAAAATACTTTGGAATTCTATTAACAAGAACTAATATTTGTATTGACTTTGATCTTATCCGTCTGATTTTAAAATATTCCACAAATATGCAATCCAAATAAAAATAACCTAGAAATTTAAAATTGTTTGGATGAATTAGTGAAGGAAATAAGAGTCATACTCAATACAAGCAGGTTGAGTTATGTTGTTCTGACAAGCGTAGGCGCAAGTAGGGCATGGTGTTATAGTATCATTATAAAACGATGATAAGGAGACACAATAAGTTGAACTTTTTTGAGCCAACAATTGAGAATATGTGCATGTTACATTCCATGTTACTGCACAAGGACAAGGGAAAATCAGATATAAGATTTAGCCATCTCACAGTGAAACACATAACATTCATAAAGATTTAAATTATGAGGGAGTATAATAGTGTATTACTCAAAGCTTGAGTGGTTTTGTTGTGATTTGGACTAAAGAGTAGGTTAGGTTTAACAATCTTAGCAGGGCCACAAGTATAACCTGGGCCCACAGCTTTCAAAGTGAAATTCTTGGCAATTTGACAGTTTTGTTAGTTGTCCCTACATTTCCCACTCTAACTAGGATGGATGCGATAGAACTTGGAGGATCCTAAGCCCAAGAAGTTGTCTGACACAAATTTCATCACGGGGTGCAAGAGCTACCCTATGATCTTCTAGATTGCTCCAAATATCATTCAATAGTGTTCACGTGGGGATGCATGCAGTAAAGGCAGACCAATTTATGGCAGATCCATCCCCCACAGTAGCACTGACCATGATGAGGACCTTACAGTTGTTAGTGGGAAGAATGTCACCGGATTCATACATTTTATCAAACGAGGGGACTTCCAGGAGGGTTAAATCATCTCGGGCGTAGTATTTTCCTTTTTCAAGAATGATAACTCTATAACCGGCCTTGGCAAGAATGTCGACTGCCACTCCCCCACCTGAAATAGAGCCTATAACCACAACATCGCATTCTTATTTCTAAGCTTTCTCCTTGCCACTCAAATTATCTTCTTTTGTTACAGTAAAAACCCTATCTTGAAACAATCTATGCAGGTCTTTCTCCAAAGCAGAAGACAAGTCGATCACTCCCTTTTCCAATGGTTGGTTGCTCGCAACATTATCTATGTCAGATTCCAAAGGGGAATATCTGATGCCCTCCCATGCTAGATTCTTGACTTTCTCATCCACTTGGGAAAACCGATTAACAGACTCCTTTAATTCGTAAATGTTGAACCACAAAACAACAGTGAAATCATAACAATTCATATTGAGTAAAGCTTATCGTGGTGTAGAAATTAACACATAACATATCTTGAAGAGCTTAAAGGTAAATTTCAGAAATGTGGACGTGTCAGTTTTTTATTTGAGAAAGGAGGATGAAAATGAGCCTTTGCCATTGGTGAGGGTGAATAGTGTTTGCATAATCAAAGGCCACAGAGAAAACGCCTTTTGGCGTAATTAAAATTATTAGTAATGTGAACTATATTTATTAAGATTTTATTTATTTATTTATTTTTCATTTAGTGAAAATAATTTGTTATTCATTTGAATAACAAAAAAAGTACATGGCCTAGCAGATAAGATTGAGTTTTCTACATCCATCAAAACAGTTGCTAGAAAAGGAAACATTGATTGAAAACTCATATTTGATTTTAGTAAATATGTTAGCTTGATCCATAAAAACCTAGCATAAGACTAAAATCAATTTGATTTATACATGAACAAATTTGATCAAATAAAAGCGATAAATACACATTAAGTTTTCAAAAAAACTGGAAATGACTAGAAAATCTTATAGTTGAGATTTGAAAACCGTTTTGAAGAGAAATAATGGAATCTCCTTTATCTGTTGAGCAAGGAAACTAAAATAATAGTATGTAATTATCTTTCTGAGATGCTAGAGAGATTACTATTGGGAGCAAGTGTACACTCTGGAGTTTGGACTATGACACCATCAAGCTCTTCATAATGAATATGACCACGATCCAATGTTAGAGTGTTTTTAGAAATCCAATATGTTGTTGGGTTGAAATTCATATACATATGGTGGAAACTGATCTCCTAGAAGTGATTCTTTGTCTCTTATATTCTGCTTTTCCAACCTGCAAGGTTTAACACCTCTAGTTGGACATTACTTGTGAGCTAATCGGTTACACATTTGGAGTCACCAAGGATTTGAATGCATTTTATATATTTTTAGCTTAGCAAGAAACATAAGAGCCCAAATAACAATTACTTTCGCTTTTGTGTTCGTTCCATTTCCTAGGACAATTATGAAAAGCATAGATTTGTTTCTTGTAGTTTTATCATTCACCCTCCCCCCCACCACTTTTGTTTCATTATGCAACTCCATCAAAGAACCCAAAAGGGTGATCTTATGAGATGCAAGGGAATTGTATCCTTCTCAAGTTTTTTTTGTTGGTTTTGATGTGAGATGTATTCCCTAAATAGGGACACAATCTTGGATGATTGTTGAAGAATGCAAATATTATAATTTTTTAAAATGACGTTGTTATTGAGTAACCAAATTCCCTATGCAACAAAGATAGGGAGAGGATGTAGATTTTTAAATTTTTACACCCAGTAATATAGAAAGTCCTAAAAAGTGGTCTCTTTAAAATGCTCTCTAATGTTTAGGACCAAAAGCACAACTTGCAAAATTTTCAGGGAAATAGAGTAGCCAATAAAAAGATGGTCGATCATTTCATCCAACTGTCAGCAGAGACAACATAAGTTAGGTCCAACAAAGCCTTTTTTGCAGATTTTCCCGGGTCAGAATTTTGTTGTGAAGAAGAAGCCAAGAGAAGCATTTTAGTTTATTGAGAATATTTCCATTTCCAAATAAATTTGTTCCACCAAGTGGACTCTTTAATCACTTGTTTACTTTCTAAATAGATCCTTATAACTTTTTTTTTCATTACATGTTAAGTACAATATCTGATAGATTTGGTAGATTTCCTTAAAGTAAATTTTGCAACAATTTATGATGTGTTATTTGTTATCCAAATCATTTTATTATTACATTACAATTTTTGAAGAACTCATAGATCGATTAAGCACAATGTTGGAGTGACTAAGAAAAGTTTGACCAAAATTATGTATAAGTGCACACCATTTTTACCATTATATTTAAAGTTTCGAATGTCTCAATAACATCAACATGGATTACTGCACATTTTATTGATCAACTCTTGGCAAAGATGACGGTAACAAATATTAGGCGAAGCTAGAATCCTTGTGTAATCACAACATTATGGTTGACTAAATTTGTTACACAACCTTGAGGACTAACTTTGATACACACATAGCTAAAAAATGAAAGCATATTGGAATGGTTCAAAATTTCAAAAGATTGGCAAATGTATAATGGCCACAATGTCAATGAATTGTATTCCACGTATGTCTTTTCCTTTTCCTTTTTGAAATGTACATTATTATACACAATAAGAAAAATGGATGTAGCTAGGATAAATAAATACTTCATAATACTATAATTAGGGTTGGATAATTCTTTGATTTGTTGGATATATATCATACATGTATGTTGGAAAGGCAAGAGAGAAAAACCAATGTACAATTCTAGAACATAAATTTAAGAAGGAAGACAATGTAATGTTGTGTAGTGTGCTTAGGGGATAAGGAAGACAATGTAATGTTGTGTAGTGTGCTTAGGGGAATGTTGATGTAGTTTGGTGTTAAAAAGGTAATACAAATTGATTAGAGAGAGGGAGGGAGAAAATTTAACATTTAATAGCAATATGTCTTGCTAACCTTAATTTAATTTGACTAATTTAATTTAAAGTTGGGTGTCTAGGAACAAAAAAACCTAGTGGCATAAATCTTCAAATCTCAGCCAGAATCCACTAAACTTGCATATTATAGCCATGGATAGAAGATTGGAAAAAAGAGAATTTACCTTTGTGTTTTTAACTTCCATGGTTGGAACTTGTTTTGTTTGTTCAACGATGTAGGGTCCTATAATATTTTGGATATGGTCTCTAGGAAATGTAGTCTTCCCTTTCGCTACATCCTTGAATAAGACTGATCCATTAGGGCTTATGAAGCCTAAAGCTCCACCTTGTACCTTCATATTGAATATTAGGTGGAGTTCTTTGCAATTCCATAATCTTTCATCTGCATGGAATCCCGTAAAAATTTCCCTTCATATAACAAACATTGAAAAATGATAGGTATGCCAATTTAGTGTGGATTGGTTGCTCCATGTTTTCCATTGGATCTGTGTACCAGATCTAGAAGATAGAGGTCTTACCATTGAAATCTTTTATGAATATCTATAATTTCTCCTTCGATAGGTATACCCAATTTATTCTGGATTCGTTGCTTCATGTTTTCCACTGGATCTGTGTACTAGATCTAGAAGATAGAGGTCTTACCATTGAAATCTTTTATGAATATATGTAATTTCTCCTTCACTACTGGTCTTCTAGCTAGATCTGGAAGAGAGGGACTATGATGTATCCCTTGTAGAAACTCTCTGAGTGGCTCAATCACTGCACCATGTCGATCCCCAGTTAAGTTGTGAAATTAATCTCTGTAGCCAACAAGTTGACGTCCTTCATATTTGACAGGAACAAACGATAAGGGCCCACATTATGAGAAACATGCCCCTAGCTCGTGAGGGCTTCCCCTTTTTAGGTGCACTAAAATAATAAAACACCCATTGAAGCAACAAATATGGGCAAGATCTCGATCAAGTTTTGTTGATAAACCACGTACCTACAACAGAACACAAAAAAGTCATTGTGTAGCTCAATGAGCTGATTTCATACTAATGCGTAAAATTAAATAAAACTTGTTTGACGAATCGCCAAACCTCCAACAACATTCAATGAGGTAAAAAAGGGAACTATCCTCGTCTGTTCAAAGCCCTTCCTCCTCTGTGAAACTTGGATTCATAGCTTGTAGCAGTGCCTACCAAAGATTTGCAGAGGGGAGAAACCCTGACTCGTCGCACAACCTCCATAGTTTCCTCCTACCTCACTATTTTTTAATTCCTCTCATTCTTTGACTTATTCTTACTAGTAATTAGTAAAAATCCTTAACAATTATATTTTATTTTTACCCTCTAATGGTCGTATTTAATTTTTTTATTTCTTTTTATCCCTAGTTTGACACTTTTTGATTCATTATTTCAGCTCATGGTTTGTGAATATCGGTGAAGTGTTCACCCAAAAAGTTGGACCCCTCAACGAGATCACACCGTGATTCAAAAGCTTTCGACATCATAATTTACCTTTTTAAGATGAATTTTTGCTTATTTTTTTTCTCGTGATTCTGAAGTTTATATAATAAATATTTGATTTTTGTCTGCATTGTCTAAGTTAATTAGGCATATCATATAATTAAAGATTTGTTTATGGTTAAGTACATAAATTGTAATGTAATTGTAACAATTATGTTCATGAAAGGAATTTCATATACTAATGTAAAAATGGGAATATGGATGGACAAATGACCCATGTTATTTAGTTGATGTAAAAGTCGATAACCTTCATTGTAATATTGTAGATGAGTAAATCCTTGAGAAAACTTATGATTCATTATAAACCAAAATCAAGAAGGGGGGGATCAACATTATTGCAAAACTTGGGGTCCTCTCATGAATGAGAGACCTAAGTTGAAATTTTGCCTTAGGATGATCAAAAGGACACTCTAAGACTAGATGAATAGTGGAGGTAGCTCAATTCCTATTTAAAGGTGTAGTAAGACACAAATGATGACAAAGTTACCTTCGAAAAGTTGTGTGTGTGTCTCTGAAAAACTTTCATATGTTTGGAAGCTTGTGTGAGTGCATATAAACGCTTGGAACAACACAAGCTATGACATTAAAATAGTTCAAAATCACTACCAAGGATAAGTTTTGTCCTGATAACTATTAGAAGGAGCAATGATGATGATGGAAATCCTTGAGATGCAAGTTGAAATAAGCAACAAATGACTACATCTAAGAGCAGTGACCACTATAACACTAGGTTTATAACAAGATGAAGAATTAAAGTGTCGAGCTCTAGAAAAGCCCCGTGTTAATCCCAAAGCCCCTTATTAAACCCAAAATATTGAGTCACTGCATTTGCATTGTTAAATTATTATGTGGGCCAAAACCTTTCGTTATAATTGTACCCTTTGTCTTCCCCCCACACACACACCAAGGAGATCTAATATCAATATCATCATATTATTTCTTGTATTGTATTCATTGTAAAAGGAGCTTCCACCCTCGAGGTGGATTGTATTCATTTGCCTTTTATCATTTTAAGGCGCATGGTTCATAACATTTGGTATCAAAGCTACGCTCTTGGGTTTTTTCTCTTTCAATAAATACTTAGTGGAATTTTTGTTATAACATTTTTTTGGGATAATTTAGAAAACAAAATTTTGAGGAGAATGAGGTGAAATATCAAGGTACTTGTGATCCAAATTTGAAGTTTTGAATTGATATACTTTCATAGCTATAACATGTGGGAGTTAGGGTTTATAATTGTTCTAGGATTTAGTTTCAAACAAGTCATCCTATAATTTTTGTTGTGTGTCTCTATGTGTGTTGTTTTTTGTTTTCTTGTGGGAAGCTTTAAATAATGAAATTTTAGATAGGATAAATAGTAAAATATACGTGGTAAAAATTTCAAGTTTTGGTTCAATATATTTTTAGAGATATGCCCCATGGAAGTTAGAATTTGTGATTGTTTCTAAATTCAATTTCAAATGAGTCATCTTGGAATTTTGTTATAGCTTTATTTTATTTTTTTGTAAGCTTGGCATAACTTTTCTATTACTTTATCAAAAAAGCAGGTATTACAAGATCAACATTTAGATCTAGATGGTCTCAACCTACCCAGTGAAAAACCAGGTTTGTTCACCATCTAGTTGCATTATAAGGCATCTAAAATCTGAATTGTTTAAGATTATATAATAGAGCAATATAAACTTAACAGTCCTTATGACTCCTATTAACAAGAAGCTTATACCATATGAACAAAAATTCCTTACTAATCATCTAAACAGGACCATACCAAAACAAAAAAATAACCATACTATGTTAAAGAGCATACTAATCATCAGAAGACTCAAATGGTGTTGGTTCTTTGGTATTTGAGCATGACAACTTAGTCTAAGATAAGCAGGGGATGTGCTTCTCTATGCATGTAAGGTGGGCATTTTGTTGCTAAATTTTGTGGTGGATTAACTGAAATTCCTTGTGAATTTCCTGGATCTCATCTACAAAACCCGAGTTACCTGTAATGTTCACCATCAAAGCCTTCGCTAGGAGAGTCTTCACCAACCAAAATAAGTATAAATATTGTTGGTACTAAGTGCAACGACCTTGGGTATGGCATGGGTCTAGTATTAAGTCTCATAACTCCTTCTGAATTTCCTAGGCATTAATATTATCTTGATTAACTATATTTTCGTCCCATTCACTAATAATCTAGCGAGCCCGAGCATGAGTGTTGGTCGTATAGGCTCTGGCTACAGTCATGACAGAGTGATGTTTGGACCCTAAATTGTGGCCTCTGGTGGGTCGGGATTGTCCCCGCCCACGACCTTGGCCCCACCCTCGACCGACATTAGGAGTGCGACCACCTTGCATGGTTGGACGAGCCATAGTCTTCAACTCATTGTTGTTGGGGAGGAGGTTAAGATTTTATAGATAGGTTGATATCCAACCTTCGAATCTCACAATGAGAACTGCAAATTTGGGTTCTGGAGGAAGATCAAGATGGAAGATCCCTGAATCAAGATAAAAATCGAGCTTGTAGAGTCTACAAAGACAACTATATTGTAGAGAGAAACATTAAACCTCACTCGAAGGAACATCTCCACATTATCTTCATGGGTTTGCGCTAAAATAGCAACCTAATTCTACTAAGTGAATGAATTCATAATGTATACAAGAAATATCACCTGTAAGCCAATCCCGAATTGACTCTCTTAGAGGTTGCATGTAAATAGAGAAGGAAACAAAGGTTGCTAATTTTCAATCTTCGAAAAAACAAGACTGATGCTTATCCCAAGGATTTAAAGCTCCTGAGCAAGGGAAGCTCCTAAAATCAATGTTGGGTTTCTTGTTGTGAGGCCTCGAAAACCGTGAAAGGAGGGCATAAAAGAAAACCCCTCCTCCCCCCCAGCCTCCCCAAGACTGAAATTGACCTTATTCCATAAGGATGTGTCTTGACCAACCATCGAAATCCATATATAATACATACCTATCACATAAATCATTTTACTCAGAAGTTGACCAATTTGAACATATGAGGAAAGGATAAAATAGAGAGATGACACCTTGTCGTTGACAACCTAGACGTGGGTGTTGCTTCTGCCTCCCAAAACCTCCCTAGAAGAACTCTGGTTCCCCGAGAAACCTATTGAGGGAGCCTTGATTATAGTTCTCTCAGATCTGCCAACTACATCAAATCTGATCGTTGTCATTTCATAGCTCTGCAAATGGCTTCACTCGTGATAATTAAATTTCTTGTACATCTCGCATATGATGAAGCTTGTGTGGGGGTGGTCACGCCACCTCCCTTGCATTACATTCATTAATTGCACGACAACGGTGCGAATCCCACCACGTCCCTTGTCCCAAATCTCGCCCCGATCGGGGGAGTTATAACTTTATTTTGAAGAAGCTTAATACTGTGAAATATGTAGAATAATGAGTAATGAGTAGAGCTATTATTATGGATAATAAAAAATTTAATTTTGATTCATTGTAATTTTGGAGATATACCTCATGGAAATTAGGGATTGTTCATTTATGTAATGTAAAGGAGGTTGTCCCCTCGAAGAGGCTGAATTCTAAGGCGTTGATCTATCTTTTCTATCTTTTCTTGAGTTGGTTTCATAACATTTGGTATCAAAGCTTTGGATTCTAGGGTTTCGTTGCTCCAAACAGGTCATCGTGGAATTTTCGCTATAACTTTTTTCTGTGACGTTTCAGAAGTCACAAAAAAACCCATTTGAGAAGAAATCGCGCTGAACCTTGGGTCTGAATTTCAGAGCTTTTCGCGCGATATTTGCGGAGATATGATCTGAGGAATTTTGTCTTTTGCAGACTCCTGAATTACATTCAAAAAAGGTGACCTGGGGAAAATCGTCATAACTTTCTCTCTGGGGATCGGATTGAAATTTCGTAAGACGTTACAAAAAGAGGACGGACTGTAGTTTCTTTTGTGCATGTTTTAGATCCAAAGGTTGAAACAGTGACTCGTGGCACATCATACAAGTTCGCTCTACTGAACTAGTCTAGAAGCAAGTCACTGTGGGAGATTTCACATAACTCTTCCTTGGAGAATCCAATTTGGGTTAGACTTGTGGCATTGGAAAGAGGATGCAGAAGGCTACTACAGATCACAGTTTCAGAACTGGATGATCCGAAATTACAGAGGTACATCAGATTCAATATCAGGCTTCTATAAAGTGAAAAAAGGTGTGTAGGTTTTTTTTAAATTTTTGCCTAAGCATGGTTTAACGGAATTCAAAGGGCATAGTAAAGCATTATTATCGGTAACTGATGCCTCGAGGAAAGAAAATGCAAACACCTAGTAAGGAACCTGAAAGCTCTAGCATGACTCATGAAGAAGAGGAAGAAATGCTACATGATATATCAAAATTACAAGAGCAAGTGCAACAAATGTCACGCTCACAAAAGCTAACAGAAGCTAAGACAAATGGTGTGGAATCTAAGATAAATGGCGTGGAATCTAAGATAAAGGGCATGGAAGCTAAGATGGATGATTCAAAGACAGATTTGAAGAGAGACATGGCAGATTTGAAGACAGACATGGCAGATTTGAAGACAGATTTGACAAATTTTCTACAAGAAATACTTACTAATGGTGAAATGGTTGTAAAGGAAACTCATGATGTGGACAAAAGTAATGTTAATCATGATTCCATAGACTCTAATGTTGGAAGACCCACCATATTCCAAAAATCGATATGAGGAAGTTTGATGGCAAGGATACCGCCACATGGATATTACAGATGGAGCAGTTCTTCGATCTCAATAATGTGCAAAACACACAAAAGGTACGTATGGCAACTATATATTTTGAACCAAATCAGTTTGTATGGTAGCAATGGCTTTGCTCTCGTAAAAAATTTATCACTTGGGCAATTTTTACGGAAGAATTGATAGCACATTATGAAGATACAAAAAGCAACACTTTTTTTAGCCAATTGATAAGTCTCAAACAAAAGGGTTCAGTAATGGAGCACATTGAGGAGTTCCAAAAATTGAACATAAGGGTAAAAGATATTCTAGAGGAGCATATGATTGATGTGTTCATAGGGTCTTTAAAGGATAATATCCAACATGATGTTCGCCTTTGGGAACCTGATTCATTAGAGAAGGCATTCAGGTTAGCAAGAAAAATGGAAAGCAAAATTATGGCAACCAGGAAGCATACCACTCACAACTATAAAGACGGAAGTGTTGTTGCCCCTAGTCTTCCACAACATATAAGGTTGACACCACAACAATTGGAAGAAAAAAGAGCAAAAGGGCTTTGTTACAGTTGTGATAGCAAATACACTAAAGGTCACAAGTGTGCTGAGAAGAAATTATTCTACATAGATTATGAAGAGGAAGAAGAAAAGGAGCAAGAAAGGTCAAAAGAAGAAGATATACTTCAGGAACAAAGCCTAGATGAAGAACAAATAAATCCGACCATATCTTGTAATGCATTTTACGGGAATTACCACTCCTCAAACCATCAAGATAGAAGGACAAATCAAGAAGAAAAAGGTAATAGTGTTGATTGATTCAGGAAGCACCCATAATTTTATTCATTGTAGGGTAGCAAAAGAATTGAATTGCTTCCTATATCCAACACCAAAGTGTCAAGTGATGATTGCAAATGGAGGAACAACAAATTGCTCTGGAAGGTGCCATAATATCAAGTTATCCATGGGAGAATATGTATTGACTAGCCCAATGCTTTCCATTCCAATGGGAGGTGCTGATGTTGTACTAGGAGTCCAATGGCTACAATCCTTGGGTACAATAGCTTTTAATTTTCAAGAACTTTTCATCAAATTTTCTACAGAATGAAAGGAAGTTGAATTAAGGGGTATTGCAGGGAAACCAGGAAAGATAATCAGCTCTAATGGTATGACAAAGCTTCTAAAAAAGGAGTAAAGAGGTGTAATTGCACAATTATGTTCACTAGATGTTTCCACATTGGAATCATCTATTTCTCCAGATCTCCAAAAAGTCATGGACAATCATTCCAAGGTATTTGAGACTCCCAAATGTCTCCCACCTATGCGTGATCATGATCATGCTATTCATCTGATTCCAGGAAGTGTTCCTCCAAACATCAGGTCGTATAGATATCCCTATGTCCAAAAAAGTGAAATTGAACGTATGGTTGCAGAAATGCTAGAGGCTGGTATAATTCAACCAAGTCAAAGTTCTTTCTCTGCTCCAGTAGTATTGGTGCACAAGAAGGATGGATCATGGTGCATGTGTCCAGATTATAGGGAGCTCAACAAGCTCACTATTAAAGATAAGTTCCCCATTCCTATCATTGATGAATTACTGGATGAATTGCATGGATCAATTTACTTCACCAAGTTGGATCTTCGTTCGGGATATCATCAAATCAGAATGAAGATTGAAGACATTCCGAAAACGACATTTAGAACTCATGAGGGTCATTATGAATTTTTGGTCATGCCTTTTGGCCTTACCAATGCACCTTCAACATTTCAAGGTTTGATGAATTCAATTTTCAAACCATTCCTTAGAAAATTTGTGTTAGTATTTTTTGATGATATACTAATCTACAGCAAGTCTTGGAAGGATCATGTTGAACATGTTGACAAGGTGCTACAACTATTGGAGGAGAAACAATTATATGCAAAAAGATCCAAATGTTTCTTTGGAGTCCAGGAGGTGGAATATTTGGGTCATATTGTATCTCATGAAGGAGTTAAGGTAGACCCTAGCAAAATTAAAGCCATTAAGGAATGGAAAATCCCCACATCCATAAAGCATCTGCGAGGATTTCTTGGGTTGACAGGGTATTATCGCAAGTTTGTTAAGAATTATGGGAGAATAGCAGCACCTCTAACAACATTATTGAAGAAAGATGCATTTTCATGGACTCCGGAAGCAACAAAGCCCTTTAAACATCTTAAAGAGGCAATGTGCCAAGCACCGGTCTTAGCTACACCGGACTTCACAAAAACCTTTATTGTGGAATGTGATGCTTCAGGAAATGGAATTGGTGTTGTTCTAATGCAAGATGAAAGACCCATTGCTTTTGAAAGTCGTCCAATCAAGGGAAAGTTTTTAAGCAAAGCTATTTATGAGAAGGAAATGTTGGCAATACTCCATGCACTTAAGAAATGGCGACCCTACCTAATGGGAAGACACTTCAAGGTAAAAACGGATCATGATAGCCTTAAATACTTTTTAGAACAAAGATTATCCTCTGAAGAGCAACAAAAGTGGGTCACAAAGATGTTGGGTTATGACTTTGAAATCATCTACAAAAAAGGGAAGCAAAATGTGGTGGCAGATGCACTCTCAAGAAAGGATGAGGATGTGGAAGCATTGTTGTGCGCCATTTCTATTATCCAACCAGATTGAATAAACGAAGCAAGGGAGGAATGGAAGAATGATGAAGAAGTGTGGGCACTTATTCGAAAGCTACAACAAGATTCCAGTACGTCTGATACATTTAGCTGGCAAAATGATTCGTTATGGTACAAAGATTGCTTATACCTCTGTAAGAATTCCCAGCTAAAACAAAAGATTCTTATGGAATTGCACACTTCTCCCTTAGGAGGGCACTCAGGATTTTTAAAAACTTACCATAGGGTTAAGAAGGAATTTTTTTGGGATGGCCTTAAATCAGATATTCAAAAGTTTGTGGCGGAATGTTTGGTTTGCCAACAAAATAAAGTTGAAACAATTAAGACACCGGGTCTATTACAACCTTTATCCATTCCAAGCCAACGTTGGGAGGAGGTTTCAATGGATTTTATCACAGGTTTACCCAAGTCTGAGGGAAAGAGTGTCATCATGGTGGTAGTTGACAGACTTACCAAGTATGCACACTTTTGTGCATTATCACATCCATTTAAAGCTAGTACAGTTTCTACTGCATTTATGGAAACAATTCAAAAGCTACATGGAAACCCAAATATTATTGTAAGTGACAGAGATCCCATTTTCACTGGAAATTTTTGGACAGAATTATTTTCTTGTCTTGGTACTCAGTTAGCTCATAGCTCATCTTATCATCCTCAATCTGATGGGAAAACTGAGATAGTAAACAAATGTTTGGAAGGATATCTTTGTTGCTTTGTATATGATAAACAAACACAATGGGTCAAATGGTTGCCTCTGGCTGAATGGTGGTATAACACTTCCTTCCATACAGAAACAAAAATGACCCCATTTATGGCACTTTATGGGTATCAACCACCATCCATCACATCATATTTAAGAGAAAATTCTAAGGTTCAGGCAGTGGAACATCACATCGAACATCAACAACAAGTCCTCCAACTCTTAAAGGATAACATCGTGTTGGCACAAAATAGAATGAAACAATAGGCAGATCAACATCGCAGTGAAAGAAGTTTTGATGTAGGTGATTGAGTATTCCTACGGCTACAACCATATAAGCAAATGTCCCTAAAGCAAGCTAAGAAGGATAATAAAGTATCACCAAAGTATTATGGTCCGTACAAGGTGTTGCAAAAGATTGGTACTATGGCATACAAATTGGAGCTTCCTCCAGTTTCTCGATTGCACCCAGTTTTCCATGTTTCATGTTTAAAGAAGGTTATAGGCGACAAGCTCCCAGTTCAAACAATATTGCCAGAACTTGACGAGGAAGGAAAAATTATATTGGAACCGGAAGAAGTCACAGAAACAAGAACTCGACAACTACAAAATCGATCAATTTTAGAGTTTCTTATCAAGTGGAAGAACTTATACGCCGAGGATTCCACATGGGAGGATGAGAATTTTATGCAGAAGTATCCAGAACTACTCAAGCGTTGAGGACAACACTTTTTTGAAGGAGAGGGGCATGTTGGGTCCCTATAATACTAGTGATTACCCCATTACTATTGTAGTTATACCCCTTATTTATATTTTTGTGCCCCTATTACCCCCATGTTGTTATTTCTGTGCCCCATAGAATCCCTCTATTGTTATTTTTGTGGCTTTATATTATTATTGTTAGGTCAGCTGGATCATATTGTGACTCCTTAGACTCCTATATATAGAAAGGAGGTTTTGTCATTTGAATCATCCAAGAATTGTTCATTTATGTAATGTAAAGGAAGTTGCCCCCTCGAAGAGGCTGAATTCTAAGGCGTTGATCTATCTTTTCTTGAGCTGGTTTCATAACATAGATCCGGGTACTAAACCAACGGGAGTGTCCGATGAAGAATGGAAGAATTTGGATCGGAAGGCAAAGAGCACAATACAATTGTGTGTTTCAGATTTAGTATTGTTGAATGTATCAGGGGAAGCTATGACGAAGGCTTTGTGGGACGATTTAGGGACTTTGTACCAATCTAAGTCTTTGGTGAATAAACTGTTCCTACAGAAAAATTTGTATAACCTGAGGATGAAAGATGGAGACTCGGTGACAGAGCATCTGAATGCATTTAATACTGTGGTAAGTCAGTTGGCCTCTGTTGATATTAAAATTTCAGATGAAGATAAGTGCATCAGTTTGTTGTGTTCTCTACCAGATTCGTGGGATAGTCTGGTTATTGCAATAGGTAGCAATGCAATTACCTTGCAGTTTGATGAAATAGTCTCATCCTTGCCGACAGAGGAGATGAGACGGAAAAATATGGAGAGCCAAAATGGTGATGCCGTGTCTGTACGAGGACGGTCCCAGAACAGAAATAAAAATAAGTCATCGACTGGGAGACCTAAATCTAGAGGGAGATCTAAATCTCCAGGAAAACTTGTAAAGGTGTTGTGCAGGAAATGCGGAAAGGAAGGGCACTACAAAAGGGACTGTAAATATAAAGCTCCTGATAAAGGAAAGGGATCTGACGATGCTCCTTCTGCAGACACGAAAACCACCTCAGATGAAGGTGGGGATGTGTACTTGGCTTCTTCAAGTACACATGTAGAACATGAGGCATGGTTGATTGACTCAGGTGCATCCTTTCACTTCACTCCCCATAGAGAGTGGTTCTGCGAGTATGAGAAATACGATGGTGGTGATGTCTTCTTAGGGGATGATAAGAAGGCTAGAATCGTTGGTCGTAGGAAAGTAAAGTTGAAGTTGCAAGGTGGAAGGGTTAGAACACTTCCGGGTGTTCTGCATATTATTGCATTAGCCAGAAATCTGATTTCTGTAAGCAAGTTGGATGATGCAGGTGTAAAAACAGTGTTCGAGAAGGATACCTGCAAGATGGTTCGGGGAGCACTGGTATTGATGCAGGGAGTTCGGATTGGAACTTTGTACAAGCTGCAAGGTAGCACAGTTGTTGATGGGTGCAACAGTTATGTGGTTCCTGAAAGTGGAGCAGAAAATCTAGTGGTCTCTGGAGAGAAGACCATGCTATGGCATCAAAGGGTTGGACATATTGGAGAGAAGGGCCTTTGAATACTTCATGGTAAAGGTATGGTAGAAGGTATGAGTAATAGCTCTCTGGATTTTGATTTCTATGAAAATTGTGTATATGGGAAGCAGAATCAAGTGAGTTTCCCCTCTGGTGGTAAGAGGGCGAAACATATATTAGAGCTTGTGCATAGTGATGTGTTTGGACCTGTGAAGGTTCCATCACTGGGTAAGTCTGTGTACTATGTATCATTTATAGATGACTTCTCAAGGAATACATGGATATATTTCCTTAAGAAGAAATCTAAAGTCTTTGACAGGTTTAAAGAATTCAAGGCTCTGGTGGAAAACTAGACAGAGAAGAAGATAAAGGTGCTGAGGATAGATAACGGTGGAGAGTTTTGCAGTAAGGAATTTGAAGAATTCTGTAAGAAGTGTGGTATAGCACGACAGAATACTACTCCATATACACCTCAGCAAAATGGAGTTGCAGAAAGAATGAACAAGACATTGATGGAAAGGGCAAGAAGCATGCTCAGTGGTGTCGGGTTAGGACAGGAATTTTGGGCAAAGGCGGTGGAGACAACATGTTACCTGGTCAACAGATCACCTTTATCAGCGTTGGAGGATAAAACTCCACAAGAGTTATGGGCTGGTAAGAAACCCTCTCTTTCACATCTGAGGGTATTTGGATGTGATGCATATGTACATGTTCCAAAGGAGAAACAAAAAAAGTTGGATAGTAAATCTAAAAAGTACGTCTTTGTTGGGTATAAGGATGATTTAAAGGGTTATAAGCTTTGGAACCCAGTAATAAGGAAGGTTGTGTACAGCCGAGATGTGGTGTTCAGAGAGGTGAAAGATGTTATTAAACATGAAGTCTAACCAAAGGAGCCTGAGAAGATAGAGTTTGAGCTAAAGGAGGAAGAATCAGACTCTACAGTAGAGGAGGAATCAGAAGATGAAGAGCCACAAACTCCGGGTGTGAGAAGATCAGTTTGAGAAGAAGGTAGCCATAAAGGTATAGTCCATCTACTTTCTGTTCAAATTTTGCTTTATATATTACTGATGATGATCCCAAAACTGTGAAGGAAGCAGGAGATTCAGAGGATGGAAAACTCTGGAAAGAGGCCATGGTTGATGAAATGGCATGTTTGCACAAAAATGAGGCTTGGGATCTGGTGGAGTTGCCGGTTGGAAGGAAACCCATTGGCAGCAAATGGGTGTTCAAGAAGAAGACAAATGCAGAAGGAAAGGTGGAGAAATACAAAGCTCAGTTGGTAGCAAAAGGTTATTCCCAGGTGCCATAAATTGATTTTGGTGATATTTTTTTCTCCTGTTGCCAAGGTAACTTCTATTAGATTACTTTTATCTGTTATTGCAACTTTTGATTTTGAGGTAGAACAGATGGGTGTGAAGACAACATTTCTTCACGGGGATCTGGAGGAGGAAATATACATGAAGCAACCTGAATGCTTTGCAGTGAAGGGTAAGAAAGAACTGGTATGCAAGTTAAAGAAGTCTCTGTATGGGTTAAAATAGTCACCAAGGATGTGGTATCAAAAATTTGATACATTTATACGGGGACTTGGCTTCACCAGAAGCAAAGCAGATCACTGTGTGTATTTTAAATTAATTGGTGACCATGTTATTTATTTGATCTTGTATGTGGACGGTATGTTGCTGGTTGGAAATGACAAAGGTTTATCCAGGATTTGAAGACCCAATTGTCCTCCAAATTCGACATGAAATATCTTGGTGTTGTAAACTATATTTTGGGCATGGAAATTAAAAGAGATCGGGCAAAGAGGAAGCTCTGGTTAAACCAGAGGAAGTATGTTGAGACAATATTGTAGAGATTTAATATGCAGGATAGTAAACCGATGAAGGTTCATATTCTTGTAGGTGTAAAGTTATCTGCTGAACAGTGTCCGAAGACACAAGAAGAGGAAGAGGACATGTCCCGTGTTCCATATGAAAGTGCAGTCGGTAGCCTGATGTATGCAATGGTCTGTACTAGACCAGACATTGCACATGCAGTGGGAGTATTGAGCAGGTTTATGTCAAAACCAGGAAAGGAGCATTGGACAACAATGAAGTGGGTTTTCACGTATTTGCGTGGCATTAGTGATTATGGTTTGTACTACCAAGGAAGACCAGGATTGGATAGAGTGTTGGATATTTATGGCTTTGTTGATGCAGATTGGGCTGGAGATCTAGATCAGAGAAGATCTACAAGTGGGTATGTGTTTAACGTATTTGGAGGTGCAGTCAGTTGGATGAGTAAGAAACAATATGTAGTGGCATTATCAACTACAGAGGCAGAATACATGGTAGCCACTCATGCAAGAAAGGAAGTCGTTTTGGTTGCAGAGATTGTGTTCAAGTATGGGGTTAGTACAAGGAGCTATAAGGATAGACTGTGACAGCCAAAGTGCAATTTTCTTGGCAAAGAACCCTGCATATCATTCAAAGACAAAGCACATTGATGTTCGGTATCACTTTGTGAGGGATATGATAGAAGACAAAAAGGCGTTGTTGGTAAAGGTGGACACTTTAAAGAATACTGCAGATGCATTGAAAAAATCTGTGAGCTCTGAGAAGTTCTCTTGGTGTAGAGAAACAATGGGCGTTGCAGGGCTGGATAAATGACTAAGCTCTCTTGTGGCCCCCTGTGGAAAGAAGACAACAAGTGGGAGAATGTTGGGTTATGTTATATTCTTTCCACGACTAGCCCACGTAGTTAACCGGGGAGTTAGAGGGGGGGCGGAGCCCCCTCTTCATTCCTCCGATTACGTAGCGGGGGGGTCATAGGGGGTTTGAGGGGTGCAGGTAACCTCACTTTATGGGGTCCGGGGCAGCGCCCCGGAAAATTTTGGTTTTGGAACCTATGTTAGGTTGGGTGGACCCACTTATGGTTTTGTGCATGATTTTCGCACATGTTTTTGGACACGATGGTTTTCGGTCCATGGTTTTGGACGCGATGGTTTTAGGTCCATGGTATTGGATGTTTTAGCATGTATAACTATGTATTATAACATTGAAAGGAACATAATGAAAAATCAAGCTGGTAGTCCCGGTTTTGGGATCCAGGGGAAAATATATGTGTATACGTGTTTTATGTGTTATGCTCTCGCATTGTTTATTTTATGTGTTTTAGAATTCGTATGCAGGTAATTTATGTACGGGGTTAAAACCTACACATAACAGTTACGTTGTATGCCTACTCTTGATGATCTTTTGATGGCAGGGACGTTCTCCTCCATGAATGATGCGCTAACATCTCTGGATCTGTGAATGCTCTGTCAGGGGTCGAAGGATCTATTTGCTCCGTATCCTTATCAATTAAGCCTTCACTTACACCACTATCGAACATCAAGGTGAAAGTTGCTCTCGGATGCATTGTCCTTTCATTGCGTTACCTTTGCTTATGCAGGACATAATGTCGTCTTAGAGATCCAAGCTACTATTCCTTCGAAGCCAGGGAAGCCATCAAAGATCCCTATGTGGCGAAGAGTTATCTTTTCATATATTGTAGTTTCTCTCTGTTCCAACATCACTGCTGTGATTTGAACATTGCTTGGACTGTGCTGCGATTCCAACATCACTTGGACTGATTTTCCAACATCGCTTGGACTATGTTGCGATTCTAACTAGCAATCGAATGTGCTATGATCCCAACATCACTCCTTATGTTGCAACTTTGAAAATAATTCCTAGAAGTGAGAAGCACCGAGTGCTGGTTTGTTCATATATGGTTGTGTTTATCATTTTATAGAGGGTTCAACCCGTTGCCTTCGATCAAATTGTCTTGATTCATATGGGTTTTCCTTGTTTTGCATTTGTTGTGTTGGATGACCACTGGTTGCAAGATTTTCTAGATTTTATGTGATGCATTAGAGTTATATTAATGTTGGAAATGGAAACATTGTGATTGTGGATTGGGCTTGAAACCACTCGATAGAGAAACCATTCCTTCTCTTGTAGTTGGTCCTCACAGATTTGGGTCAATTCATCATGTGAATACTATGGATAATTGCACTCTAGATACTTGCACTATGTTATAATGTGAAGAAATGGTATCTAAAGGCTCTATATCTCCATTGAGCTTGATCTTGCCCTTGAATATTTTCACAACATCTGTGTTATTACAGTAATCCATATCAGATCATCGATTTTGTCGAGAATGGCCAAATTTTATAAAGTATTAGAGTTATTAGAAACTTTGATACAATCTAATGTCGATGGCACAGTGAAAATAAGCAAAGAATCTCTTTCAGACATTCAAAATTGTCTACAAAATGCACAAGAGAAAATTGACTTTTTGCAGCTTGAATCACAGCTACAGCGAGCAGAATTACAACAATGGAGTCATCATTCTAATCCTGTTTCTGTGCAGAACAATGAAACAAACTCCCATAAACATCAAGTCAATAACGTTACAAATTCATATCTAGTGCCCAATGAAGCAGCAAGGTTACATGCAGATGTAGAAATTCAGTCTGCATTTCCCAAGCCCATCATTAGACCTTGGGAAGAGCTTGTCCACAACAAGCACAAAACTGGTCTTGGATATGACATGGATGTGTCCTTTCATATTCCAGACTACTCAAAGCCCATCCAGTCTCAGAGTGTTGGATTCCTTCATGACAGTTCACCTTCAACTGTTCCAGATTTTTCCCCTCCTCCACAGCAACAGCAACAGCAACATATTGTGAAATGCCAACACTGTGACCGAGTCGGCCATCTGAAAGATCACTGTTTTGATCTTCATCCATGTAATCATTGTCATAAAACCAGTCATTCTTCAAATAGATACTTCAGAAACAAACCTCCTACAAGAACAAAGATTCATTTTGGATGGATTGCTTCTTGGCAATGGGCATCAATAGCCAAGAAGATATTCTAGTCTAATGTCAGAACTTGTTTTAGAGTATTGAACAGTCTTGCAGTTGAGTTTTCTCCATCATCTCACCTTGTATCTGACAGGGGGGAAATGATGGTCATCTACAAGCTTCAAAGCCACATCAAGCGAGCCTGAGCCACAACCTGCCATATCGGATTCAGAGTTGTAGCCAGAGACAAAGATGCCCCTGAGCATGCCTTCAGTCGGTGATACCTCTTCAAAGAATTGGGGACACTTCCTCTAGCAGAAGGCTTCATCTTCTTTCCAGTTTTGGAAGAGTTCTAGGAATTGCATTAAGCATTCCAAAGTTGGTGGTAATCCTTAAACCATCACAGGTTGAGACCTCCCTTTTCAGGTTGATTTTCTCCCTTTTATGCAGGGTGAGACCTCCCTTTCATGGTTGAAGGTTTCCCTCTTCAAAACATCAGGAGCACTTCCTCTAGCAGAAGACCTGAGCTTCATGCCAGACTTGGAAGAGTTCCATGAACTGCGCTAAGCATTCCAGTGTTGGTGGGCATCCTTAAACCACCTCCCTTTATACCAACATTTCAGAGAACACATTCAGCCTAGTGCTGCCATGCATTTTTGCACATTTTGTATTACAACTCTCTTCTTGGACTCATACATAACCCTTTGGATTAAGGGGGGAATGTTGGACACCTAATCCTCTAAGGGTTGGTGTGGAAGCCAAATAGACTAAGGAATTCCAAGAGACCTTGGGATGTGGAACCCAACGGTCACACGAATGTACTATAAATGTATATCATTGTCAAATAATAGATGTACTCTCCTACTTATCTTTAATATTATGTTGCTGCCATGTGTGTGTTTGACACAAAATTTGATTCCAGAATAGTTGAAGGAATTATCCTTGGGTATGCATAAATAAGCAAGGGATACAAATGTTATAAAAGAAGA
Source organism: Pinus tabuliformis (assembly GCA_031772625.1). Classification (NCBI taxonomy): domain Eukaryota; kingdom Viridiplantae; phylum Streptophyta; class Pinopsida; order Pinales; family Pinaceae; genus Pinus; species Pinus tabuliformis. The sequence continues at coordinate 1,981,674,986 of CM062819.1, read as the reverse complement.
TTGCGCAAAGTAGTTGAAAGCAATGATGTAAAAGTAGATGAAACATTACCTCAAACTCATCTACAAGAAAATGAAGACTCAGAAGAAGAAGACGAAGAAAAAAAGGATCATGAAGAGGATGAGATAGAGTCACTACATCCAAAAACTCCATCTAAGTATGTTCAAAAGCATCATTCAAATAGCCAAATACTTGGAAATAAAGAATTGGGAGTTCAAACTAGAAGAAAACTTATAGGTACATCAAGCCTTGCAAATCTTTCTCTGCTATCCATGATAAAATCCAAAAAAATTGCACAAGGTAGTTAAGACGAACATTGGGTCAAGGCTATGAATGAATAACTAGACCAAACTGAAAAAAAAAAAAAGAGATGGGAAATTGTGCCAAGGCCCAACGACAAGAATGTGATTGGAGCTAAGTGGCTTTTATGGAATAAGTTGAATGAAGATGGGACAAGTAGTCAAGAACAAATCCAAGCTAGTATATGAAGGGTATGCACAAGTTGAGGGTGTTGATTTTGAAGAAACCTTTAAAGCAGTTGCTAGACTTGAAGCCATAAGAATGTTTTTGGAATTTACATGCTTCAAAATATTTAAATTTTATCAGATGGACGTAAAATCAACATTGCTAAATGGAGACCTACATGAAGAAGTGCATATTGAGTAGCCAAAAGGATTCCAACCATCAGAAGATAAAGACCATGTGTGCAAATTAAAGAAAGCCCTTTCTGGGTTAAAATAGGCACCTAGGCCCTAGTACTCAAGGATGGATAAATATCTGCATCAACAAGGTTTTAAGAAAGGGACAACAAGCAACAACCTTTATATGAAAGCTGAAATTAATAATTTGTCGATTATTGTTGTTTATGTAGATAATATAATTTTGGGTAGTGTTGTTGGTTTCATGAGTAAAAGTTTTGTAGCTAATATGCAGAAGGAATTTGAAATGTCTATGCTAGGCAAATTGTCCTTTTTCCTTGGACTGTAGGTTCATCAATCAACAAAAGAAATTTTTATTTCTCAAACAAAGTATCTTAAAGAATTATTAAGGAAATTTGGCAGGGTTAATTGCATACCCAGAAGAATACCTATGATAATAGGATGTAAACTCAATAAGGATAATGTATTTCCAAAGGTAGATCATATAATGTACAAGTCTATGATTGGTAGTTTACTTTAGCTATCAACCTCAAGGCTAAACATTATGCAGGCGATAAGAGCATTGAGGGAGAATTCTTTCTACGAAGTTGTTTAGTCTCTTAGTTCAACGAGAAACAAACTTCAATTTCCCTATCCCTATCTAAAGCATAGTACATTGCATCCACATCGTGTTGTATTTAGGTTTTATAGATGAAGCAAAATATCAAGGATCTTTAGGAAGATTATTATCAACCTATGTCATATTATGTGATAATACCAATGCTATTAACATCTCTAAAAATATTGCTATGCACTCAAATACCAAGATTATTCCCTTCAAATATCACTTTCTCAGAGAATATGTTGTAGATCATATTGTTAATTTTGGAATACATTCCAATAAAGGAGCAAGTTGCAGAAAAATTCATCAAACCTCTTGCCGGAGAGCCTTTTGAATATCATAGATAGAGGCTAGGAGTGATTTCTCATTCACAAAGTGGAGCAACCCACTAATTGTACTTGCTCAATTCTATGGTTTTAAGATAAGAGTGTTGTTCATAAGGGAACTATTCTATCAGTGAGACAAGATTGCAGAAACTCAATATTTGTTGCCAAAGGGAATCATGTTGTTGATCATGTAAATTATGTTTAAGTCAAAGGCAAGCATAAGCACAAGGGGAGAACTCTAAAAAATAGAGCAAAGAAGAGGAATTATTGCATGCTAAGATAAATAGACATGACCTTGACAAGGAGAGTCTTGATGCGGTCAAAGAAGAAGCATGGAATCAGAGTAAGTGAATGTTTTGTTATCTTAGTAGAAAAGATTGCAGCCAGAAGTAAAACCCGTTTCTATTCACTAATATCAAAAGGGGAGTATATGCCTACACAAGGAGAGATTGCAGATAGGGCGACTCCTCAACCTAAAGAAGATGTAGCACAGGAAGTCATCTCCCATTCACAATGGAGAGAAACCCACTAATTGTACTCGATAAGTTCTCTAGTTTTCATATAAGAGTTGTTGTTAATAAGGGAACTATTCTATCAGTGAGACAAAATTGCATAAACTAAGTATTTGTTTCCAAAGAGAATCATGTTGTTGATCATGTGAATTATGTTGAAGTCAAAGGTAAGCATAAGCACAAGGGGAGAACGCTAAAAAATAGAGAAAATAAGAGGAAATGTTGCATGCTAAGACATACAGGAATGACCTTGACAAGGAGAGCCTTAATGCAGTCAAAGGAGAAGCATGCAATCAGAGGAAGTGAATGCTTTGTTATATTAGTAGAAAAGATTGCAGCAAGAAGTAAAATCCAATTCTATTCACTAATATCAAAGGGGGAGAATATGCATACATAAGGAAAGATGGCAGACAGGGTGACTCCTCAGCCCAAAGCATATGCAACCAGATAGTCCTTCGCCATTGATGTTAAAGGGGGGAATTAAGCAAACATAGTGAGAACTAAACTAATTAATCATACATGAGAAGAGCCAACAAATATGGGAAGTTCTCAGAAGCAATATATCCATGACTAAGTTATGTCCAGTGTTTCCATTAATGACAAAGGGGGAGATTGATGAACAATGTGTTGTTATTGATGTCAAAGCTAAGGAGAATGACACACAATATGTTTTCATTGATGTCAGGTGGATGCATGACTAAGACTGATAGAGAATCAAGTAGTGAGGCAAGATGTAAAAGAGAGTAAATTTGGTACAAGCCCCAAATTTGCTAAAGCTCAAACAAGTTTGAAAAGCAGATATGAAATGACACTGAAATCAATGACCACAATACATTATAGGACCCCTTGAATGTGTGGAAGTTAACATGTAACACAATTTCAAAATTTGAAACGAAAGGGGAAAACCTCGATTTTGTTAAAAAGTGTGTTGTTTTGTTGGTTGGGTCTTCATTGCGCCAAGATCATGTGGCTATGGTCCACTTTGGGACCACTTGAAGTGTCCATCGGTTAGTTGGAAAGGGGGGTTTGATATGCTACCCAAGAAACAAACCGCCGGGATGTGTGGTAGCAACCTAGGCATATCGGGGGGTCCCAATTAGGTTCTAGAAACCACCATCAACACCCCCCGCCCCCGACATATTGTTGATGTTATGCAGTAGTGGGGCCCAACTGGTGTCAGGCTAATGTGATAGGAAGCCAGACCCAACCAACAGTAGACAAGTGGAAACATTAATGATGTGGAATTTAATATGGGACATACTATATTCGGGAATCTAGGTGTTCACTAAGAACAATCTTCGTTAAAAGATCTGCATACTAGATTCAAATTGGTCCACATTCTTATTCACAAGACAGACCATATCCGAGTATCCAAATATCCCGTCAAACAAAAAAGTAACATTTTTTCGAATAACCCAAATTCTTTATTATTGCGCCGGATGACAAGTACATAGGTTGTGCCATGTCAACACACAAGTGTTAGAATGATACAACACAATTGGCAGTTACAATTAGCAGGTGATGTGGTAGCCTAAGGTGGTGATATATGGCACTTGGTTCTGACCTTTTTGGATTGGCAAATTGAATGGTTTGTGGATGACATGTGGCACTAGTAGATCATGACATGTGGCATTAGGGTGACATGACAAATGATGTGGCAGACCTCCCTGGACTTGGGATTAAGCTTGGAAAACCAACTTAAAAGTAATTCAAATATCTGGGTATCCTTGTGTCTCCAACAATGGAACCCCTTCAAAAGATCCAAATTCTAGATTTATTAGATCAATTCATTTAGGCCATGGTCATGACACATGGTCGTAGGTGCTTGGTGGTTCAACTCTTGAGCTAAAGGGTCATGGAAAGTTAATCCAAGTAGTCTGAAAATTAGCAAATTTGGGTAATCTAGTTAATTCGACTGTTTAGTCCTTCTGATATTTTCATGGGTGTCAATGTGGTTAAACCCATGGTTTCTGGGCGGTTCATAGTATTAGCCCCAGAAGAGGATGCAAGATTTAGTGTCTTCCCGGATCATATTTATATGATGTTGTCAACCCTGATTAAATCTTTTACCTATAAATAACTCAATATGGAAGTTGTAAGGGGGAGTATTGATTTGTGTGTGTGGGTATATAATGCATAGAAGAAGAACATAGGAGTCTAAATTCTTTAGTGTCAAATAGGAAGAAGTCAAAGCATGAATTTTGGGAAAGGTGTTTAGAATGCAGGGATCCTATCGGTGAAGTAGAGCACAGTTATTAGAGAGACATAGTGTTGCAGCTAGCAAGAAGAGCAATATCTAAATAATAAGGTGCATAATGAGGTTTGTATTCTGTGAAGAAGATTTAATGTTGCCTGAGGTGATTAGGATGAGGAAAGTATATGGTTAAGTAGAAAAATGCTAGTTGAGGTGCACATAATAACGTTGAGTGCTGAAGTGAAAACCGATGTTGCAACAAGTGAGAGGAGCAATGTTTAATCTATGCAACTAGTCAATCCTATGATCAACAAAGTGAAGTGGCAGAACTGTAAAGTAAATAGCAGAAAGGAGTATGCAAAGTTGTGAATATTGGAGTTAGCATAGTGTGCAGAATTGTGAAAAACAAAGCAAAACATGACCCAAAATTATTTGAGATCATAAGGAAATCAGGGGATTAGTGTCTCCTTTAGGTTGGTGCCTATAAATCAGGGGATTGGTGTCTCATTTAGTTGGTGCTACAGAGTTGATGTAATAATAGGTTGGTGCCTACAAGAATATTCATATAAATAAGTTTTGTGGCTTTCTCCCTTAAGGATTTCCATGTAAATTAGGTGTTCCCATGTGCTGCTTGTGTAATTGATGTTTATCTAGTTTGAATTGTTTTAAATTTTTAAATTGACCATTATATTGATTCACCACTCTTAGTATAATCATTTGGAATGTGATGCTTTTAGAGACATCAGAGACAATTATGGCAATATGTTAGCATCAGTTCCTTGGCATTGTCTTTTCAGTGAGGGGACTATTAGAAGGTTAGGTCAACTCATCATCATTTTTAGTAAGAAAAGGATTGAATTACAAAAGGCGAAAATCAGGAAGAATGGTGATCCCAGAGATTATTTTTAGTCTCATAGACATTAAAATATCATTCATTTATACATAGTTCCAGCAACAATATGCTCTCATTTGCTAAAGCTAGCTAATACTTGTATGAGAGGAGTTTTGAGAAAACCATAAAACCACGAGGAGAAATAAAGGGAGCGGCTCAAACCTATCAAAATTAGGTCACGACGCGCTTGTCAAATCTATCAAAGCTTCAGTTGTATGCTTGGAATGTCTTGTTTAGCAAGACAATGAATACCTACATTCGAGGGGAGGAGATAGCAGCAAATGATTTTGGAGGAACGGTTCCCAATGCTAGCTTTCCTGATACATCTCTGATAGGTTCAAGTTCATGATTTGATAGCCATGAGTAGCTGGCGGTGGCCTCTTGGTCATGACATTGCACTCAAAGGTGGAGGTGCTAGAAAGTATTTTTCAAGCCTTTTGTAGCAATTGCTTGGTGTCCTTCCAACGGTACTATGGATGAAAGGAGCAGTTAGGGGAAAATATTGATCCTCTTGGCTTGTCCTCTCGAGCTGTACTAGCGGACTTGCACAACAAAGATTAAAGACCAACCACTAAGTGGCTTACTGCATGGCCATAGGTATCATATGGGCATACACACTCTCATAATTTTCCGGTAGCATTTCCTGATAGCCTCAATCAGACTTGGTTCTGTCAACCATATGTCGTCTACTCTTGGTTATGAGTTAGACCCCACAAATTTAATACCCATGGAGACGTAAAGTACACAATGCTAATTGAAAAGACATGACATCAATGCTGCATCTTCATTGTCTTTACTTTGTCTTTATTGATTCAATGCCCATTTTGAAATTTCAAAAAACTTTCCGTCTTCCCCTCCTTCCACGCCCATTTTTTAATTTGAAATACTTTCCATGGTAACGAGTGATGCCAGTGGTATATAACTGCATATAACCAATTGGTAGCAAAGTGGATTAGGATTTTTGCAAATGGGGGAAATGTAAAAGATGTTTTTTTTTTTTATTTATTTATTTATTTATTTTATTTATTTATTGTGGACTAATATTTTCCGAACTATAGGTCCTCTATCACGAATATGCGAGTAGAGTGGAGGGAATTCTGAATCAGCATCAATGTTTATACTGCTAACAAGACCAAATTGATGATGTTTAATCTTATTCCTCATGTGGTATTTTTTCTTAATCAGACATTGCCCTCTTTCTACTCTCTACTGCAATTATATATACATATCTACCTATAATATTAATTATATGGATATGTCCATATGATATTACACATATGCCCCAATATACTAATGAGATATTCCCATGCTATCCATCCATATATACTATTGGAATAGTTTCCCTTTAAATTTCAAAATGCTTTCTTTGAATATGTACCCATCTTCCATGTATATATTGACGTGACGGTACTCAAATTTCAAATTTGGATTTTAAATTTATAGATCTTGCTTTATTGTTGCAAATTTTGAAATCAAAGGTAAGTTTTGGGGAAAGAATAAAAATCAACCACATGCTTAAAAAGATTTAGATGACACACTATTTTTTCAATATTTTTTTAGGCAAGCTCTCGTATAGGCATAGTGGCCAGCACTCTATGCCCTCCCTATTATGTGACCCAACTTTGTTCAAGAAACTTCAGGCTATCGTTGTTTTGGTTTAGCGTTTCTTATATCGTTAAAAGGATTAATAATTATATGTTTTGGTCAGGTCTGGTACAATTAAAAATACTTGCAATGTTTCTCAATAGAAAGGTGATGCTTAGATTTTCATATCAGGAGAAAATATTCTTATTTATAAATTTCTCCATTTTTTTTAAATAATAATTTTTCATATATTATTTTTCAATCAAACAAAAATATTAAAATTTATATTATAAAACAAAAATCAATACATATTTCATAAAATTTGATACCATGGTCTTTCTTTTCTCACAGACATTTTCTCATTTTCAAAATATTGTAATGAGAGGAGAACATATAATAATTCTCAATCATTCCACACCGTAGAACTATCTCCTTTTAATCCAATACTCTCCAATAATATTTCATGGGTGCCCAATTTCTAATTTCACAAAATTTTATAAAGAATCTGGAAAGCATGAAAAATGATTTTTTGATTTTACTTTTTTGTAACTTCACACCACAATGAGGAGGTTGGATAGTAGAATTCACATAAACAATAAATCTCCATTAGTATAATAATTTAATATTTTTATTTATTATTTTATTAAAGTTAAATCTGGATGATCATATAATCCTTTAATATTTATTATCTGATAAAAATGAGAATATGGGAAATATTAGTGTTTTTTTTTCTTTTTCAATATAATTATTTTTGTGGTTAGTGTAGCAGAAAAATACTACATGTTACAACATTTTAGATATATATAGCTTCCGATTTTGTTTTATATAAATATTAGTTTTTTGGTTTTATTTAAACATCAACTTCTAGTGCAGAATGTGAATCATAGAGTTCTTTCAGCTTTTGTAAAGCTTCAAAGGCAGTGGAATAGGATGAAATATGACGACTTACTTCTTCATTTACAGATGCTGCGATCAATGCATAGGCTTTGCTGTTCTTGTTTTCCCAAATGACAAGTTCTTTATCTGATGTAGGCTGCACAGGGTCTTTGTCTTCTTCACCGACACACACTCCCTTCCACAACTCATTGTAGATGAGGGTGTGTTTTACCATCCGGGACCATTCAGAATAGTTCTCCTTGCCAGTGAGAACTATTCCTACCATAGAAATGATTGAATGCATTCTGTAAAAAAAATACTTCTGCTTGAAAAAAGAAAACTTCCTTACAGCCTTATGCACTATATTTTCTACAAATCCCTCTAATGTGTGACAGAATGCATCAGAATTTCATTGAAATATTATATCACTTTATGCTTCAATACAGCATTATAAAAAACTGTGCAACTGCCTATTTAAATGTGCTGCCTATTTAAATCCTCTGCTACCATGTCCTTCCTGTTTGTCAATGGCAGATCAAAGGTCGGCTGACTACAACATCAACATTGCAATGAACAGACCAGAGAACTGTGCAACAGAATCTACTGAAAAATTGAATGTCTTTAGAAGACTGAACAAAATCCCGACATTGAAGCTAATTTTAAGAAAATTCGCCAAGGAAATTTTGCAGTTGGGCAAAGATGATCCGCGGAAAATTATGCATGCAATCAAAGTAGGGCTTGCATTATCAGTTTCATGCGTATTCGTGAAACTTCACATTCCATCTCCGAGCAATGTCATGGAAAATAAATGACCTTTTCAAATTTTGATTACCAAGGTAATCAAAGATTACATATGCAGAGATCAATACTCGATGCCTTGAACTGCGAGTGATGATGAGAAGCCGAAGAATCGTAATCGTTGCATAAGTCAATAGTCTTTACACTTCCCTCACCAAATCGACAAACAATCAATAATATTCAAAAGCTCTTTGAGATAACCGCTTGCCCAAGAGTAATACAATGGAATTTAATAGAATTGAAAGAGAGCGTGAATGAATGGAGCGTAAATGAATGAATGGAGTGTGAATGAGCTTGATACACACCGTATATTCAAACGTGAATGAATGGAGCGTAAATGAATGAGCTTGATACACACCGTATATTCAAACGTGAATGAATGGAGCGTGAATGAGCTTGATACACACCGTATATTCAAACGTGAATGAATGGAGCGTGAATGAGCTTGATACACACCGTATATTCAAACGTGAATGAATGGAGCGTGAATGAGCTTGATACACACCGTATATTCAAACGCTCAGGCAGCATAAAACTGCGTAATACACACCGTATATTCAAACGCTCAGGCAGCATAAAACCAGCGTTAAAGTGTTTGTTTCTAACTCGTCGATTACGCCCATTCATAGTTCCTTTGCCAACTCCATACAATGCTTCCGCCACAGATACAGAATAAGGGAGCACCAAAGAAGGAAAACGAGTTCTCTCTGATAGTCGGAGATACAAACGATGATACCAATGAAGTCTCAGCATTCATGCAAAGGACAGAGAACGTCAGGACAGAAGGAGAACGCTCAGGGAAATCAAAACTGATGCGCAGATAATGTCAGGGCAGAGAATGTCAGGACAGAGGGCGCAGTCTTCAGCAGTGGCAGCGCTATATGCGCAGAGAGACTAATGTTTATGCAGACAAAGGCGTTATAGCCAGGCAGACGTTTCAGGAAGAGGAGTTACAAGGAATCCCATCTGGGACCTGCGCTCTGATACCATGTCAGGCCAGGGTAACTCCAGAATTAAATGAGCGGAAGAAAAACTGACTGCTTTATTCATTAGCTAACTTTCATTTATATACATAAGTCTGACGGATCAGTTCATCTTCTTGATGACTGTCCAGTTCACCCATCCGTTGAGGATTAGGTGTCAACAGAATTTAAATTTAATTTCTTAAATTTTTGTTTATTAATTTTAATACTTTTATTTAATATTATTTAAAATAATAAAATGTTATTCTTTTATATAAATAATCAAATTTGATATATATATTTATATAATTTTGATAATATTTTTTACAATAAAATTGTGGATAGACTTATTCTTTACATAGTGTTTTTAGAAAATATTATTAACATGAATAACTATGGAAATTTTCAAGCAAATTATTTTATTTATTTTTATATGAATATTTATAAAAAATATATATATAAATTTTTAATTTTTAATATATTTTATTACAAGTATTTTAAGAAATTATTATCTTTATTATTCTTATTCTTTAATTATTCTTCCTTCCCATCTAATTCTAACTTCTTAAAAATGTTTAAAACTCTATTTATTTATCTTTTCTTTATTCCCTATCCCCTAATTTTATCTCTCAATTATTTATTCCAATTAAAAAATAGTTTTATCCACTAATTATTTTAGTCAATTATTTAACATATTAGAAGTTGTTGAATTGAGGCTTCTATGATCCATATCAAATTTCTGATCTCTGATGAAAAGAGCTTCGAGAGGGAGAAATCCCATCTCCTCGATGTCTTTGTCGAGAATGGTTATAGTAGATTGTTGGGTCAGAAAGCTTTCCTCAAAGCTGCCAAGAATTCACTAACTAAAAGAGAACCGAAGGAGCGGATTCCAGGTGTCCATCTTCCGTATGTTCAGGGGACCACTGATAAGATTGCAAGGATTCTTAAAAAGCATAATGTCCCTGCGACCTTTAGGCCCCTTAACACCATTCATAAGTCCCTCAGATCAGTGAAGGATCCTATCGACCCTATGGATATGAAAGGGGTATATATTATCCCTTGTTCCTGTGGGACCCCCTATATTGGTGAGACTGGTCACTCCATTAATCAAAGGATTAGTGAGCATGCAACTGACCTTAAACACAGGAGAACCAGGTCTTCCGCTTTAGCTGAACATGCGGAAAGAACCAAGCATCATGTGTGTATTGAGGAGGCTAGTGTGATTGCTAGAGTTTCACAATTCCATCATCGGAAATTTAGGAAAGCCCTTGAGATTGAAAAAGGCCGAGCAATCTCAATAGAGAAGATGGCTCAAAGATTAGTAGTTGTTGGTCCCAGCACTCTCTTCCTAGTCGTTTTCTTCCCTTCCTCCCCTCCCTCATTTTTTGGCTTGTTCGTGCCCTTTGGCTTTTTTTGCTTTTTTTTTTTCAATTTAATCGTATGTTAATTCTAACAATTAAGAAAAACGATTAATTATACTATTTTCTTTCCAACACTTGACTTAGTCTGTCATTATAGTTTTGTTTATACTAACTATTATCTTAATAAATTTATATATATATGTACGAATGATATATATTAATAAAAGAATTATATATATATATATATATATATATATATATATATATATTTCATAAAATTGTAAATACCTTCAGGTAAATTCATATAAACAATTAAATTAGTTAATACCTCTAGATTAATGTGACAATTAATTAAATATGAATATTTAAAATCTTATTTTTTCTAACACTTGACTTATTCTAATATTTATATTATATATATATATATATATTTATATTAAATAGTTAATACTTTTTATAACTAAGTATCTACTTAATAATCTTTTAAATTTATTATTGATCCAGGTGGATGTTGGTGGCCACCCACCTATCCCATTTGGACCCCCACAACTGTCTCTTTCAGCTTTTTAGTTTCCTTAATTATAGCACAATTTACTATTTTTAGCAGTTTTTCGGGTCCTAAACTTCCGGAGCCGTTTTGAGGCCCTAAACGACGTTTTTTGGGAAATCCACCTTTCAGCGATTTTTCTGATAAAAATCGTCTTTTCTGTCGCAGTCCTCGGAGAGATCTTTCCAACGGGCTATCATGCGCGTCAAACAGAGATAATACGACCAATTCGCGACCCCGGGAAGTTGGCTGTCCAACTCACCCCAAAACGGGGCCCACAATTTGGCGTTTCATCTTCTAGGGTTAGGTTTTGGAATGTGAAGGGTTTTCCATTGTTTCTCAATAATAAATAGGCCTTCGAGCCTCATTGTAAACACAGTTCGGAACAGTTCAGAGGCATGTAGCCGCCACATCTCTTCTCATAGATAAGCTACCATCGCCCTAGCTGGTTTCTTTCCATTTCTGTTTGTAAGCATATTTCCATACTTTATAGTAATGAAATGAAGTATTATTTCCGTTGCATCTTAGTATTTATGGTTATCTCATCTCTGTATTAATGGTTATCTCTGTAATTTATTGCGTTCCTGTCTAAATCCGGATCAGTGGTATCAGAGCGGTCTGCTTTCTCTCTGTTTTTCTTTGCATGTCCCCAACGAGGTCGGGATATAAGGAGTTAGGGCTTGAACTGGTCGAACCTTTGCAAGACCACCCTCGCAAATCCTGACGGCCTCCCATGGCGGATGAGAAGAAAGACGAGGGAGCAGGAGATCCTATCAAAATCTTGCTCGAAGAAGCGCTCGAGCGGCAAAGGAACGCGATGATGGATAGCTTTGCGCAGATCCTTCAGCGGCTACCCAGAGGCGACGCATCGGCTTCCAACAACTACTCTGGAAACGCCACGTCGTTTAAGGTACAAGTTAATTTTGAAATCCCAATCTTCGAGGGTCAAATAGACGCAGATGTCGTAGATAAATGGTTAAATCTGCTAGATGGGTATTTTTCTGTTCACGAATTTTCAAGTCGGGAAAAGATTGTTTTCGCGCTTCTCAAAGCAGCCCCCCATGTCAAGGACTGGTGGGAAACCTACTGCGAGCAGAAGGATGAAAGTACAGGCTCACTATTTTCAGCCGCACCCACTTGGAATGACTTCCAGGATGCTATCAAGGAGCAGTACTACCCTGTCGGAAGCTATGAGGACAAATACATCAAATGGACCACACTGCGGCAGGGACGAGACCAAGATGTACCAGAGTTCACAAATATTTTTCATACCCTTCGCACACAGTTGGGTATCAAAGATTCTGAGCTGCATCTGGTACTCAAATACCGCGGTTGCCTACACAGATACATCCAGGAAGAGATGGAGTTCTTGAACATCTCCTCACTCGGCACAGCATACCGATACGCTGTCAAAATCGAGCAAAAGTTCAAACAGAAGAAGCGAGACTTTGAATCTGCAAATCCGAAGCCCAAAGGACAAAGCCAAGGCGGGGTGACCCAAGACAACCCCTCTAAGCTGCAAGAAAAGAACAACACCACGAAGCCGAAGAAGGACACAGGAAAGTGGTGTGAGTTTCACAAGAGTCCCACTCATAACACAAGTGAGTGTCGGACCAAGCAGTCGCTGGTGGCCGAGTTGAAGGCTTCCGAATCAGATGCATGTTCTGACTCTGAGTCAGAACCCGACAAGGGGAATGACAAAGGGAAGCAGATCATTGATGCGGATCACAGCGCCACTGTTGCTACTGCCAAGATCCAGAAAAATGAGCCCGAAGATCCAGAGGAGGGGGAACGTCTTTTCCACTCACAGATGTGGGTGAAGGGTTCGTCGCTGCAATTCATTGTCGACAGTGGCAGCCAAAAGAACCTCATTTCAACAGAGGTCGTGAAGCGGTTGGGCCTACCAACTACACCACACCCACAGCCGTACAGTATCGGTTGGCTTCACGAAGGACGAGATCTCAAAGTTCACCAGCAGTGCCGCCTTCCCTACAGCATCAAGCCCTTCACAGACGAGGTATTGTGTGATGTTACACCTCTGGATGTTTGTGATGTACTATTAGGCCAGCCATATTTGTGGAGGCGACATGCTGTGTATGATTCAAGGCCTCGCGCTGTCATTATTTCTTTGGATAATTCATTATATAGGATACCAGAGGTAGCTCCACCTATCACCACCTCTTTGATCACTACTAAGAAAGGCAACAAGCTCCTCTCACAGACTAGGAAATTTATTTTCTGTCTGGTTCGCTCCCAAAGTAAGGGGAAGATCGTTGCTACATCCATGACCCCTGCAAAGGGTTCCTCCACGCAGCAGCAGCAACATAGGGATACAGTCATGACAGAACACAGGAAAAACTTCTCCTTACCCAAAGGGGTACCACACAAATTTCAGGTGGGCGAAAAAGTTTGGTTACATCTGCAGAGAGAACGCCTTACCAGAACCCATCAGAAACTCAGACCGCTTCGACATGGTCCTTACACCAGTAACAAGGTTGTGGGAAACAATGCTTTGAAGCACAACATTCCTCCATTCCTTCGCTTGCACCGATTGTTCAATGTGGACCATCGCCGACCATGCTTCCCACCATTTCTGGACACATCAGAGATTGCAGAACAGCTCACTAGAGACCCAGCTCAGCAGAAGCTTCCTCATCTCAAGGAGGAACTCAACGCAATGGGGACCATTGCTTCCTAAGGGGGGAGGAATGATCCAGGTGGATGTTGGTGGTCACCCACCTATCCCATTTGGACCCCCACAACTGTCTCTTTCAGCTTTTCAGTTTCCTTAATTATAGCACAATTTACTATTTTTAGCAGTTTTTCGGGTCCTAAACTTCCGAAGCCGTTTTGAGGCCCTAAACGACGTTTTTTGGGAAATCCACCCGCCATCGATTTTTCTGATAAAAATCATCTTTTTTTTCGTAGTCCTCGGAGAGATCTTTCCAACGGGCTATCATGCGCGTCAAACGGAGATAATACGACCAATTCGCGACCCCGGGAAGTTGGCTGTCCAACTCACTCCAAAACGGGGCCCACAATTTGGCGTTTCATCTTCTAGGGTTAGGTTTTGGAATGTGAAGGGTTTTCCATTGTTTCTCAATAATAAATAGGCCTTTGAGCCTCATTGTAAACACAGTTCGGAACAGTTCAGAGGCATGTAGCCGCCACATCTCTTCTCAGAGATAAGCTACCATTGCCCTAGCTGGTTTCTTTCCATTTCTGTTTGTAAGCATATTTCCGTACTTTACAGTAATGAAATGAAGTATTATTTCCGCTGCATCTCAGTATTTATGGTTATCTCATCTCTGTATTAATGGTTATCTCTGTAATTTATTGCGTTCTTGTCTAAATCCGGATCAATTATATATATATATATATATATATATATATATATATATATATATACCCCTAAGATAATTATTTGTCCCTTTGACTTTTAGTTTAATAATAATATAACTAACTAGCTATGAAATTAACTTATTTTTTACCCCTGGTTCGTCTAACTATCCTTAGTGTTATATAGCCGTTAGTCAATATAGTCGTTGCCTAGTCAAGGATTATAGTCATTCGAGGTTCTACTGGGACTATTTAACATGCAATGCATTCTTCAAACCACACTAGTTGATTCGAAACGCGTCAACAGATGAAATATCATGTGATTTACCCCGAAAAATCTCTCATAAATATTAGAAGTTATTTCCAATTTAAGTTTTATTCAACCAATTTAATTCTCAGTGAAAATTTGACTTCCTTATTTTAATTATGTTTTCTTATTCTTAATACTTAGTTAATTAATTAACCTATTAACAATTTTATTTTTGACCTAGTTTTACATATTTATATAAATTTTTAATTTTATTTAATTTTATTTTATATTTTTTTCAATTATTTGACCTAGTATTACATTCATTTTTATAAAAAAAAAAAATCCAATTTTTACTAATTTAATTACTTTACCCTTTTAAAATAATTCTCATTCAAATCTAACTCTTTTATTTTATATTTTAATTCATATTCCCTTAATTATTTAATAGTAAATTATTTTAATAATATTAACTCTCACATCATTCCCCTTATGATTAATTATTTAATAATAAATTATTTTAATAATATGAACACGTCATTCCCTTTATCTTAAGGGCTAAATTCAAATCCTTTCATCTATTTATATTGGTCTCACACTCCTCACATCAATTTGTTTTATGCTCATGACGCACATATCACACACAATTCATCAAAACATCAAAAGCTTACATCAACATCAAATTTTTGCCTTATTTGATATGATATATTTTTAATTATATAACACAAAAATATTATAAATACTAAAAAATTTAATCATAAAATATTAGAAAAAATAAACTTATTATGGTAATTAACAATTTTAATTACAATATTTGAGTATATAGAATTTAGCTTCCATGAATACACATTTACTAAAGCTTTTTGTAAATGAGTATTCACATAAGCAAGATTCTAGTGTATTCTATATATGTACATACACAGAATCTCACTTCTGTTTATGGAGACATAAGGAGGTCAAAATTTGACCTCCTTATTCTGATTATGTTTTCTTATTCTTAATACTTAGTTATTTAATTAACTCATTAACAATTTCATTTTTGACCTAGTTTTACATATTTGTATAATTTTTTAATTTTATTTTATTTTTTTTCAATTATTTGACCTCCTATTTTTTTTTTTTCCAATTTTTACTAATTTAATTACTTTACCCTTTTAAAGTAATTCCAATTCAAATCTAACTCTTTTATTTTATATTTTAATTCCTATTTTAATTCCTTAATTATTTAATAATAAATTATTTTAATAATATCAACAGCCACATAAGGCACTGCGTAACCTCTACTGGGAATCGATTTTCTCTCAGGAACTGACTCCTGCCCTCCCGACTCATAATGTCAACCTCCTCAACAAATTTCGGACCTCTGTGTAGAAGGCTTCTGCACTGCTCTGTGTGGGTCCCATGTGAGCCTTTCCTGGCTCTGCGTCACCCTCTTTGCCAACTGCGTTGCCTCCTCAATGTGTCTCTCTGCCTCGGTGCAGAGTATTCTTGGCTCTGGAGAAGATCCTCTAGCCAAAACTCTCTCTGCCCCTCTCTGCATGATCACTACAAAATCATTGAGTTGCCTTTAGCTTCAACAATTATATTTGATTAATCAACTCTCTGTGTGTCTTCCAAATGACCCTCAAGCCTCCTTAAATAATCTTCTCATTGACATTTGACAAGCCAGATTAGAAGTTAATCAATGGCTAAGATTATTTTTGTTTGATTCTCGTCTTCTTCTAGAAGTTTCACCCACAATACCCATTAATTATTTTAATTTCCTAAGTTTAGACTTAGGGACCCATTAAAAATAATTAATTATTTTAATAAAACTGTCTTCGGGTGGAATTTCCCATTATGATTTATGGGTATTGCTGGAATATATGTGTCTAAGCCTCCCTGCAAAATTTGAGGCTTAGAGCACATCCGATGCTACCAGAAATCAACAGTAGATCCTACTCAATTAGTATAGTCACATTACATTTATTATCCCCCTTCCGCATCCTTACATGTTTTGTCCTCAAAAGATGTGTAACTCAATAATATGACATTTTAAGTAATGCATTCCATTGGCACCAATCATGATCGTCAATCCAACCTAATGACATGGGTAGTAGTTTCTTTCATGCTAGATTGACTATGGTATCTCCATTGGTTCCTATTGTCGCTACCCTAATTTGATATCCCCACTCATTACTTTTACTCTGCCATTTACAATTTTTGGGTGTCTTTTCTAGTTTGGGTGTTTTTTCTAGTTTCACATAGATCTGTACAAGTTTTATTGATGCTTGCCATCTTGCTTCAATGAATATTGTTTCTCTTCATTGTGTTATTTGTTCTTCTTTCTTTAACTCATTCCTCTAATTTATGGTGCTATATGAAGTTTTTCTCATGCTCTTCCTTTCATGCCTTTCTTGAAGTTCTCCATGGCGCTCTTTTTCTAATGCCTCTATGGACATTTTTCCCTTTTTGATCTGTCCATGAACTCTTCAACAAATTGGTTCCTCAAACGGTTTTCCCACAATGATTTCTTCACATTCCATCTTAAGACCTTGCCTTTTAAAAAGAGAAACATCTTGGAATGTGATTTTATTTTCTTTGTATGAAAACATTATCAATTTCTTACACATTAATATTAACTTTACCAAAAATATTCCATCCAAGGATATCCAAGAATAGTATCCACATCATCCATAATGGTAACAAAACATATTTATCCATGGGAATCTTCAAATCCTCAAAAATATGAGCATTTTTGCCCTCCACGATGTGTTCTTGGCATGCCTTGCATGGACCTACAATATTTTAACAAAGTCAAAATTGATGATATTATACACATTATTGCAATTTATGGAAATAATGGCCTTCTCCCACTTATGGCATCCATGACCTTGGGACAAGATTTTTTCAAATGAAAATGAGCCCCTATTGGTCTCTTTATCCTTTTTCATTGCATGTGACCACCTATCTATAAATACATTTTTTAGAGACCATATGTTGGAAAATACTTTTTTTAATTCTTTTTCTAAAATTTGTAACATCTCCCAAGGGTCAAACATCTTCCAACATGTGGCAATGTCAACTCTTAGATTAAAGTATAGAATGTAATTCTAGTGAGTGATATTGGCTTAATACCATTTACATATTATTCAATTCTAGGACCATTAAATTTCCCATGAAATACATTTACCTGTGAAACCCATAAATAGAACTACAGTTTTGAAGAATTAGCTTTCTTTTCAATGAATCTCTTTTGTGTGAGTAGGGCTTTTAAGGACAACTTTAAAATGGTAGTAGCTTACTTGATACTACTAAAAAATGTTGCGATAACCCAATCCAGAAATTATATCAAATCATGTTGTGGGATAACTCTAAAGGCATTTGGCCACACTAATAAAATTATGTTCTAATTGTAATATGTTTTTATTAGTGAATGAATGTTGTGATATAAAAACTTTGTAAATTCTTTAATATTGCTCAAAAACACTATTATGACCCCATTTTATAATGACATATTGCATTGATCTACAAGTCATCAAAAGTGGTAATAAAACCATGTTCCAATTGTAGTTTGGTTCTGCAAGATTTTGATGCTATGATTTAAAATGGTCACAACTTCCTCAATATTTCTTAGAATCTCTATTATGAACCCAATTCAAGAATGACATTGAATTATGTTTATAATGGCACCAATCTAGATGCAATCTACTACATCAATAAAAAGTTGTTCCCAACACACTTTAGATAAAAAAGATTCCCAGATTTGTAAAACCTCCCCACCCTCTGCCCAATTAATAATAATAATAATAAATCGCCCAATATTAACCACTTAATCCTAAAGTTCATTTAAATAATTAGATTATTAGTTTTGCTAAATAAATAAAGTTATTCCAGAATAATAAAGTGAATTCTAGAATTGTTGTATTTCATAAGTGATAGGTAGCCATTGCTACAACCTTGTCATGGTGAATATCATTGAGTACTCAATCAAGAGCACAGGACATGTTGATACAACGCTGGAGAGGTTATATATATGCTATGCCTCTCCCGCCTCGTGTAAGATTTTTTCTAATTAATAGAAATTGTGTCTAAGGACATTTGTGGAAATTTTATCACCCACTTGCCCAAATTAATGTTGTATTACTATTTGTTATAATCTTGATTCACAATGAACTATAATAGGATAATACTTCGAAAGATATCAAATGAACCAACATAATAGATGAACTCAAGAATATAGAGAATACCCTTAAAAGTAAAATAACGTCATCCACTCCTTAAGTAATCGCTCCATATGCAATGCTTATTACAATACAAATTCAATATGTTCAAATACAATTAAATACATGTGATTTATATGTTGTTTTTCAATGTTATGGAAAATGTGATAAGGTCTATGCATATGGTGTTTTTGCCAGCCCTAGCCCTTGTTTCCTTATTTTTTTTACATATAAAGGAAACATTTGTGGCACAATTTTAGTATTAAAATCCTATATATATTGCACTTATTAACAGTTAGAGGGGTTTTATTTATAAAACAAGATAAAACACCACACACACCAAAAACAAAAACAAAAAAACAAAAGAATTTTCAAATAATAAATCAAATAGACCATGTTTGAGTGCACTAACACCATAACCATAGAGGTGCACCTTGCAAGGACATATTAAACATGAATTATAATTTCTAATAATATTCTTGGAGTACAAATACATACTATGGAGTCCTCAAACACACTAAATAAATAATATTTATCACGATTTAAATGGCATGAATGACAAATCATCAAGCAAATATAATTTTTGATAATTGATGCCACAAGGGTCTTAATTTGTGTGTGGATGTCCAACAACCCTCAAAACCATAAAGGGATGTCTCCTAGATATCTCCAATTTCAAGGGGAAATGTCCATGGTAATTCGAGGACATCCCTAAGGATGTCCCCTATCAAATGGGGACATCCCTTATAGTGCCTACGTCCCTAAGGATAAGGAAACATATGGGGCTGAACACCCAAAGATGATGATGAATCAGTCGCCATGCTACATTACTATAACCAAAATGAGGGACAAATTGTGGAAGTGCGAGGAAACTTGGCAAGGTATGTTACTAACCAAAATATGTTTAATGGCAACACACATGGATTGGTAAAGAAAATCAAAACATAGAGAACAACAATAACCAAAAAAAAATTAAAATCCTATTGAATTGAGGAAGAACAAAACATATCAAATTTAACATTAGAAATGTGGAATATAATATTTTTCATAGCAATAACCTAGTTTGAAAGGTTTCATTTATTTTTTTGCATTCTCTAACTTGTGAGACGCCTCGATCAAGTTGCAAGGCAAAGGATGTGATGAAAAAATATTGAAAGCAGTTTTAATTTGTTTTAGTGTATTATTTCTTCTAAGCATCTTAATGGATTGTAACCGTTTTTCTATATATCTTACTTAGTGAATTCCCTTGGTGATATGAACAAAACTTAATTTCAATGTCATGAGTAGAAAAGAAAGATGAATGGTTAAAAGTAGATTTAGTTGAAATTTGTTTAATAAAAGGAATCCAAATATTTTGAATTCTTTTGAAGCCACTTATGGTGAAAAGTAGATTCAGTTGGAAAGCGTTTAGATGAATGTACCCAACGACTTGCAAATTCCTTTAGAGTTGTTTGCACCTCTTCTTCTCTCTTTCTAGTTAACTTAGTTATAGGAATGTTAACATCAAAACAAGTGATAACATGCACAAATGGTTAAATTGATGTTGAGAGCACTAAGATCATGCAAGACACGACTTCTAAAATGCATTTACTCTAGTGAAAACTTGTCCTTAACAAACAATGGGACACAAATTGCAACATTGAAAAGAAGCATTATATAACTTATGTCTTTTGTCAAGGATATATCATTTTGTCTTTGAGGTTTCTGCGAGCTTCATGATTGTGTAGATTATCTTCCGGATTCATCGCATTAGGATATATCATTTTTTTCCAAGCAAGAGGTAATATTTATTTTTCAGAAGATGTACACCTTCCTACAAACCCCAACTTTCTTCTTATTGGTCATTTTAAAAAGGCTAAATGGTGCAAATGGAACATTCATTCACTAGCGAGGGTGGCAAAGTATTAAATTGTTCCCTAGAATCTTTTTCTTGCTACATTCTACGCCAATTTGCATGACATGTCAAAAAAGGGATGAGGTTGGGTGCTAATGCCAAGTTTATTTCGTAAAATAAATGTCCCTTGAACCTAACACCAAGGTCGAACAAAGACTCTCTTTTATGGTGCAGGGCCTGTAATCAAAGGATGATATGACTCGAAATGGGATATATATGGCGTTAAATGTATACATTACTAGGTAGATTTTATTACATATACATTTACACATTACATGCACATTTAACCCCATATATGCAACCCCTTTGGGTTATATCATATACATTTAATCCCCCTTGGGTTCATATCAAAAAATGTTGCTTGAAGCAAATTTTCAACCTGATGATTGGTATCCCTAATCTTTAATACCCTTCTTTGAATTAATTAAAAAAATATTGTGACTTCAAAACAAAAAGTTGTTCCATCTATTTATATGTATTCACTATTTGAACTAAATAGAAATAAAGTGGTGAAAGTTATAAATGCAACCCTCATTGTGCGTGGTGAAAGTTATAAATGCAACCCTCATTGTGCGTGCTTTAAGCTCAAACATATCATGTGTTGGTTTTCTAGATTGTGACATCATGGTCCTCATCACTGCTGAGAAACTTCTTACATAAACATAATCACATATCAATAACTATCAAATATATGAGGGTAAACAAAACAATCTGTGAAACTAATATCTTGGATACATAAACAATACACATATGTATCAATCAGAGAGGATGTTATAGCCATTGGCAAATTTGGTTGAATCATCAATAACAATATTCCCCGTTTAATACCTCATGACAAAATATCTAAAAAACATTTTTAGAAACAAACAAGAATTTAGAAAACATTATTGGAAAACAAACAAAAATTCAATTGGCCATAATGGTCGTGATGCACATCCTGCAGTAATGTAGATTCAATTCACTTCACTAAGTGCTAAGGCAATTTGGACAGCCAATTGTGGAAATCTTTTAGAATACCAAATTGTTATAACCGCAACCTTGCCATCTTCCAATTCTGCTATGGGCTTACACGCCACTAAAACCCTAACCTTGCCATCTTCCATTTCTGCTATGGGCTTACATGCCACTAAAACCCTAACCTTGCCATCTTCCATTTCTGCTATGGGCTTACATGCCACTAAAAACCCTGGAAAGTGTAAGCAATTATCCATTCTTCCAAGACAACCACATCTTTTGAGAAACCTTCTTGATATGGCTGTTGCATGGAAATGTCTGGGTGAAGAAATGGGTACCAAACAAAGGGTGTAAAACATTTGGGATTATGAGAATGCAAGTATATTAAATTTCCTTTGAAAAGATGATCACTAAAATGCTTAAATATTAAGCACCATGTAATAAGTCAATAATTAATTTACTGTTTTTTCATCTTATTCGTTGGATGAGAAAAATGTGATATTCAACCAACAAAATGAAAAGTTTATGATGCTTAATGTTGGTCATTAAAATGCAAATATGGTGAGTAGGGGTATGGCATGGGGAATAGAAGTATCCAATCCACATGTGACTATGCTCAATAGCTTTATTGAGCACCATGCAGAGTTCACGAGGAATCACGAGCATTGGTAAGCTACGCTGCCTACAATATATAGGTAGTTTCACAGGTATAAGGTATAATGGAGGTCAAACAATGGGAGAGCCTTCAGGAGGAAGGAAATCACGTTTATAGTTTGTTCAACCTATATGTCTTCCTCAAATAAAGCTTAGCAAATATATTAGTTATATTTATTAAATACTCATATTAATAATTTAAAGGACCATATTGCTGACAATAATTTTATTAATTTTCAATCAGGTCTAGTTTCATGTGTACTTGACAGCCATATAGGAGATGTATCAGTTTACAATAACTTGTACCGAAATTATAAAACATCAAACCATGATTTGAACAGCTTTAAAAAATGACAAAAAGATCAACAATATAAACAGTAGCCAAAAACAGTTAATCTCAAAGAGAGCTATTAGATTAATTGTTTATATAACCGTGACAGACGTTATTACCAGTGCATCACGACACTTGAAAAAGCTCTATGGGAAAATAGCTCCGACTCAATCACTTCACTCACCAGGCGGTTTTTTTAACTCATTTTTGTTTGGCGACAAATTATGCTCGGCCAAAACATGCTCAAATAAATTGTTCATCAATCTACAATTATATGCAGAAAAATATGAATCGGTAGTAAAAAAAATTGTTAACCAATGTTTCAATAAATTATCATCATCCAGAAGCAACAAACTGCTGCTGCTGAACTTGCCTTGCACAATCCAAAAAGGCTTTTACAGCTTCAGCACATTGTAGTGGATCCTTTGGGTGATCCTTGTAACACTGTACACAAGTATCTTTTGCCTTTAAGCAGGGCATAGCCTTCTGCTCTGGCATCCTGTACTCTTTCTCATGGAGCTCCTTTGCATTGCGCTTAACTGCCTCCAATAATCTGGCCTCTTCCTTCTGCAGTTTGTCTACAACTCTTTCGCCCTCATCAAGAACTTTACGAATAGGATCCAACTCGTCAGCAACAGGAGGAAAGACCCCTAGAGGAAGCAGAGAGGGCAATCCTGGCTTCCATCCTCCAGTCTCCTCAGAGGGCTTGGGATCAACCCTTGGGGCCTGATTGCTTGGACGATCTGATCTAACAACCTTTGGTTTAACTTTAGGTTTAATGACAGGTTTTTGATCCCCCTCACCAACAAGCCTGCGAATTAGATCTGAGCTGATCTGAACTTTAAATGGTTCACTCATTTTCGCAATCTGGATGAATGAAATCAATAAATGGATGAATTTAAGTGGCACTAAATAAGCATAAACTTCAATACAAGGGTATAAAGGAGATGAAAGAGTTAATTCAAGTTCCCAGAGCCACATAGAAGGCTTAAAATCAGATTATAATTCCAAAATATACTAAAATACCCCAAAAGCCCTGATGCATACTTTGGAGATCCAGTCTCACCAGATCTCTGTCTCATTTTATTTCACAAACACAAACAAAGAAAACAAATGCCACTAGTTTACTTAAATCAGAAAACATGCTGCCCAAGATTTAGAGTTTCCTTGCACACTACCAAATAATTCTACATGAGAATCCAATGAAGAATTTGTATGCGTAGACACCTATGATGCAGAAAACTTTATAGCACCTTCACTAAACAAAGTTTCTACAATACCAGATCTGCCACTCGGAATTCTTTCTTAACTTGTTTATTAAGGGGATTTATGTAATTTTTTTATACAAACGGATAGTGCCACGGAGAATGCAAAATGTAGAAAAATGCAGTTTCAGGCTAACTGTCATGAATGCTTGCAATGATAATACTTTCCCTTTTTCACAAGACTTAAAAAGCCGTTTAAACTTCTAAATTAAATACTTTGCTTCATGTATAAGAAACCATAATTAAAACAATACACGAAGTTGAGAATTACTTCAATCACTCACAAGGTTCATAACACGCAGACCCATAACAGAACCTTGCAAACAGGAATTAAACATTTTAAGAATTACCAAGTTCATTAAAGTGCATTTTTCGTTAAAAAAATATTGATATAGATATGTAAGAACACTGATGGAGGGAATTATTTATATCATATAGTGAAATTATGGAAATTGCTGAGTTCTCTCAACATCAATTAATCAAGCCCCTCTAAAATCTTGGATCTCTACTCCAAACATCGTAGAGTCATTAGCACAATAAGACCAACAAGGAAGATATAAACAGCTGAATCTACAGGATAAGGTTATTGTAGATTAGCAGATATGAAATGTTAAGGCTGCTTTCATGCAAGATGTTTTTTCATCATTATATATTTATGCAAGATTCGCAGATGTCATGAGTATGAAAGGACACCAGTGTTAGCATCTTTGTTTAAAATATATTTAGATATGTTATTAGTTATATCAATAGTGTTCATTACATTTCACCCCTCATTAAGATGCACAAGCCAACAACAGATCATATTCTAAGTCCGGTACACAAATACCTTTATTCATTATGAAGATGGGTAACAAAGTTTCTCAAGCAAAAGGATGTTGTATATGCGACGTGGATTTTAATCATGTAATTCACCTGATGATATAGGAACTCTAATGAAAACTGCCTCAGTTTCCTAAAAATTGCCATAGACATCCTGATGGAGTGATTGATACTTCGTCCCTGCTTGTTATCTTCTAATGAAATCATTTTAACTTTGATTTTATCATTGCTATGGTTATCTAATAGTCACCACTTTGAGAAATAGGGACCAAAACTTTATTGATGGATGTAGTGCTTATCAACTTATCTTCTGAAGTGATGGTTTAAGCATCAACTTCACTGAATTCTTCTATTTGGCAAATAAATTTACCTCGATTCTGATCATTGAAGTCATTTTTAATTCTCTTAATTTCTGTCCAAACCCATATCATCAGGAAAGACATCCCACATCTTTGTCTTTCCCTTCAACCAATCATCCCTCTGCTTGCAAATAAGACGAAGGTTGGTGTGCACATACACCATTGTCTCTGCCCTGAACTGCTCAAGCCTACTCTTCTTGACACTATACAAATTCCCATATATACTCCAATTCCTCTAGCAACAAGAGGATGAAGTCACCTAAGAGAGGAGCCTCATGGGTAACTGCTGTAGAGGAGGGCTTGTTGCCCCATGAGTTGCCCACCAAGAATAGGGCTTCTTAGCCCCCCCTGTCTCTAATCACATCATATCTTGCAAATCGACCAGTGCCAGTGGAAAACTCTGCAAAGGCATCCTCCACCTCATCAAGGGATGCTCTATTCTGAAAATTCCACCTCAATGCATCCTTCCTCCCCTGTGAAATTTCACCATCCATGTGAGGAGGGAATCTATAGGAAGGTCCAACGTTCAGAGACTCATGGTTGTAGTATTTTGGGTTCAATGAGTGAGACATACAATGCAAAGCTATGCAATTCTTGTTCCATTTGCTGACAAGAATATCCCATATGGTGGTGAAGAAGGCTTCTGATGATGTCTCATACTTGGGGCACTCACTCTGTAAAATAATGGTCCTCACAGACTCAATCATGGAATCCCATCCCCATAAACCTCTCATAGGATGGGTTGGTCTATATCTACAAATCGTAGCAAAGCAATGATAGGGTCCATGATCTTAATAAGTAGATCTAACCTCTCCCACCAAGCATCATCTAACACTGTGTCCTTCACTCTTTTTGAGGCTGCTTGATCTATCTTTCTCCAAAAAGACCAAAATTCTTAAATAACCATGGCCCTAAGAGCAGTCTTGACCTCCCTCAACCTCTTCAACATGATGAATGAAGAGGCAAACCGTGTATTTGCAATCTTCAACAATGATAGATTGGTGTACTCCTTGAAGATTGTGAAGGCATTTGTATGATTTTGTACAAAGTTACGGATATGTCGTGCATCCTCAATAATACTTCCAATCCAAAGCACATCAGAAGCAATAGATTTAAGTGTTAAATTCAAAGAATGGACAATGCAAGGTGTCCAAAATACTTGTGGATATTTAGCTTCCACAATCATGCCAACAACCTTGCAAACAGATGCATTATCTGTAATGATTTGCACACAAGAATCAACACCTACATCTTCAATAACTTTAATGAACAACTCACCCATATATTGTGCATCTTTGTATTGTCCAAGTGCATCCACTGATTTCAAGAAAACTGGTCCATTCAAGGAAGACACCATGAAGTTGATGAGTGGGTGGCGTGCTAGATCTGTCCATCCATCAGAAACAATACTAACCCCAGATGTTGGCCATGCTAATTTAATAGGCTCAAGCATTTTGTCCACCTCTTTCTTTGCCTTAGTCAACAATGTGGTTCTAAGCTTCTCTGACCCAGGAGGCACATACCCTGATGGAGCCCCTTGAGTTAGAGCTCAGCACATCTCAATAAATAAAGGTGAGCGTGCAACATTAAAGGATATGAAGTTCTGATAGAAAAAGAATGCAATGGTGAGATCAAGCTCTTCTCGTTTCTCTTTCTGAAAAATCTTGTCCATTGGACCAAGTGCCACTACCTTTCTTTTTACTGCTTGACCCACATCCCCACCAAAACTCTCAAATGGAAATTTGTTGCTATCTTTTCTCAAGAATGGAAGGGGATCATCATTCTTGTTTTTTTTAGATGATGCAGCCACCCTTGCCACACCAACATTGGCCTCTTTTTCCATTTCTTTCCTCTTAGGTAAATACATCTGTGTACATGCTCCAATTCCACGACCTAGTAAAGCCAACAAATGACCTTTCACACGGTAATAAGTGCTCTTGAAATGATTGTTGCAATAGTTGCATTTCCAAGCAACATTGCCTCCTCCCTTCAACTTGTTGCCTGGCCCTTGATCTCTTGTGACATATTTCCACAAGGGATATTTGTTTTCTTGAGTCTGTTGTCTTTCTAAATTAATTCTTCCCTCAACATTTGAAGTTGTTGTTGCAACCCCACTTCCAATAGAGGGAACACTTACAAACCCTGATGAAATTGGAACAAGAGGGGCATCACCAATGGAGACATTCTTCCCCTTCCTTTGCCTCTTCCCTGCTCCCCTTGATTGAGCCATGAATGCTGTAAAAAAAATAAAGAAAAAATGCACAAACTTGTAAAAATATGCACATGCAAACTGCTGTAATAAAAATGCAAAAAAATAGAAGCAAAATGCACTTACCTGTTGCTTGAATCACCTCTAAAATGCTCCCAAACCCTTTGCTAGTCGCTCCCACACACCCACAACAAGAGACAAAATAATGAGGGTGAATTGAGCCAAAACCGAGCTTTATGGGCCGCACGGCATGCATTTCTAGGGGACACGTGTCCCGAAATTGGGACATGCTCAGAGGATTCACGTGTCCATCGAATCCCACATGTCGGACACGCTTGGAGGACACGTGTCCCAACAAATCGTGTCAGATCCGTGGGATTCGGGACACGACAGTGGTTTTGAGCGAATCCGGTTTCTTAGGTTTAGGCTTGGCATTAACTAAGGCATTCACAATGATTGACTAAGATGCTAACACCTTCTCTAATTTTGACACTGGCTAGGGTCTTGCCACTTGTGAAGCAACTTCTCTTGCAAAGAGGATGTTCCTTCTTATAGAGTTTCTGATTTTATTACAGGGTCTAGGTCCCATCCCTATCAAGTATTTGAATTTGATCTTTCTTGTTTCTTGTTTTTGGAGATGTTCTAGGCACTCCCTCAATACCATTGTTACTTAATGTACTTTTATTTCCCACCGACTTATTTTTGTTCTCGTGGATATTGACATAATTTCTTTCTTTCGTTCCCTTCATTCTTTGTAATCCCACACACAACTGCAAAATTATGTGTTCAGATATAGAGTGTTGTAGCCCACCTCAATTTTCCTTTTAGACATTGTTGAAATTCTTCTACTTCCATGACATACACTTCTTTCTTTCCCTGTGCTTGTGTCTATTCTTAGCTTATTGCTAAGAGTATTATGTTAATAACTAGAATATTCTGGTATTAGAAGATATCTTAGCATTCATAGTCCAGACCTAACATTTTAAGTTGCTCTAAAGACTAAAGTGCTCTTACAACTGTGCATTTCATACAATATATTTGAATGAAATAAATTTTCTCTAACTTGAAGACATGCATCACCTGGTACATGCAAGGATGAAATCAATTTGTGGCGACTTTTCATAACAGACATTCTCATCCTCTCCCTCAACTTTCATGGATGGCCATGGCTAAAACAAACCCCCAACTAAGTGGTTTCCATTGACATAAGACATGTCACATCATCACTAGATTGAACCAAATCAGTGTATATAATATCGCCGAAATATCGGCGATTTTCGTAAATATCGACATATTTTTGGCGAGCCGAAATATCGCCGAGAAAATATCGCGATATTTTTGGCTCCCGAAAATATCGCGATATTTCCGAGATATCGGCGATATATCGACAAAATATCGCGCGACGATGCAAAAAATCGCCCAGCAACAGTCAAAAAATTCCGCACGGCTATAAAAGTCCGATTTTGTTTTTTTTCAATCATTTTCATTCCTGATTGCTGGAGAAGGAAGGGGAGAGCTATGTGCTTGTTGCCAAGGAGGGTTTGAGCTTTGAATAGCTATTATCGCCACCAACAACGAAGATTTTGTTGATCTAAGCTTGAAGAACAATGAGACAATTTCATTTCTTCCATTAACAGGTATGTTCAAATAAACCCCTATGTTAATGAATGTTTTGTTAGTTTTAGGATTGTTCTTGCTTGCCTATTTGCCTACAATCATTTTGCTTGTTTTTTTTTCCATTTGAAAAGATTTTCATGCCCATGAGCAAATGCAAGGGTTTTAAATTTTCTCCATATTTGGAGAGCAAACTCCAATTTTTTTTTAAACTTTCAAATACACTCTCTTATTGTCATTTATGGTTTTTCATTGAATTCACATTGCAAAATTGCAAATAATGTAGCAAAAACACTATTTTGTAAAATGATGTGGTTATTACTTATTAAGTTATTAATTCCAAAAAAAAAATTGGTGCCCCAAGTTTGAGTTAGCCCACTACAAAATTCAAATATGCCAAAAGCCTTGGACCCATTTTGGGAGTATCATAACCCTGATGGTGGGACAAATCAGGCATATCTTACATGCAAATTGTGTGGAACCAGGGTGACAGGAGGGGTTACAAGACTGAAATACCATCTGGCTAGACTCAGTGGACATGATGTTGGGATTTGTACAGTTTCTAGTCCGGAGCTTATACAAAAAGCTCAAGGCAATTGATGAAAAAGACAAAAAGAAGGAAGAGACAAAAAGAAACAAGGCTAAACATGCAAGTAGATCTTTCGGGATATCTTCTCCTGATTTTGATGTTGAGGGTAGTGGGAGGGGCTCCATAGCTGGCACATCATCACCTACTACTGCTAGTGCGAGGTCATCATTTTTTGTTCCAGGAACAGGACATGGATCACAACCTAGCATAAAATCGTTTGTTAAAAAAAAGGAGAAGCAAGAAGAAGATAGAGTCATGGGGAGGTGTATTTTCTGGAGCGACTTACCTCTCAGCATCACCAAAACCAATCCATTTTGGCAACCAATGTGTGATGCTATCGTTGTTGTGGGCCTAGGGTACAAAAGTACTACATATAAGGAGTTGCGGGGGCCAATTCTTCAAGCAGAAAAGCAGGACATCAACTCTAGATTGGCGGAGTTGAAAAAAACATGGGAAGTTACTGGATGCATAGTGATGTTTGATGGTTGGACAGATAGGAAGGCTAGGACCCTTCTAAATTTCTTGGTACATTGTCCTAAAGGTACCATGTTTATTAAATCATTGGATGCATCAGAACATATCAAAGATGCAACAACGATATGTGAGTTGCTAGATGGGTTCATTCGGGAGATTCGTGTGCAGAATGTGGTGCAAGTCATAACAGAAAATGCAGCTAATTATGTGTCTGTCGGCAAGATGCTTATGGAGAGGCATCACACATTGTTCTGGACTCCGTGTGCAGCACATTGTCTCGATTTGTTGCTTGAGGATATAGGGAAACTCTCCTTCATCAAGGAGGCGGTTGATATGGCTAAGAGCGTCCCCAAGTTTATTTATAACCATGCTTTTATTCTTAGCCTCATGAGGAGGTTCACTAGAAACAAGGAGTTGCGGCGTCCTGCGATCACACGTTTTGCCACAAACTTTATTACTCTTCAATGTTTGCTTCGATGTCAGTTCAAGTTGAAGCAAATTTTTGTGTCTGATGACTGGCGTAATTGTAGATACAGCAGGAGACAGGACAGGAAAGCCATTGCAAAAATGGTGTACTCTGAGACGTTTTGGCGTGGAGTAGAAGACGCATGCTCAGTTAGTGAACCTATAGTAAAGGTTCTCAGATTGGTAGATGGGGAGAAGCCTGCAATGGCTTATTTGTATGAGGGCATGGATAGGGCCAAGGAGGCCATTCATTCTTATTATGCAGACAAGGGTTCTGTTGGCCTTGACAGGCAGATGATGTTATGGGATGTCATTGATAGTCGGTGGACAGGGATGCTTCATCGACCCATTCATGCAGCAGCACTCTTCCTCAACCCCGCATTTTCATACAAATGCAACTTTGATTTTGATGGCGAGGTGATGGAAGGGCTCCATTCCTGTATTCATAGGATGGTACCTGATCCTGAGCTTCGTAGCAAAATCAATCGCGAAAAACAGTGTTATCGGGATTCTGTTGGCCTAGTTGGCTTTGATGATGCTATTAGGGAAAGGACCCTCTTCATGCCACGTAAGTGACAAGTCATCACTCATTAGAAATTAAAAGTTTCAATTTAGAATTTCCTTACTTATAATTCTATTTTTTTTAAATTCAATTATGTAACTTTTATTTGAAAGTTTAATTATGTTTCAAGTTTTTGAATTTTTTATTTCTTTATTTTGTTGTAGATATTTGGTGGTGACGCTATGGTGCAAGGGCACCAAATTTGCAGAAATTGGCCATAGGAATCTTGAGTCAAACATATAGCTCTTCAGGGTGTTAGTGCAATTGGAGTGTATTTGAGAAAATACACGCAAAAAAACACAACAGAAAATACCTTTTTACTTCTTTTTAGTTGACACAAGTTAAAACCCTGTACCAGGATGATCCACAGGGAAGAGCCGGGATAGTTCAGTTGGTAGAGCAGAGGACTGAAAATCCTCGTGCCACCAGTTCAAATCTGGTTCCTGGCAAGATGTCAATATCCATGTCTCCATATCCATCTATCTAAATCTATTCTATCTAGATGTATATCTACATACGGAGACACCCCTTTCAACTTGGATACCATGAGGTGGACCCTGAAAAGTTTTGGAATAAGAAGGGGGAATCCGCAAATCTTCCAAACGTAGAGCCCGTAAGGCCTTGAATCCAAATACATTACCTACAATGGAAGTGAACAAGTTAGTAACAGAACCTTCTTCGAAAAGGTCTAAGGGGTAAGCTACATAGGAAATTCCATTTTTGGATATTCTAACGTAGAACATGGAATACCTGATGGGTCGAATATGACAACACCGTTTTCCCTAGATTTATCGAGGGAAGGGGACAACTTGCAGATTCAAATTAGCTATTCTATTTCGTATGAAGACGGTGAACGAATCCAAGTAATGAGTGATATAAGTATTCCAGTATAACTTTGAGCTCCAGCCTTCAGTTGAGCAATTACACTTATTGTAATTTTTAATTTTTAATTGATGACCTTCAAGTGTCAAGAGTCAAGACTCAAGACTCATTAGTTTTTTTGACACTCTTACAGGTTGGAGTTCGCACGCCTCAATAATTTAGTGTATGTACATTACAACATCCGACTTCAAGTGAGGCAAATAGAATCACCAATGGATCCAAATGCCATTTCCTTAGGCAATATTGATGTATTGTCTCAGTGGAGGGTGGAGTCTGAGGAGCCCATCTTGGAGGAGTCACCTTCATGGTTAGAGCCAGATGATCCATTAGAACAGTGGAAGAGGAGCAGGAGAAGGAGGAGGAGGAGGACATTGTGGGAGCATCAGCATCAACACCATCTGCTATAGATATAGGAAAGCACGGCCCCATACCTAGCACTCATTATTTGACATTAGGTAGAGAGGCAGGGTCAGGGCCTTCTACTACTAGGGGCAGGCCTGGCAAACAGCCCATCATGTTTTCCCGTAAAAAGGGGAAAGGGCAGTGATTTCAGATAGATAGCTGCTAGTTTTATTTGTTATGCTACATATAACTCATAATGATGAGATACTTTTATATATGTGATGTTATTTTGTATTGGTTCTCCACATTTGAGTCCTTGAATGGACAATTATCAGGGATCAGCAGGATTTGGTATTGTCTTTCATGTATCATTTCTATTTGACATCATATATATCAGTGCTTTCATCATATTTATGTGCCAATGTGTTTATTTCATGTTGTTATTGCTTTATATGTTTAAAAATCTGAAAAAAAAAATGAATATATTATGCATTTTTTATGCTTGCCGATATTTGCCGATATTGCCAATAAGATATTTTCTGGACCCTTGCTGATATTTTGCCGATACCAATATTTTCAACACTGAACCAAATACACCAAACACTGTTGGATGGCAAAACGGATACAATGCACATCAAAGTAATAAAAAAATAGCAAAACTGTCTGGGCATCATTGAGTAGAAATACAACCAAAGCTACAAAAAATAATGTTGCAATGTTGGACACAGGGGAACATAAAGTTCAAAATTTTGATTGCTGGATGAATGACTATGCATGCATGCCTAAAGTTCAAAATTTTGATTCCTGGATGCATATGATTATGCATGGGTAGGCTATAAGTGTAGTCCTTCTTCTATACTTTTATGTTGATTTTAACTTCAGGAAAAAATAATATTACAATTAAAAATAGCATCCCCGCAAATTATGGGATGAGGGGAAATCTTAAAGAAAAGTCTGATCAAAAGTGGACAAAATACACCAAGGAATGCAAATCAACCTCATATGTTTTCCCTGCAATTAAAAAAGACATAGCATTCACACTGCAATTGTTGCATATTTCTCTGCAGAGCCCAAAGGAGTCCAACAGTGATCCCAAGCACACCACAAATCTAGAATTAAAGGTTTACAAACAAGAAAAACTCCCAAGCATGTACAGTAATCATATATAAATAGGTAGCAAAACACTTCATTTAAGTTATTCACCATCAACCAGCAGAAATCATTCCTTGTTGGCCTTATAATATAATTTCCACACCTTATTGATTCATTTCTCCATCAAGACAAATAGAAAGAATGGAATCACAATGGGATAACCATCCACAAGGCACTTTTTCTGCTTCATTCAACAGAAAGTACTTAGAAAGGCATGATGTCTACACTCAAGTTGGAGCAAAGTGAGAAATAAAAGTGACATAATTCATCATCATGACAGTCTTATCTCTGATTCCACACAACAAGCCTCCAAAGGTACCTGGACCCCACTTTTTATTTTCTGCAATCTTTGATTTTGTTTCGCTGTCTATTCACTATTCAGTGTTGCACCCAAGTGTTTGAGGGTTCTAACTTCTTGGCCCTTATACGAGAGTCTCATTGAGTTGTCATTTATATGTTGGAAAGTAGATTCAGAGTTCTTTCCATCAACAGGTCCTATAAGGGATTTATGAAGAAGAATAAAAGTTAAAAGCTATGAATTTTGTTGTTCATTGGCAGCAACCCCCACTATAAAGGGGAAAATCATCACAAATTCTGTCATATCTTGCTGTTGAAAAGCTAACTCAAATATATATGCACATAAAATCTTAGCTTCAGATTTGCGTTTAAAAAAGCAAATATAATGGAAATTATCTTCTATTTTTGCATCAAACCCTTGCTTGAAAAATATGCCAAAAAATAAGAGCAAGGCATGTTCAAATAAGGCTAGTACGGAAGTGTGAAAAAAAAATGATGGATATATGTGATAGATTTATTCTTTCAATTGCTATAGAAAGAGAATATGAAAATGTAAAGATGCATGTTTAAAATTAGAAGATGATTCCGAAGAATGTTATGCAGACATGTTTCAGCCATGTGATGATTGATATATTCTTTCAATTGCTATACAAAAAGAATATAGAAAATGTAAAGATGCAAGTTTGGAAATAGAAGATGCTTCTGAAGAATGGCATGCAGATATGTTTCGGTCATTTGATGATAACTATTTCGAACTTTTCTTTGTATAATCTACTCCTCTGTATGACGAATCTTCGTTCAGAGAGAAGTTACAAGAGGCAGATATGATCTCCCAACTTCTCTTCGATGAGTTTCTTCCTCTGTTTCATGAATCCACTAGTGAGCTAAGTACAATAAATCAGCTTATTGAGTTCATAAATAGGTTTATCCTTGAAGATTATATCCATTTGAGAATAAACTTATTTTCATATTCAAGCAAAGGACGAAGCATAGAAAGAAGAAGGCACATGGTCAAGCTACTGTTTCGTCTCCCCAAATCTTTCCAAGGGGAAGAGCATTTTGTGTCCCTAAACACAACATATTTACTATGAGTATGAAGATAAATTCACGCACCTAAGCAATTTTGTAAGTAATCTCATGGTTTCGTAATACTGTTTGTTACAAAGCCACTTATGTTAGATGAGGCCTCAAATAGATTATTAGTGTCTTTAGAATTAATTAGTTAAATAAGAGACTGATTACTGGATAACGGTAACTTGGGCCCCAATTGAGGGTTTTAAGCCTTTTGTACTAATATGTGTTTTTCCCCTCTAATGTAATTGATCAATCTATTATCAAACAATGAAATATCATTACTCATTCCAGTACCAACTTGGAGATGTCTTCCTCCAACTTTTAGGAATTGCAGGTGCGTCCAACTTGTGCAGAAGCCACCAACCCTTTGTTTTTTATGACATTTATTATTAATACTTAGTGTAGCAGTAGTGTCCATTTTGGTTACAATGGTATTAAATAAACACTGCTTTGTTATGGTAGATCTGATGTTTTGTGACAACATTCAGAGAAAGAGACTCATAAAGATATATCATGTTGAAAATGTAGCAAGCAAGGTCTTTTAGCTTGTGCCTTAGCCAGTGAAGACCTTGAGTTGTCCCCAGGAGATGGACTTCAGTTGTGATGAGTTATTTCTAGTTTACTAGAATAATCATCAAGTTAACATGCATAGAGTTGGAGCTTTAGTTAAGTGGAGTCTTCATCAGTTTGACTACAGAACAAGGTGGCAATTAGAAGTTCAGTTAGAGTGAGTTAGTCTTCAGTCTTGATTGAAAAAGAAAGTTAGATCTCCAGTGTTGATTGGAGATGTAGAATTTCCACGAAATTCTGATCTGCGGTTATGAACAATCTGAAATAGAGATTTCATTTCACACAAACACAGAATTTCTCTACTCTAATTGCAGAGGAATAGAACAGAAATAATTGCACACATTCACGCAAAAAACACACAATTTCTAGGGAACCCAAACCAGGAAAACCCTTGCTTGCTTCAGAAATTTATAAAGGAAAACTGAGCAATAGATCTGATACACATACAAGCTGGTTCCAATCTGAAAATACAATAATTTTCTTGCCTGTCCTAGGCCTGAAACCTCTGCCTGATAGCTGACCTACTTCCTCCTATACGCACTAGAGGCTCTGATTTTCCAGCACAAAACCTTAGGAAATAATCTCTTATTTCCTAGCGCTAGCTGAGCTCCTATTAAATAGGGATTTCCCCTATTTCTATGCGCACTCCAAAGAGAAATTGCCCTCCTCAATAATTCGCACAAGGAACACTTGGCTTGTTCCTCCACAAGCTCTCTTGCTCACAAACTCGTGCTCAAGAATTGACGATGAATTATGTGCCTTCGATCTCCTTATAAGCTTTTCAATTAGGCTATTGTTAGTGAGTTTTCTAAATTAGGAGTTGAACTGGAGCTTTTCTAGTTAACAAAAGTCAACACACTTAGTTAACTAGATCCTCCTAAAATTTAGGAGGCTAACTCCACTTGTTCACTCAATTCCCAATTTAACTCACACTAGAGGACAGATAACTCATCCTCCACAAACTCACACTAGTCAAACTGCTTCTTGAACTCGTCCTCATCACTGGAACTCGTACATGACTAAGAAGATCTCCAAATCGATTCCTTGAATCAAGGCACAGATCAAGGAATCCATTCCTTCACTACTTTTCAACAGGAGAGAGCATGAGTTAACAACTCCAGTGATGATTAGAAGGAGAGCTAGTAACACTCTCAATTAACTTGCTATCAGAGCTCGAGTTCTATATTTGAACTAGCCTAATTTAGCATGGATCGAATCTATAAAAGAAGGACAAAGGCACAAGGATTAGACAAGTTTTATGCACAAAGGTTTGTGTGACAAGACAAAGCTCACGTGTTGTGTGAGAGCCTTGTTTGTGGAGAACGCAGAGACTCAGAGAGCTTGTCTCTTAAGTAATAGGAGATCATAAGTACGGTAGGACTTAGGAGTTGTGGTCAAGTTTTTTTCCAAGGCAAGTGTAGGCTAGACCAGCAGGAGAACATCTTTGGTCTCAAGAGACAGATTTCTTTGTATTTGATCTATTTGCTCAGTCAATAAATACCACATCAAGGAGAGGGTTTTCCCAGTTGGGTTTCCCAAGAAAATTATTGTCTCTTGTGTAATTGTGTCTTTAATACTTTATCTTTGTGTTTAATTTTGTCGTTTTTTAGTGTTGAGAAATTGTATCTTGGTGAAAAGAATTAGTTTCAAATTGTTCATCATAGAACTTGCAGAATTTCAAGGAAATCCAACATGGTATCAGAGCAGAGATCAGCATAAAGACTGGCACCAGATTTGTTGGAACATCCATATAGTTGGCAATTAACCAATTTTCCATACTGTGCAGAATTTCAAGGAAATCCAACATGGTATCAGAGCAGAGATCAGCATAAAGACTAGCACCAGATTTGTTGGAACATCCATATAGTTGGCAGTTAAACGATTTTCCATTATTATGAAATTAACTTGTGATGTTTTCATTATTAGAATTAGATCTCTAAATTAACTTTTCTTATCATCAAGATCATTGTTTTAAGAAACGGTCGTTTCGAAACCGAAACGGCCTGGTTGATCCGAGTTATTGGCCCAAGTTATGACCCGGCCATGGAAACGGTTCAGTTGGCCGAGTCACCCATGACTCAGGCCGAGTCATTGAATGACTCGACCGAGTCATGGGTGACTCGGGCAACTCGGTTGTTTCTGTTATGACTCGGCCAAGTCACAAAAAAACGCCCAGCATCACGTCAAACTACGATTTAATAAAATTTTAATGGATTTTTAAATTGTTTTTTGGTTAGTTTGAACTCCAAGCAGTTATATGAATTTTCTAAATGATTTTTGGGGTCCATTTCCCCCTCCCAAACCCTATTTAACACACCCAAGTGCTCTTATTCACTCACATCAATCTTATGCATTTGAGTGAGAGTCTTCTTTGAGAGTTAGTGAGCAGTTCTTGAGCTTGTTTTGGAGCAGCAGTGAAGAGTCTTGGAGGAGCATTGTAGCTGGAGTGAGGAGCTTCTTGGGCAGCCATTTGGAGCAGCATTGAGGAGCTGATTCTTGGAGCAAGCTTGAGGAGGCAGTTTGTGCCTGGAGGTATTTTTTTCCACCTCTATAAATCTGTTTTTGCTTAGTAAATTTTAGGTGCATATCTAGAAAGCTTAGAGAGTGTTTTTTGTCAAATAAATGAACATTGAATCAATGTTTTTTTTTTTTCATTTTCAGATTGTTTGCTTTCATTTCCTAGTCAAAAAATGGCACCTAGAGCAAGAGATCCTGCTTGGGCATATGTTGAAATGGTTGATAGTCAAATGCAACGCAAATTTTGCCATAGGAAAATTAAGGAAGGTCCTGGGGGCATTAATAGGCTGAAACAACACTTGGCAGGGATTAGAAGCCAAATTACCCCATGTACCTCACCAGAAATTGGAGAGATTAGAAAGAATTTGTTGGCCAGCTTTGAGAAATTTAAAGAAGATAAGGCTAGGCAAAGAGACATACAGGCTGAAATTGGGAGGAAGAGGGAGATACAAAAAATGATGGCTACCAACCCCCACTATGATTTTGAGGGTTCTTCCTCTATCCCTCAAACTGATACATCCAACCCTTTCCGATATATTCCTCCCTCTTTTGGTTCTGTTCAAGATAAGGGAAAGGGTAGAATGATTTTGAAAAAGGGTGATGTGACTATCAAAAGTTATTTCACTCCCTCCTCTCCATCAAATGCACATGGTCCTGAAGTTAGTAAAGCTCAAATGCAGCCCACTTTAGATGACCATTGGAAGAAAGAATTGAGGGAGACTGCTTGTGAGTACATAGCTAGATGGTGGTATGATGCTGATATCCCCTTTAATGCTGCTCGTTCATCATATTATGAGCCTATGTTTGATGCCATACATGCTGCTGGAAAAGGCTTCAAAGGCCCTACTATGCATGAGCTAAGGGGGTTTCGTTTGCAGAAAGAAATTCAATCCATTAATGAGTATTTGCAAGAGTTCAGGGACTCATGGGCAAGAACAAGGTGTACCATCATGTCAGATGGATGGACTGATCAAAGAAACCGTACCATCATAAACTTTCTTGTCTTCTGCCCACAGGGAACCATGTTTTTAAAATCAGTTGATGCATCTAATAAGATAAAAGATGGCCACTTGTTGTTTCAGCTATTGGATCAGGTTGTTGAGGAGGTGGGGGTGGCTAATGTTGTTCAAATCATCACAGATAATGCCTCTAACTATGTTCTTGCTGGTAAACTGTTAGAGGAAAAACACAAGACCATCTTTTGGACCCCATGCGCTGCACATTGCATAGACCTCATGCTTGAGGATATTGGAAAATTAGATTGGGTCAAAAACACTATAGATCATGCCAAAAGCATAACAAAATTTATCTACAAGCATACATTGGTTTCACCTCATGAGGAAACACACTGGGGGCAAGGATATTATTAGGCCTGCCATCACTAGATTTGCTACACATTTTTTGACATTGCAATCTATGCTTTCCCAACATAGAAACTTGCAAAAGATGTTTTCCAGTGATGAATGGAATCAAAGTAATTGGTCTAACAAACCAGAAGGCAAAGAATTGAAAAGGAAATTCCATGAAGAAACTTTTTGGAGAAAGGCAGCAGAGATTGTGAAGCTTGCTCAGCCACTAGTTAAGGTGTTGCGGTTGGTGGATGGGGAAAGGTTGGCTATGGGCTTCATTTATGAGGCTATGGATCAAGCAAAGGAGCAAATAAAGACAGTATACAAGGATAGAGTGGCAAAGTATGGGCCCATTTGGGCAATCATTGATGAAAGATGGAACAATCAACTCCATCGCCCTATACATGCATCTGGGTATTTTTTGAACCCACGGTATCATTATAAAGCTAAGGAGTCAGGAGCTTTGAAGGGGGAGGTCAGAGATGGACTGGTTGATTGCATTGAACGCATGATCCAATTGGAGTCTGATCAGCGAGAGATACACCGACAGGCCAATATCTTCAGCAATGCAGCAGGTACCTTTGGGAAGAACCTAGCAAAGATTGCAAGAGAAGCAGATGAGCCAGGTAAACAAAAATTTCAATTTTCAAATTCTTAATAGTTTTACTTCTTTTTTTTTAAGTTTGTTAAATCGTTTATAATTTGAAAGTTAGATATAATTTGTAATTTTGTTGAGCTAACTCATTACACTCCTATGTTTTTTGCAGCACAATGGTGGGAGGCCTTTGGTGGCCATTGTCCTGAATTGCAAAGGTTTGCAATTCGTATTTTGAGTCAAACTTGCAGTGCATCTGGGTGTGAGCGCAATTGGGCTGTCTTTGAGAGGATTCACACAAAGAAGAGAAACCGTTTGGATCAAAAATGGTTAAATGATCTAGTTTATGTCCAATACAACCTTCGGCTCAGACGAAACCATTTGCTGAACAAAAGACCTGATTCAGATCCCATTGTGTTGGAAGACATTGATCCAACATCAGATTGGGTAGTGGAGAGTTGTCCAGCAAAGTTTGATCCTGATGAGGATCTTGATTTAGATTTAGATATGGAGACATCAGTTGAACTTGAACATGTTGTTCAACTTCAGCCTGTTCAGTTGAATGCAGATCCCAATCCACCAGCCTCAGTCTCACAGCCAGCAAGGACTCCAGTTGTAGGTGCTTCCTCTGCTCAGCCACGACAGAAGCGCAGCCGCATATCTACTCTATCTCAGCTTGCATCTGCTGTTGCACAGCCTGCTAATGGTACCACTTCTACAGTTGCAGTTGGGGATGATGATGATGATGAGGAGCCATGGGGCCCCCCGTCCGACTCTGATGATGATGATCCAGAGATTGATCAACATGATCTTGGCTCCTCTGACAGTAGCTACTAGCCAGTAGTACTGTAGTACTAGTACTGGAGTCTGGTCACCGTCACAGTTTACTTTTGTTGTAGAGGCCATTTCTAGCCTCCTTGGTTATGTGTTTTTTGTTTTGAGTCTTCGATCATGTATGACAGTTGACTATGTATTGCCATTGGGTACCATTTTGATATAATGGATTGGTTCATAAGCCTACTTTGATCATATGTTTTCTTCCATCTATATTATAATGCTGTGTGTTTGGAAACATGAATGAAAATCTTTAAAATTATGTTTAAAATCTTTAAAATTATGTTTTTTTATAAAAAAAAAAAATATTTAATGTATTTTTTACAACGACCGAGTCATTGAAATCGAGCCGGCCGAGTCATTACCGTTTCGGAGTCGGAGTCGGAGTCGATCCTCGGCCGAGTCGGAGTCGGAGTCGGAGTCTTAAAACATTGATCAAGATTAATGCCAAGCAACAAAAGCAGCGAACACAAGATATAGGCACATTGCTAGGGCAAAACCCCCCTCGAGGGGAAAACTCAATCACAAATTCTTCCTTCAGTAGATTCAAGATGAGACGACCAAGACCCTTACAAACTAGACTCGAGACTACCTCCATCAAGTCTTCCTCCTTTCACTGTGTTTGCATACTGAGGTTCATATCACTGTGTTAGCATTGGATACTTTCCACACTGAAACAACAATACTGCAGAACCACTGAGGTCTTCTTATTGTGGAACCTTTTCACTGTGATGTCAACAAAACTTAATCACTATAGTGGGACTGAACTGTAGTAGTACCCAAACTGTGAGACTGTAAGTAGCACCGAGTCACTAAAATGGAGATTTATGTGGAGTCTAATTGTGGTAACATATCACCGAACTGTGGGAGGCATAGAACCGAACTGTGGGAGCTGTGTAAACGCCGAAATCATCAAAGCTCTTCAATGTACTGTTACCAAACATCATCTCTAATATCAACACAATTCTCTTGTGAAATCCAAGCTCCTATTTCATCATCGAAAATGTTTTCTTTGTAATTGTTGTCTGAACTTCTATCCTTAGATCATCGAACTGTTCCACAGAGCCCACTGAAACTTGCTCTGAAAATGTGTGAGCTACTCAGATGATGAAATGTGAAAAGCTCAGATGGGTATATATAGAGGTTCATCCATCATTAATGGGTCGACATGACACTTTTCAAGAGCAATGTCACTAAATTGAGCCGACATGCTAATATATGATTTTGAGGCCGATTAAAAGAGAATCCTTTCAACAGTAAGGATACTTGACTTGACTAAGGAGTCTTCAACTTGACTTAGACAATAACCTAAAGCCTACAATGGAGGCTTGACCCATGCATTTGACCCAAGCATGAAACCCATGCTTTAATAAGTCAATTCAAAAATAATAAAAAATCTTTTTGCTTTTCTTTTGAAAAATATATTACATTTGACTCAAGTACAATAATGAAGACCGAACCTAGTTACATTTTCCAACACTCCCTCTTAACTAGGAAGGTATTCAT
Source organism: Pinus tabuliformis (assembly GCA_031772625.1). Taxonomy (NCBI): domain Eukaryota; kingdom Viridiplantae; phylum Streptophyta; class Pinopsida; order Pinales; family Pinaceae; genus Pinus; species Pinus tabuliformis. The sequence continues at coordinate 1,981,632,581 of CM062819.1, read as the reverse complement.
ATTTACATATAATCAAATAGGTAGATGGAAGATCTCAAACCACATCATCTATGAAGAAGTTTAGGCACTGCAATGCCATGGACTAGATTCCTGACCAGGGCAATCTATCCATTGGTCTCTCAACAATTTAGGCACTGCAACGCCATGAACTAGATTCCTGCCCAGGGCAATCTATCCGAGTGGGACTAAGATGGACTCAAGCTTTTAGCCTCTCTAGGTAACATCAAGCTTACTTGCTAACCATCAACCCAAAAATCCAGGTGCGTGTCAGAGCTCAATGACCAACACCACCTTTCCAACTTCGAGACCTGGACAACAACACAAAGTGTCGGCCAGATTTCCTCCCAGGCAATGCTTCACTCACAAAGCCTCAACATCCCTTGATCCAGTAGATCAAGGACAACAAATCTCTCTTGATCAAACTGATCGGTAACCAACATGCTATCAAAAACCTTCGAGAGATTTACCTATACAAACACAACCCCAATCAATAATATATTTTCACATGTACATAATCAAATACAAACCTCCAGGGTCTTCCAGACAACTTGATGTTGCTTCTCAACTTTTCATAGTAGGACTATCAATCAAATCTTTGACAGAAGATTCCTAATCATACACTTTCCTTTCCTACTTCACATGCAGCAGCATATCCTTCATCCTCCAATCAAAGCTATGCTCTCCCTCTCAACCAAGGAGATTTCCTTTATCCAGACTCCCTCTTAACTCAGGGAGATTTCTTCTATCTAGGTTCCCTCTTAGCTCAGGGAGATCATCTTCTTCTATTTGTCATCGGAGAATCTTTCATGGCTTTCATCCTTCTCATCAGAGTCATTCATATATCATGCTTATCACATCAACTTTACTTACGATCATCTTCACCAACTTGAAGATGATGTACTTGCACAACTTAGATAGCAAGTACAACCAAAATTATAGAAGCATGAAGTTAGCCATATCAAAATCTTATAACAACGGAAGCATTTAGACTTTATAAACATAATTAGCGAGAGACTATACTTCAATACTTCAACTTCTTGCCTAAATCACATTCATAAGATGTCAAACTCATTATATCTAGGGTTTCAATATTCTTTCAATGACAAGTTCAAACACTAGAAACAAATCAAATCAATGAATCTAACAACTCTTAGAATTCATATGTTAGACTCCTCATTAGGATTTCATACACGAGCTTCAACAATCAATCACAGCTTAATCAACATCATGACTAGCATCTACTAGGGTTTGATGTAAACCCTAGATTTCCATCTTCAAATTCTCAACAATCACTATATAGATTCATAAATTCCAGATGGTTATACATACTAGAGAATTTAACTACTACTAGGGTTTAGTTTCTAAACCCTAGATTTTTCAAACAACATCCTAGACCATCAAACTTTGACTAGGGCTTGTTTCCAAATCCTAGGACTCATGACCATTAACACTTAAGTTAACACATATATCTAGGAATTCATTAGCATTATCATAAGCACGTCATATGTCAGGTAATGTTAGACATATACCGTCCTAGACTAGGTTAGGGTTTCAATGGACACATACCTACGGTTTCATTCCTAGGACTCTATATACATAACAAGAGTTTTGCTCATAGACCCAACCAAACCCTAAAGATCTAGGGTTTCATAATATAGAGAACCCTACTATTCGAAAATTTCAAAGGTTCGGGATATTAGACAAACATCATTCAACCCTAACAAGTTAAGATTTCATGATCATACCGAAATCCCAAACATGACATCATCAATAAAAACTTCAAATAGCATTTCACAATAACCCTAAACAGGCTAGGGTTTCACATATTGTCAGCATACCCTTAGGTTAAGGTTTTCCAAAGAACCTGTCTAGGGTTCTATAAAATCAATTAAGAATATAAGGGGGGCTTAGGTTTATCGAGAGATGAATCAACCTAAACAAGAATCATTATGATTCAAAACAGCTAGGCATAACGATGTTAGTAATGTAAGGTAAACTTCAAGAATAAGATGATCAAGAGAATCTTGTACGGAGTATAGTTTGAGACATACCTGGAGATGTTTCACTGGTAAACCTGATAAGGATTTCTTGAAGTGTTCTTTTGTATTAAGCCATCATCTCTTATACCTGTATTACATACTTACAAACGCAACATGTGATACCAAGGTCGTAATTTAAATTCTGAAGTTAGATCTATAATCATGGAGGAGGGAATCTTATGATGACTTGTTCATTCTTTCAAACATCAGTCAGGCCTTTTATTTGACATCCTAGATTACATGTAAATCCTAGAGAAAGAGGACTAAGGTTCTAATATTTTATCTAGAGAATACATTACTTATCCTAGACTAGCTATAAACAAGAATTATCTAAAAGTTTATGTATATACTTACCTTGTGACTACATACCTCTTATTAGATTTGCATGTGTAATTTGACATTACTTGCTTGATTTACCTTAAGCTGATCCCTTGAGCTTGTATTCGGATCCTTGATATATCTCCACAGGATGTTGTGCCAAATTCTATTTCTTTAACGAGTGAAAGATTGACTGTCTTGACCTTATCATAGTAACACAATCGAGACCTTATCAAGAGCACCGAACTGCTGTTACTACCAAACTGAAGTCATTGTGATGGTTCTGAACTGAGGTCATTGTAGTGGCACTTGAACTGGAATGGTATCTAAACTGTGATACTGAACTAGTACCTAGACTAGCTATAAAGAAGAATTATCTAAAAGTTTATGTATATACTTACCTTGTGACTACATACCCCTTATTAGACTTGCATGTGTAATTTGACAATACTTACTTGATTTACCTTAAGCTGATCCCTTGAGCTTGTATTCGGATCCTTGAGATATCTCCACAAGATGTTGTGCCAAATTCTATTTCTTTAACGAGTGGAAGATTGAATGTCTTGACCTTATCATAGTAACAGAATCGAGACCTTATCAAGAGCACCGAACTGCTGTTACTACCAAACTGAAGTCATTGCGATGGTTCTGAACTGAGGTCATTGTAGTGGCACTTGAACTGGAATGGTACCTAAACTGTGATACTGAAGTAGTACCAAGTCACCTTGTAATATCACCGAAATTCTGAAGTGCCTTGATTGAATTTCTGTGTATGTGATGTGAAGTCCTTATCCTTGTAATATCATTGTTATGCATCAAGACTTTCTCACTGTGTTGACAGCAAAAACTTTCTCCCCGAAGCCTCATCACTGTGGTCGAGATAGAGACTGCATCGAGACTGTGTTAGGTACCGAGATCTTCTTACTGTGATGAAAACTTTCTCACTGTTGTGATACCAAATCTGTATCACTGTAGTTATACCGAGATCTATTGATGATTGTTCTTATTGTTGAGGCACCAAGACTGTGGTAGCACAAAACCTTAATCCGCATTACCTTACTGTGTAATCCGAACTATATTTCAGGGATGACCGAACTTCTGTGTTGCCTGTAATGCGAAGAGCTTACCCTCATATATATAGTGAAGTTGTGCCTTCAAGAAGTGCTGAGATTGAGCCTTTTACCAAAAGTGTTAAGACTGCCTTTACCGAAAATGTTAAGGCTATGCCATCACCGAAATTGTCTCTCTTGTTTTCACTGTTATATACAATTTATAGTGAAGTCACTCCTTTGATGTACTGTGTATTCACTGAAATTTTACAAGCTCATTCTCAGAAATGATATGACTTATTTCTCCTTCATTCTTTAATATGCTCACTGTAATATTAGTTTCATTAGCCCAACATTGCCCTTCTTCAAACTGCCATGACCATGACCATAGCTCTGATACCATGTTGGAAAATCCATATAGTTGGCAGGTAAACGATTTTCCATTATTATGACATTAACTTGTGATGTCTTCATCATTAGCATTAGATCTCTTAATTATCTTTTCTTATCATCAAGATTAATGCCAAGCAACAAAAGAAGAGAACGCAAGATATAGGCACACTGCCAGGGCAAAACCCCCCTCGGGGGGAAAACTCGGTCACAAATTCTTCCTTCAGTAGATTCAAGATGAGATGACCAAGACCCTTACAAACTAGACTCGAGACTACCTCCCTCAAGTCTTACTCCTTTCACTGTGTTTGCATATCGAGGTTCATATCACTGTGTTAGCATTGGATACTTGCCACACCGAAACATCATTACTGCAGAACCACTGAGGTCTTCTTATTGTGGAACCTTCTCACTGTGATGTCAACGAAACTTAATCACTGTAGTGGGACTGAACTGTAGTAATACCCAAACTGTGAGACTGTAAGTAGCACCGAGTCACTGAAATGGAGATTTCTGTGGAGTCTAACTGTGGTAACAAAGAACCGAACTGTGGGAGCTGTGTAAACACCGAAAATATCAAAGCTCTTCCATGTAGTGTTACCAAACATCATCTCTGATATCAACGCAATTCTCTTGTGAAATCTGAGCTCCTGTTTCATCACCGAAAATGTTTTCTCTGAAATTGTTGTCCGAACTTCTGTCCTTAGATCATCGAACTGTTCCACAGATACCACCGAAACTTACTCTGAAAGTGCGAGCTACTCAGATGATGAAATGCGAAAAGCTCAGCTGGGTATATATAGTGATTCGTCCATCATTAATGGGCCGACATGACACTTTCGAAGAGCAACGTCACTGAATTGAGCCGACATGCTGATATATGATTTTGAGGCCGACTAGAAGAGAATTCTTTCAACAATAAGGAGACTGACTTGATGGAGGAGTCTTCAGCTTGACTTAGACAACAACCTAAAGCCTACAATGGAGGCTTGACCTATGCATTTGACCAAAGCATGAAACCCATGCTTTAATAAGTCAATTCAAAAATAATAAAAATTCATTTTGCTTTTCTTTTGACAAATATATTACATTTGACTCAAGTACAATAATGAAGACCGAACCTAGTTACATTTTCCAACAATATTGACTAGTTACTAAAGAGCGCAAATCAGTTAGTAACGCTTGTGCTAGAGTTTTGAAGTGAAGTTTTTTTGGGCTGAGAAGAAATTTTTACAAACACTTCTTTTTCATGAAAAGAAAAAAGGAAAGGATCAGGAAAAAAACGTAAAGAAAAAGGGTTGTTTTTTATAAAGAAAAAATAAAAAAAGTGTGGGGGCCATGGTGGTGGTTGATAGGCCTGACGACCCACTAGCCACCAGAAGCTACAACCGACGGCCGACAAGAAAAACAACTAGCTCGGCTCGGTGCTGCAAAGGAGGAAATAGTGGACCAACTAGCTACATGGGACACCACCGTGGGATGTTTGTGGGTTCGTTCAATTCTGCAAGGTTGAAGGTCGTGGCTCGAAACAATAGGTAAAAGGTCAAGTGTTCTCGATGAAGTGGCCGACATAGCGGGCCAAGGAAACAGAGGTCACAGTCAATCCGCTATCCGCCAACCCAGTTGCTAGATAGCAAAGAGCCACCAGTCATGGATGTGATCCAACAAGGAGATTCAGCAGCTAGTCTAAAGGGTAACTGAGATTTCGTGCTAGCCAAGGTTGACAAATCAACGTTGTGAACACAGATCAGCCAAGGCCACAAGTATAGGATCAAAGGTGCAAAGTGAGATAGTTGAGAGCAGGTTGTCAATCAAGTGCAAGGTAATAACAACTATTAAAACAACACAAATGATAGACACAAATAAGATAAATCATGAGATTGCATTTATTCACAAAGATTGACATATTTATGCATTTCCTTGTGACCCTTGGTCTTCGTATACCAAGTGGTCTCTTGGACTCCAATGACTCTTCACATTCCTCCACCCAACCCTTAGCAATTATGTGTCCAACATTTCCCCCGTTAATCTGAAGGGGTATATATGAGTCCAAGAAGAGAGCTCTAATATAAAAATACAACAATGCATGACACAAATAGGCTAAATGTGCTCTCTGAGTTGATGGTATAATGTGGGAGAACTCGAGGTCTTAATTGGTGATGGTTTAATGATGACCACCAACACTGGAACGCTTAGTGCAATGCCTGGAACTCTTCCAAATCTGGCAAGAAGTTGAAGTCTTCTGCCAGAGGAAGTGCTCCCTACTGTCTTGGAAAGGGAGATCATTTGGGTCTCAACCTGGAATGCTTAATGCCATTCTCGGAACTCTTCCAAATCTGGCAAGAAGTTAAAGTCTTCTACTAGAGGAAGTGTCCCTAATGCTTTGAAAAAGGAGACCATCAACCTGGAAAGGGAGGTCTCAACCTGCAGAAAAAGGGAGAACCTCAACCTAGAAAGGGAGGTCTCAACTTGCAGAAAAAGGGAGAAACTCAACCTGAAAAGGGAGATCTCAACTTGCGGTGGTTTAAGAAAGGCCACCAACCAAAGGCATGCTTAGGGGCTTCTCTCTCTCTGGCTACAACTCTGAATCTGGGTGTGGCTATCTCTGGTTGTAGGCTCAGGAAGCAAGTTTAGGTTGGGGCTCAAGCTCGCTTGATTTCTCTTTGAAGCTTGTAGAAGACCATGAATTCGCCCCTGTCAGATACAAGGTGAGAAGATAAAGAAAATTGAACTGCAAGACTTTTTAATACTCTAGAAGAAATTCTGCCATATGACCAAAATATCTTCTTGGTTGTTGAAGCCCATTGCCAAGAAGCGATCCATCCAAGGTGAATCTTCATTCCTGTAGGAGGCTTGATTCTGAAGCATCCGTTTTAGTGATGAGTATGCTGACCACAATGCTCACACGGATGAAGATCAAAACAATGATCTTTCACATGGCCAACTCGATTATAGTGTTGGCATTTAACAATCAATTGTTGTGGAGGAAGAGCAGGAATAGATGAAGATGAATTGTCATGAAGAAATCTAGCACTCTAAAATTTGATGGGTTTTGAATAATCTGGAGTATGAAAGGACACCTCCTTGTCATATCCAAGACCTGTTTTATGCTTGTTGTCGACAAGCTCTTCCCAAGGTCTGATGATGGGCTTGGGAAGTGTAGGTTGAATTTCTGCATCTACATGCAAATCTGCTCTTTCAATGACTTGATTAGTTTTTGGCAGCTGATGGGATTTTGTCTCAATCTCAAAGAGAGGATTGTTCTGAACAAAAACAAGTTCAGAATGTTGCTTATGTTGTTGTAGCTCATCTCGCTATAATTGTGACTCGAGCTGCAAAAATTCAATGTTTTCTTGTGCATTTTGCAGACAAGTCTAAATGTCACAGAGAGTGTCATTTCTAAGTTTGACTATGTCTTCAACAATAGATAGCATTAAAGTGCTTACTAACTCTAATAGTCCATGAATTTTCGCCATTATTTAAGCAACTCAAATCAACAAATGACCAAAAATGTACTTGTAAAGACGGATAGCTAGCAATACAGTATTCTTCAAAATTAAATTTGCCCAATGATAAGAGCGAAATCCACTTAAGAGAAGGACAATCCCATCATTGTTTGAAGACTCCACTCGAATTCAAAGAGCAGGAAACAATGTTACCAACAACATAAAGTTCACTCTAAGGTTGAACCACAAAAAAAAACATAATTAGTATCATGTCCTTCAAGGTCACAACAAAAGTGGCTTCGAATCAAGGTCCTCAAATTAGAAGCAATCACGTGCTTGTTGTATAGCCTTTTATTTGTGCTTGGTACTTCAATTTATTTATCAAAAATTGCAAGCAAAACATAATTACTTGAAATATTCATAAATCTTCAACCTGGTGACGTTTTTTAGGGTACCGTTCCATTCATTGCTACATTGCTTGACATTGTTATACTTGTATTGAGAATGTCGTTGAGCTCTGCGCAGTGACAAAATCACATCCTTTGATCTTTTCTTTTTTGTTTTTGTAACCAATGTATTAAGCTCATAAGATTCAAATGTTGAATTATTTGTGTTGAACAGTTGGAATACGACAACAACAAACAACATAGGAAACACTTTTAAGTTCAACCAGAGCCCCAGACTTCAGAAAGCCGGCAATTTCTTTGGATGAAATCTCTAACAAAATGAGATCATACATAATCCTTCCATTTCCATTAAGTCCTTAGTCATTAGAGCAATTAAAGACATGAAAGTAGGTCATACACAAGCATCATTCTATATTTCCAATTTATTGAAGTTCGAACCTGTATCATCTTCAACAAAAGAATCTTGAAATTTTTCATCTTCCCTCGATTTTATTTCAGATCAGAGCCATTGAAAGTGCATCCTGCATTTATCTTCTTTAAAGTGGATTGTATGAGGTGGCTCACTTGTGCCAACAATGCAACTCTGCCATCAAAAAGCACAGGTTTATGGATCAAATAGTTGCCCACTTGGTTCAGGTAGTGTATTCTCATGCAAGACAATGAAATCAATGGCTCAAACATCCAACATAGCCTTACAATGCATCCTTCCACGTATACAACACAATGACAGTAACTCCAAGCCATGGAGTCGAGTTCTGCCAAACGCTACAAGAGTGTTCACATGGTTACAATGGACAAAAACATAGTTCATAGGCCAAATGTTTGAGACACAATTGCTTGGGAGCGGAGCTCAAATTGGCAAGGAGGTAGGTGTAATTGACTACGAATGGAAAAGACGTTTATGAGAGGGCAGAGTAGTGCCCAGAGTGGTAGAACTGCACTTTTGCAATGGCAGAGATCGTTTCTGTACAGAGAATGTTACAAGTTGAATGATGTGATAGGAGAAGCAGGGCCCATAATCAAATAACCATGTGTGACCATCTAATTACGACTATGGGGAGCAAAGAACATAACTAAGTAGAGAAACAAAAAACACTAATAGGGCAGAATAATTTGTGAGGCAACAGTAACGTGCAGCATGGCAAAGTGCTTAGGTGCAGAGTCTGAGGAGGCACAATTAACTGTCAGAATTGACATGCACAAAGAGACCACAAAAACCAGTGGCTCAAACTTGAGCAGGACCAGAATTTGCCCACTCTGATACCATGTTAAACTCACAGAAGTGATAGACACCAATAAGATAAATCGTGAGATTGCATTTATTCACAAAGATTTACATATTTATGCATTTCCTTGTGACCCTTGGTCTTCATATACCAAGTGGTCTCTTGGACTCCAATGACTCTTCACATTCCTCCACCCAACCCTTAGCAGATTACATGTCCAACATTTCCCTCCTTGAACGAGAGGGGTATATACGGGTCCAAGAACAAAACTCTAATAAAAAAACACAACAATGAGTGACAACAATAGGCTAAATGTGTCTCTAAGATGATGGTATAAGGTGGGAGAACTCGAGGTCTCAACCGACGGTGGTTTAGGGATGACCACCAACACTAGAACTCTTAGTGCAGTTACTGGAACTCTTCCAAATCGGGCAAGAAGTTCAAGTCTTCTGCTAGAGGAAGTGCTCCCTATTGTCTTAGAAAGGGAGACCATTTGGGTCTCAACCTAGAACACTTAGTGTGATTCCCGGAATTCTTCCAAATCTGGAAAGATGTTGAAGTCTTTTGCTAGAGGAAGTGTCCCTAATGCTTTGAAAAGGGAGACCATCAACCTGGAAAGGGAGGTCTCAACCTACAGAAAAAGGGAGAACCTCAACTTGAAAAGGAAGATCTCAACCTACAGTGGTTTAAGGAAGACCACCAACCAAAGGCATGTTTAGGGACTTCTCTGTCTCTGGCTACAATCTGAATCTGGGTATGGTTGTCTCTGGATGTAGGCTCAAGAAGCAGGTTCAAGTTGTGGCTCAGGCTCGCTTGATTTCTCTTTGAAGCTTGTAGAAGACCATCAATTCCCCCCTATCAAATGCAAGGTGAGATGAAGAAAACTCAACTGCAAGACTTTTTAATAATCTAGAAGAAGTTATGCCATATAACCAAAATACCTTCTTGGTTGTTGAAGCCCATTGCCAAGAATCGATCCATCCAAGGTGAAACTTCATTCTTGTGGGAGACTTGATTCTAAAGCATTTGTTTGAGTGACGAGTATGCTGACCACAATGCTCACACAGAAGAAAATCAAAACAATGATCTTTCACATGGACAACTCAATTACATTGTTGGCATTTAACAATAAGTTGTTGTGGAGGAAGAGCAGGAACAGGTGAAGAAGAACTGTCATGAAGAAATCCAGCACTTTAAAATTTGATGGGTTTTGAATAATCTGGAGTATGAAAGAACACCTCCTTGTCATATCCAAGACCTGTTTTATGTTTGTTGTCAACAAGCTCTTCCTAAGGTCTGATGATGGGCTTGGTAAGTGTAGGCTAGATTTCTGCATCTACATGCAACTCTGCTCTTTGAATGACTTGATTAGTTTCTGGTAGCTTATTGGATTTCGTCTCAATCTCAAAGAGAGGATTGTTCTAAACAAAAACAAGTTCAAAATGTTGCTTACGCTTGTTGTAGCTCATCTCGCTGTAATTGTGACTCAAGATGCAAAAATTCAATGTTTTCTTGCGTATTTTGCAGACAAGTCTGAATGTCACAGAGAGTGTCTCTGCTGAGTTTAACTATGTCTTCAATAATAGATAACACTAAAGTGCTTACTAACTCTAGTAATCCATGAATTTTCGCCATTATTTAAGCAACTCAAATCAGCAAATTACCAAAAATGTACTTGTAAATAGAGATAGCTAGCAATACAATATTCTTCAAAATTAAATTTGCCCAATGATAAGAGGGAAATCCACTCAAGAGAAGAACAATCCCATTACTGTTACCAACAACATAAAGTCCACTCTAAGGTTGAACCACAAAAAAAAAAACAGAATTGGTATCTTGTTCTTCAAGGTCACAACAAAAGAGGCTTCAAACCAAGGTCCTCAATTTAGAAGCAATCACGTGTTTATTATCTAGTCTTTTATTTGTGCTTTATAAAAAAGTGCAAGCATAACATAGTTACTTGAAATATTCATATATCTTCAACCTGGTGATGTTTATTAGGGTACCGTTCCATCCATTGCTACATTGCTTGACATTGTTATAGTTGTATTGAGAATGTCATTGAGCTTTGCGTAGTGACGAAATCACATCCTCTGATCTTTTCTTTTCTGTTTTTGTAACCAGTGCATTAAGCTCATAAGATTCAAATGTTGAATTATTTGTGTTGAACAGTTGGAATACGACAACAACAAACAACATAGGAAATGCTTTTAAGTTCAACCAAAGCCCCAGACTTTAGAAAGTCAGCAATTTCTTTGGATGAAACACCTAACAAAACGAGAGCATACATAATCCTTCCATTTCCATTAAGTCCTTGGTCATTAGAGCAATTAAAGACATGAAAGTAGGTCATACACGAGCGTCATTCTATATTTCTAATTTATTGAAGTTCGAACCTATATCATCTTCAACAGAAATATCTTGAAACTTTTCATCTTCCCTCGATTTTATTTCAGATCAGAGCCATTGAAAGTGCATCCTGCATTTATCTTCTTTAAAGTGGATTGTACGAGGTGGCTCACTTGTGCCAACGATGCAACTCCGCCATAAAAAGCACAGGTTTATGGATCAAATAGTTGTCCACTTAAATGTTCAAGCAACGTATTCTCGTGTAAGATAGCGAAACCAATGGCTCAAACATCCAATGCAGCGTTACAACGCATCCTTCGACGTACGTCGTATACAACACAATGACAGTGACTCCAAGTCGTGGAGTGTAGTTCTGCCAAACGCTACAAGAGCATTCGCATGGTTACAATGGACAAAGACATAGTTCATATGCCAAATGTTTGAGACACGATTGCTTGGGAGCAATGTTTTAAAACTCCGACTCCGACTCGGCGAAGGATCGACTCCGACTCCGACTCGGCGAAGGATCGACTCCGACTCCGACTCCAAAACGGTAATGACTCGGCCGGCTCGATTTCAATGACTCGGTCATTGTAAAAAATACATTAAATATTTATTTTTTTTATAAAAAAACATAATTTTAAAGATTTTAAACATAATTTTAAAGATTTCCATTCATGTTTCCAAACACACAGCATTATAATATAGATGGAAGACAACATATGATCAAAGTAGGCTCATGAACCAATCCACTATATCAAAATGGTACCCAATGGCAATACATAGTCAACTGTCATACATGATCAAAGACTCAAAACAAAATACAAATAACCAAGGAGGCTGGAAATGGCCTCTACAACAAAAGTAAACTGTGATGGTGACCAGACTGCAATACTAGTACTACTGGCTAGTAGCTACTGCCAGAGGAGCCAAGATCATCTCGACCAATCTCTGGATCATCATCATCAGAGTCAGACAAGGGGCCCCATGGCTCCTCCTCATCATCATCGTCTCCAACTGCAACTGTAGAAGTGGTACCAGTACCACTAGCAAGCTGTGCAGCAGATGCAAGCTGAGATAGAGTAGATATGCAGCTGCGCTTCTGTCGTGGCTGAGCAGAGGAAGCACCTACAACTGGAGTCCTTGCTGGCTGTGAGACTGAGGCTGGTGGATTGGGATCTGCATTCAACTGAACAGGCTGAAGTTGAACAACATGTTCAAGTTAAACTAATGTCTCCATATCTATATCTACATCAAGATCCTCATCAGGATCAAACTCTGGTGGACGACTCTCCACTACCCAATCTGATGTTGGATCAATGTCTTCCAACACAATGGGATCTGAATCAGGTCTTTTGTTCAGCAATTGGTTTCGTCTGAGCCGAAGGTTGTATTGGACATAAACTAGATCATTCAACCGTTTTTGATCCAAACGGTTTCTCTTCTTTGTGTGAATCCTCTCAAAGACAGACCAATTGCGCTCACACCCAGATGCACTGCAAGTTTGACTCAAAATACGAATTGCAAACCTTTGCAATTCAGGGCACTGGCCACCAAAGGCCTCCCACCATTGTGCTGCAAAAAACATAGGAGTGTAATGAATTATGAGTTAGATGAAGGCTGAAGCTCAACAAAATTACAAATTATATCTAACTTTCAAATTATAAATGATTTAACAAACTTTAATAAAAAAAGTAAAACCATTAAGGAATTGAAAATTGAAATTTTTGTTTACCTGGCTCATCTGCTTCTCTTGCAATCTTTGCTAGGTTCTTCCCAAAGGTACCTGATGCATTGCTGAAGGATGTGACCTATCGATGTATCTCCAGTTGATCAGAATCCGATGGGATCATGCGTTTAATGCAATCAACCAGTCCATCTCTGACCTCCCCCCTCAAAGCTCCTGACTCCTTAGCTTTATAATGATACCGTGGGTTCAAAAAATACCCAGCTGCATGTATAGGGCGATGGAGTTGATTGTTCCATCTTTCATCAATGATTGCCCAAATGGGCCCATACTTTGCCACTCTATCCTTGTATGCTGTCTTTATTTGCTCCTTTGCTTGATCCATAGCCTCATAAATGAAGCCCATAGCCAACCTTTCCCCATCCACCAACCGCAACACCTTAACTAGTGGCTCAGCAAGCTTCACAATCTCTGCTGCCTTTCTCCAAAAAGTTTCTTCATGGACTTTCCTTTTCAATTCTTTGCCTTCTGGTTTATTAGACCAATTGCTTTGATTCCATTCATCACTGGAAAACATCTTTTGCAAGTTTCTATGTTGGGAAAGCATAGATTGCAATGTCAAAAAATGTGTAGCAAATCTAGTGATGGCAGGCCTAATAATATCCTTGCCTCCAGTGTGTTTCCTCATGAGACTCAAAACCAGTGTATGATTGTAGATAAATTTTGTTATGCTTTTGGCATGATCTATAGTGTTTTTGACCCAATGTATCCAATATCCTCAAGCATGAGGTCTATGCAATGTGCAGCGCATGGGGTCCAAAAGATGGTCTTGTGTTTCTCCTCTAACAGTTTACCAGCAAGAACATAGCTAGAGGCATTATCTGTGATGATTTAAACAACATTAGCCACCCCCACCTCCTGAACAACCTGATCCAATAGCTGAAACAACAAGTGGCCATCTTTTACCTTATCAGATGCATCAACTGATTTTAAAAACATGGTTCCCTGTGGGCAGAAGACAAGAAAGTTTATGATGGTACGGTTTCTTTGATCAGTCCATCCATCTGACATGATGGTACACCCTGTTCTTGCCCATGAGTCCCTGAACTCTTGCAAATACTCATTAATGGATTGAATTTCTTTCTGCAAACGAAACCCCCTTAGCTCATGCATAGTAGGGCCTTTGAATCCTTTTCCAGCAGCATGTATGGCATCAAACATAGGCTCATAATATGGTGAACGAGCAGCATTAAAGGGGATATCAGCATCATACCACCATCTAGCTATGTACTCACAAGCAGTCTCCCTCAATTCTTTCTTCCAATGGTCATCTAAAGTGAGCTGAATTTGACCTTTACTAACTTCAGGACCATGTGCATCTGATGGAGAGGAGGGAGTGAAATAACTTTTGATAGTCACATCACCCTTTTTCAAATTCATTCTACCCTTTCCCTTATCTTGAACAGAACCAAAAGAGGGAGGAACATAACGGAAAGGGTTGGATGCCTCAGTTTGAGGGATAGAGGAAGAACCCTCAAAATCATAGTGGGGGTTGGTAGCCATCATTTTTTGTATCTCCCTCTTCCTCCCAATTTCAGCCTATATCTCTTTTTGCCTAGCCTTATCTTCTTTAAATTTCTCAAAGCTGACCAACAAATTCTTTCTAATCTCCCCAATTTCTGGTGAGGTACATGGGGTAATTTGGCCTCTAATCCCTGCCAAGTGTTGTTTCAGCCTATTAATGCCCCCAGGACCTTCCTTAATTTTCCTATGGCAAAATTTGCAATGCATTTGACTATCAACCATTTCAACATATGCCCAAGTAGGATCTCTTGCTCTAGGTGCCATTTTTTTACTAGGAAAACAATCTGAAAATGAAAAAAAAAAAAACATTGATTCAATGTTCATTTATTTGACAAAAAACACTCTCTAAGCTTTCTTGATATGCACCTAAAATTTACTAAGCAAAAACAAATTTATAGAGGTGGAAAAAAATACCTCCAGGCACAAACTGCCTCCTCAAGCTTGCTCCAAGAATCAGCTCCTCAATGCTGCTCCAAATGGCTGCCCAAGAAGCTCCTCACTCCAGCTACAATGCTCCTCCAAGACTCCTCACTGCTGCTCCAAAACAAGCTCAAGAACTGCTCACTAATTCTCAAAGAAGACTCTCACTCAAACGCATAAGACTGTTGTGAGTGAATGAGAGCATTTGGGTGTCTTAAATAGGGTTTGGGAGGGGGAAATGGACCCCAAAAACATTTAGCATATTATTATAACAGTTTGGGATCCATAAACTTCATTAAACAATTAAAAAATACCAAAAAATGTTTATTTTTATGTGTTTAACGCGTGCCTAGCCATTCCTTTGTGACTCGGTCGAGTCATATCGGAACTGGCCGGGTAGACCGAGTCACACATGACTCGGCCGAGTCATTGAATGACTCGGTCTACCGGACCGTTTCCTTGGTCGGGTCAGTCCTCCAAGCATCAACTCGGTTCAACTCGGCCGTTTTGGTTTCGAAACGGCCGGTTTTTAAAACATTGCTTGGGAGTGAACCTCAAATTGGCAACGAGGTAGGTGTAACTGACTACGAATGGTAGAGACATTTATGAGAGCGCAGAGTAGTGGCGAGAGTGGCAAAACCGCACTTTTGCAATGGCAGAGATCATTTTTGTATAGAGAACAATACAAGCTTAATGAAGTGACAGGAGAAGCATGGGCCATAATCAAAAAACCATGTGTGGCCATCTAACTACAACTATGGAGAGAAGAGGACATAACTAAGCAGAGAAACAAAAAACACTAACATGTCAGAATAATTTGTGAGGCAACGGTAACGTGCAGCATGGCAAAGTGCTTAGGTGCAGAGTCCAGGGAGGCACAATTGACTGGCAAAACTGACATGCACAGAGAGACCACAGAAACGAGTGTCTCAAACATGAGCAGGGCCAGAGTTAGCCCGCTCTCATACCATGTTAAACTCACAGAAATGATAGACACAAATAAGATAAATTGTGAGACTGCATTTATTCACAAAGATTTACATATTTATGCATTTCCTTGTGACCCTTGGTCTTTGTTACCGCTCAAACTAGCAGGGGACCTAAAGGGCAAATGTTAGGCCAAGGGAAACAAATGGAGTCTTAGCCCACTGTCACCTCAACTAAGGCTCCCTTCTATTTACAGACTTTCACCAATGGGAGGAGACCCGATATGTATGGAGTCACCAATGAATGATAAGTCAATGGATATGAGTGACCTACGTCCTAGACCCTTTCTGAGAAGGTTTTGAAGGATGGAGCTTGCTTGCTTTCTAAGCAAGGTACTCTGTGCTTCTAAGGAAAGGAAGAGGATTTTGGGGGCTAGGTTTATGGGATAAAACTTGCGAAGGAGTTTCCCAATCCCTAAAATCCTTGTGAAAATTAGTATCACGAATGGTTCTTGAAAAATGATCTTTCAAAGGAGTGGGACCACACGGGGCCAAGTGGACCTAGTCTAGGGTATGAGGAAGGAATGTAGCAACCAATGATATTCTTACCCTAGGCAAGGTGGAGAGAGAGTCAAAGAAAATATAATTACTCAAAGATGTTGCTTTGACCTTGAGAAGTGCTAACCTTGGGGATGGCAGGGCAAAGTTTGGTCTCGAAGCTAGGGCTTGGCTTTTCTCCCAATTCCATCATCGGAATGTCTTCAAATTTGGAGGAGGCCTAGAAGAAAGGCTAGCGCAGGAGACCCTAGGAGATCGAAATTTATTTGTGGTTAGCTTGGCAGGAAATTGATACCCTAGGCTCCCCAATGTGGCTAGACTTGGGAGAAGACGAAAGAATAGGAGTTTTGGTGACCACCCTTGCTAGATCAGTGCCTTAATACTTGGGAGAATGGATTCTATGTTGATTATGTGTAAGATTTCTTGGTTCCCAATCAAGGAGGCCTCAAAATTACCTCACAATCCCTCTAGGTCAAGTGAAAGCAATCTTGCAGCTTTTATATTTCAAATGCACAAGAGGAATGGCTTGTCAAGGTCAAATTTTACCTCTAGGAGATTTCGCTCATACTACATGGGCCAATACATGGAGAGAACATTATAATAGAGACAATGCCACAATATTAAGCAATAATTTGCATGCAACAATTAGCCTTAGAACAATGAAAATCCCATCCAGCATATATGACAAAAGTAACAAGAATAGTATCAAAATTTCGTACTTACATGTAGTAGCGTATATCCAACCATTCACAAATGATAATAAAGAAGCTCCAAGAGAAGATAGACCAATAACCATACATCAAAATTCATCCATAAATGCTCCAATTCATCCTCCAGTAAAAAGTGCGAAATTTTCTAAAGAAAAGAGAGATCCAATCCAAAGTAATGATGAGAAATGATCTCACCTCACTTCTATTTATACACATCTAAGAAGTTTGAATTAGCCTCCTTGGCCTACATAAGCCCCAAAAACAAAATAATGTGTTAATAATACAACATTTTGGTGACAAGCCCACCAAACTAGCTCACAAATGAAGAAGTAAGTTTCTCGAGAGGTCAAATAATAATCTATAAATGTCGTAGGGCCCTCTAAGAGGCCTAATGAGGTCCATGGGTGCCACAATGAAGAATAAGACCCTCAAAAGCAGTGGACAAGGGGTTGGCCCCTTATAATAACCTGTGGTGCTCCAAATGACTGTGGGGGCACACAAGTGTCCTCATGGGTCTCCAAACAAATCGAAGATGCCTATAGGTTGCCCTCAAGGGTTAGGATGATAATGTAGGAGATGCCACATCATCGTAGAAGTCCTGGATCATCTGCCAAGTGTATGGTGTAGATCTGGGGCCAACTGAGCATGATGGATCAAGTGCATCCTCCTCGTCCAATAAGTGAACCACGAGCAATCTCTGAATGGTTGTGGGGATCCATGAAGTGCAATCTGCTGCTGTGGAGGCCCATGGCTCTCAACGCACACCCTATATGTGCCATTGTAGCCCTCTGGAGGATTTGGACCCCAAACCCCAAATGGAAACCATCTGCAATCCTGCATAAGATCCAATGCGTCCCCTAGGCTTCTAGTACAACAAGTCATTAAAGAGATCGAGTAAATGAGCTTACCTAATCATGGACCACAGGCAATGACTTCATAATGGCCTGCCCTTTCATGATGGGCTTCGAGATGTGCCAATGTCTGCTAAACTCCTAATGGGGTTAACCAAGTGCCTTATTAGGTGGTTTTTGTTTCTAAAGTGGATAATATAGTCAAGGTACATCTATCAAAACGTGGTGGCATGGGGCAGATAGGTGAATGAAGTAGGGAATGAGAAGGGGTAGCCCTGGGCCACACATTGGGGTACAAGGGTAGCTAATAAGAGGGAAGCCCACAATTCGGTTTATAATGTGTAGGAGAGAGCAATCGTGGTACATGAGGTGCCCCAGCCTTGATTTTTCCACCCTTCTTTATATGTCTTTTGCCTTTTTATGATTTTCTCTGATTAACTGCTCGGGGCTCAATGGGTTAGAGCATGATGTATACGATATAGAAGTGATTTCCCCCCTTCAAGGTGGGTGGTTCATCGCCCACCAAGGGTTGGGACAATCATGGGTTCCTTTATGATGAGGAAGGCTCATAGAACCTATTGGAACAAGGGTGATGGCCATGATGATGGGGTAGAGCTCATGTATTGTCTTTTGTCCACATGCTAAATGTTTTTGTCCCGACCATATTTTGCATTTTGTGGTACTTTTCCTGTTGAATGTGGCCATATATGCTTTTAACTTTCCTTTTAGCTACATCAACCTCTGAGCTTCATTCCAAGCCATGACCCAAGGTGTGGACAAGGGGAAGGGGCGAGCTGACCCTATGTGGACCGGATGGAGGTATGTCGACCCAGGTGGAAGAAATGATGGATGGGGTAATCACGAGTGGAAAGAGGGTAATATAAGCGGATAAGGGAGCAGGAGCACACAACCAAAATCGAGGTTTTCCGTGGTCCCTAAAACAAAATGGTCATTAAAAGAGATCCCACAAGACTAGAATCCAAGGTTAATTCCTAAAGGGATCTAGGGGACCGAAGCACAGACCTAGCCAATTCTTTCCGCCAAATCCCCCATTAATCCATGCCCAAAAGTGTCCATGATAAGCAAACTAGAAAACTCAATTTCAAAATGACAAGCCATACCTTTAGATTCAAGAGGCACGCCTTCAAACATACGATCATGGCAGGTGGGCGAGGGAGCACATGGCTGGCGAAGGTGGCAAAGAAATGGCACAATGAGCTAGTTGATCGCTGCAAGGGGCTGCTGGCTGCCAACGGAGGACCATCTTAGAGAAAAAAATTCTCCTAGGGATATTACCCACAAAATGGTGGGTAACAGTCTTCATATACCAAGTGGTCTCTTGGGCTCCAATGACTCTTCACATTCCTCCACCCAACCCTTAGTGGATTACGTGTCCAACAACAATCGACAACCAAAGTCAATCAATCATGAAGGAGCAGAGGCGTGAGTGGACTGCAAAAGGTTGTCACGGCCGAGAAGGGTCGCCCGCCAGTCGTTACAAAAAGGCAGCGGTCATAAACGCAAGCCACGGGTTGAGTAAATCAAACAACAAAGCCATTGAGGAAGATTTGCGCAGCCTATGTGAAGGTTGCAACAGCAGATAGCAGCGATCAAGAGACACTGGATAACACCAGGTGTAGAGCTGTAGAAGTTCCATGATCGGTGGATTGAGGTGTGAGAATAGGCCGCAAAGGGGCTAGGCCGGGTCATGGGCAACGACCGTGGGTTGTCAGACAACAACAGTAGCACATGGTCGAGACTCTATGATCATGGTCAACACTGAGACAAGCCGAGCCCATGGAGACCATGCGACGATAGTGGAGGGTGAAGCCAGCGTTGAGTAGATTGCAGAGTTCAACCAACATGGGAAACAGTTGGGCCACGGGTTGAGGAAAGACCGTGAGGGTCGTCAACAACTACCAACAGACATCATCTCAGCCAATGTTATCAGACCGAATTGTTCATCAAACCGGAAAACCTTGTGGACCAGGAACCGAATAAAAATAAATAAAATAAAAATAAAAACAAAAACAACAATTAAAGAAATAGAAAAAACAAAGGAACAACCAAAAAAAACAACAACAACAAAAACAAAAAAAAACACATAAAATATTCATATTTTAAAGAAAAAACATATATATTCATGTGCATCCATATGAATCCAAACCATTTATACACAAATATGCAAAATCTCTCATTTATATAGCAAGTAATAGTGCATATAACCAAAATAGCACTTAGTGCAAAACATTGATGAACCAAAAATGTTACAAACATCAAGAAGCAGGCTCTAAAAGGCCTTTATAGTCCAAAATAACATGATAGATCATAGTATTATACTACAAGCTACAACTACAACAAATCAATGATCAAATCATCAATCATCATTTGATTCCTAATAATCCTCCTCATACTCATTTGAAGAATGAGTAGCATCCAAGTCTGCAATGGGATTATGGCTTGATTCCCCTGGCCCTGAAGCTGCCATTGGTGCTTCTAATATATCTACCTCTACATCCTCTGGAGTTGGGTCCAAGTCCAACCAAGAAAGGTCTTCATTGTCGAATGTTGATGCTTGACTCTCCACAACCCATTCTGGTGTTGGAACAAAGTCACCCAAGACATTGTTGCTTGATTTAGGGGTTTTATTATGCAATTGGTTGTGCCTCAACCTAAGGTTGTACTGAACAAAAACCATGTCATCTAACCGTTTTTGCTCCAAACGATTCTTCTTCTTAGAGTGGATACGCTCAAACACACTCTCCAACAACTCTCCAAGACTCCAATGAGTGCTTCAAATCTGCAAAAAATCTCCCTCAAAATAACCCTGCAAAAAACTCTCTGAATTGTCCTCACCGAACTCAGTTCAAGAATTGCAAGACTCAAATGAATAGTGTGAGTGAAATAGAGGGGGTGGGGGTGTTTAAATAGCTTTAAGGGGGCTAGAGTAGCGTCAAAAATTAGGAAAAATAATAAAAAATTAAAAATTAAAAATAAAGATAAAAACGCTTTTTTTAATGCCCAGGCGGCGCGGCTGTAGGCCTACCAGTCTTTTCCAGTTCAGACCAATTTTGCCCCCAAACCGGTCGGACTGGCCGGTTCTAATAACATTGGTCTCAGCAGAACTACCATTGATATCCGCCAGTTGGGTGGATGCATGAGAGTAGTTGTGCAAGGAAGAGTTGTGTGAGATAGTCAATCGGTGGTGTTGCAGGGACCGTGGGCAGGGCACGTGACCGAAGGAAGCCAGGGGTGGTAGCCAGTGGCCATAGCTGCCGACCAACAGGATGATAAGGAGTAGAGCCCAAGGCAAGTGGAGGCAGCCACTCAGTCAGTGACTCCCAGTCAATGTTTTAAAACTCCGACTCCGAAACGGTAATGACTCGGCCGGCTCGATTTCAATGACTCGGTCGTTGTAAAAAATACATTAAATATTTATTTTTTTTATAAAAAAAACATAATTTTAAAGATTTTAAACATAAGTTTAAAGATTTTCATTCATGTTTCCAAACGCACAGCATTATAATATAGATGGAAGACAACATATGATCAAAGTAGGCTCATGAACCAATCCACTATATCAAAATGGTACCCAATGGCAATACATAGTCAACTGTCATACATGATCAAAGACTCAAAACAAAATACAAATAACCAAGGAGGCTAGAAATGGCCTCTACAACAAAAGTAAACTGTGATGGTGACCAGACTGCAATACTAGTACTACTGGCTAGTAGCTACTGCCAGAGGAGCCAAGATCATCTCGACCAATCTCTGGATCATCATCATCAGAGTCAGACAAGGGGCCCCATGGCTCCTCCTCATCATCATCGTCTCCAACTGCAACTGTAGAAGTGGTACCAGTACCACTAGCAGGCTGTGCAGCAGATGCAAGCTGAGATAGAGTAGATATGCGGCTGCGCTTCTGTCGTGGCTGAGCAGAGGAAGCACCTACAACTGGAGTCCTTGCTGGCTGTGAGACTGAGGTTGGTGGATTGGGATCTGCATTCAACTGAATAGGCTGAAGTTGAACAACATGTTCAAGTTCAACTGATGTCTCCATATCTATATCTACATCAAGATCCTCATCAGGATCAAACTCTGGTGGACGACTCTCCACTACCCAATCTGATGTTGGATCAATGTCTTCCAACACAATGGGATCTGAATCAGGTCTTTTGTTCAGCAATTGGTTTCGTCTGAGCCGAAGGTTGTATTGGACATAAACTAGATCATTCAACCGTTTTTGATCCAAACGGTTTCTCTTCTTTGTGTGAATCCTCTCAAAGACAGACCAATTGCGCTCACACCCAGATGCACTGCAAGTTTG
Organism: Pinus tabuliformis; assembly: GCA_031772625.1. Lineage (NCBI taxonomy): Eukaryota > Viridiplantae > Streptophyta > Pinopsida > Pinales > Pinaceae > Pinus > Pinus tabuliformis. Next base: position 1,981,610,291 of record CM062819.1, on the reverse strand, counting down.
ACTCAAAATACGAATTGCAAACCTTTGCAATTCAGGGCACTGGCCACCAAAGGCCTCCCACCATTGTGCTGCAAAAAACATAGGAGTGTAATGAATTATGAGTTAGATGAAGGTTGAAGCTCAACAAAATTACAAATTATATCTAACTTTCAAATTATAAATGATTTAACAAACTTTAATAAAAAAAGTAAAACCATTAAGAAATTGAAAATTGAAATTTTTGTTTACCTGGCTCATCTGCTTCTCTTGCAATCTTTGCTAGGTTCTTCCCAAAGGTACCTGATGCATTGCTGAAGGATGTGACCTGTCGATGTATCTCCAGCTGATCAGACTCCGATGGGATCATGCGTTCAATGCAATCAACCAGTCCATCTCTAACCTCCCCCCTCAAAGCTCCTGACTCCTTAGCTTTATAATGATACCGTGGGTTCAAAAAATACCCAGCTGCATGTATAGGGCGATGGAGTTGATTGTTCCATCTTTCATCAATGATTGCCCAAATGGGCCCATACTTTGCCACTCTATCCTTGTATGCTGTCTTTATTTGCTCCTTTGCTTGATCCATAGCCTCATAAATGAAGCCCATAGCCAACCTTTCCCCATCCACCAACCGCAACACCTTAACTAGTGGCTCAGCAAACTTCAAAATCTCTGTTGCCTTTCTCCAAAAAGTTTCTTCATGGACTTTCCTTTTCAATTCTTTGCCTTCTGGTTTATTAGACCAATTGCTTTGATTCCATTCATCACTGGAAAACATCTTTTGCAAGTTTCTATGTTGGGAAAGCATAGATTGCAATGTCAAAAAATGTGTAGCAAATCTAGTGATGGCAGGCCTAATAATATCCTTGCCTCCAGTGTGTTTCCTCATGAGACTCAAAACCAGTGTATGATTGTAGATAAATTTTGTTATGCTTTTGGCATGATCTATAGTGTTTTTGACCCAATCTAATTTTCCAATATCCTCAAGCATGAGGTCTATGCAATGTGCAGCGCATGGGGTCCAAAAGATGGTCTTGTGTTTCTCCTCTAACAGTTTACCAGCAAGAACATAGTTAGAGGCATTATCTGTGATGATTTGAACAACATTAGCCACCCCCACCTCCTGAACAACCTAATCCAATAGCTGAAACAACAAGTGGCCATCTTTTACCTTATCAGATGCATCAACTGATTTTAAAAACATGGTTCCCTGTGGGCAGAAGACAAGAAAGTTTATGATGGTACGGTTTCTTTGATCAGTCCATCCATCTGACATGATGGTACACCCTGTTCTTGCCCATGAGTCCCTGAACTCTTGCAAATACTCATTAATGGATTGAATTTCTTTCTGCAAATGAAACCCCCTTAGCTCATGCATAGTAGGGCCTTTGAAGCCTTTTCCAGCAGCATGTATGGCATCAAACATAGGCTCATAATATGGTGAACGAGCAGCATTAAAGGGGATATCAGCATCATACCACCATCTAGCTATGTACTCACAAGCAGTCTCCCTCAATTCTTTCTTCCAATGGTCATCTAAAGTGGGCTGAATTTGACCTTTACTAACTTCAGGACCATGTGCATCTGATGGAGAGGAGGGAGTGAAATAACTTTTGATAGTCACATCACCCTTTTTCAAATTCATTCTATCCTTTCCCTTATCTTGAACAGAACCAAAAGAGGGAGGAACATAACGGAAAGGGTTGGATGCCTCAGTTTGAGAGATAGAGGAAGAACCCTCAAAATCATAGTGGGGGTTGGTAGCCATCATTTTTTGTATCTCCCTCTTCCTCCCAATTTCAGCCTGTATCTCTTTATGCCTAGCCTTATCTTCTTTAAATTTCTCAAAGCTGGCCAACAAATTCTTTCTAATCTCCCCAATTTCTGGTGAGGTACATGGGGTAATTTGGCCTCTAATCCCTGCCAAGTGTTGTTTCAGCCTATTAATGCCCCCAGGACCTTCCTTAATTTTCCTATGGCAAAATTTGCAATGCATTTGACTATCAACCATTTCAACATATGCCCAAGTAGGATCTCTTGCTCTAGGTGCCATTTTTTGACTAGGAAAACAATCTGAAAATGAAAAAAAAAAAAAAAAAACAATGATTCAATGTTCATTTATTTGACAAAAAACACTCTCTAAGCTTTCTTGATATGCACCTAAAATTTACTAAGCAAAAACAAATTTATAGAGGTGGAAAAAAATACCTCCAGGCACAAACTGCCTCCTCAAGCTTGCTCCAAGAATCAGCTCCTCAATGCTGCTCCAAATGGCTGCCCAAGAAGCTCCTCACTCCAGCTACAATGCTCCTCCAAGACTCCTCACTGCTGCTCCAAAACAAGCTCAAGAACTGCTCACTAATTCTCAAAGAAGACTCTCACTCAAATGCATAAGACTGTTGTGAGTGAATGAGAGCACTTGGGTGTCTTAAATAGGGTTTGGGAGGGGGAAATGGACCCCAAAAACATTTAGCATATTATTATAACAGTTTGGGATCCATAAACTTCATTAAACAATTAAAAAATACCAAAAAAATGTTTATTTTTATGTGTTTAACGCATGCCTGGCCGTTCCTTTGTGACTCGGCCGAGTCATATCGGAACCGGCCGGGTAGACCGAGTCACACATGACTCGGCTGAGTCATGTGTGACTCGGTCTACCGGACCGTTTCCTTGGCCGGGTCAGTCCTCCAAGCATCAACTCGGTTCAACTCGGCCGTTTCGGTTTCGAAACGGCCGGTTTTTAAAACATTGCTCCCAGTATAGGGAGAGTTCGAGCCAAGTGGACAAACGATTTCTTTAGGGAGGATCATAAGAGACTTGGATCTCCAGTAACACCTTTAGTCAGAGAAAGCAACCACAAAGGTACACGGGGTACATGACGTTTATGACTAAGGTGATAGACTCAGAGAATAGGAGTATGATTGGTAAGAATAGGTCTTAAGATCAAATTCCACAATAGGAAGCAGGGAAGCCTTCTAGTTCAGAGGGAGCAGTTGCAGCAGCGGAGAGCGTGGTAGTGTTGGAAACAGATCCAAGCGGAAGAGGTTCTTCTAGAAGTACCTTCCTCACTAAGAGGAAGTGTTGGAAATGTAGCGAGCAAGGTCTTCTAGCTTGTGCCTTAGCCAATGAAGACCTCAAGTTGTCCTCAGGAGATAGACTTCAGTTATGATGAGTTATTTCCAGTTTACTGGAGTAATCATCAAGTTAGCATGCGTAGTGTTGGAGCTTTAGTTAAGTGGAGTCTTCATCCGTTTGACTACAAAACAAGGTGGCAATTAGCAGTTCAGTTAGAGCGAGTTAGTCTTCATTCTTGATTGAAGGAAGAGCGAGTTAGATCTCCAGTGTTGATTGGAGAGGGCACAAGATAACAACTCCAGTGATGATTGGAAGGAGAGCAACACTCTCAATTAACTCGCTATCAGAGCTCGAGTTCTATATTTGAACTAGCCTAATTTAGCATGGATCGAATCTATAAAAGAAGGACGAAGGCACAAGGATAAGACAAGTTTTATGCACAAAGGTTTGTGTGACAAGAGTCAAGACAGAGCTCACATGTTGTGAGAGAGCCTTGTTTGCGGAGAGCGCAAAGAGATTGTGTCCTAAGTAATAGGAGATCACAAGTGTGCTAGGATTTAGGAGCTGTGATCAAGTTTTTTTCCAGAGCAAGACTAGGCTAGATCAGCAGGAGAACATATCTGTTCTCAAGAGACAGAGTTCTTTGTATTTGATCTATTTGCTCAGTCAATAAATATCACATCAAGGAGAGGGTTTTCCCAGTTGGGTTTCCCAAGAAAATTATTGTGTCTCTTGTGTAATTGTGTCTTTATCTCTGTGTTTAATTCCGATGTTTTTTAGTGTTGAGAAATTCTGTGTCTTGGTCAAAAGAATTAGTTTCAGATTGTTCATCATAGAAGTTGCAGAATTTCAATGAAATTCAACAAGGCCCAGTGGATGAATCTGTAATCATGCTGTATTTTTTACCTCTACATTAATATAGAACTTCCCTTTCAGGTTTTCATATACAAAAAACAGGGGACTCCTTAAACAGAATAATCTATCTGCAGTGAAAATCCAAGAAGGTAGGTGGTTATACAACTGACAAGGCTTGGCTCAGACAAGATAGTTATATTCTTATTTGGTTCCTGACCTCACAAGGGAGATTAGTTGTTCTGGGACAAAGGATGATATTTTTAATCTTTTAGCAGTAAAGAGGCTTTTCTATAACACTTTAACTCAATGTAGCTTCAGAATTTTGGGGCCATTGGTTGGCCATCTCTTTGAACAAAAGCATCTTTCATTGTTCTTGAAATAATGACTCCAATTGTTTGGATTGGTAGCTCCCATCTGCATTGTGCTTCTACTATCCATGTTTTGTTTGCAATCTATTTATCTTACTTTACCCAAAAATAGATTTAAAAAATTTGGACCGATTTCACAAGAAAATCACTCCTCACACCACACATTGCCTCCTTCAAATACACACTAAAAATATGCAAATATCTACTTGCTCCTAAAATTTCTAGATTAAGCTGTAGGTTGGCCTCATTTATGTTGCACGTATTTAATAGTGAGCCTGTTTCCTGACTAATTCAAACATCCATGTTCTAAATTCCAGATGTGTTGCGCACTTACACAAATGACCTATTTTGAATTAATCCCAAAAAATAAATTAGTTTGCATTCTACATATGGTGTTGGGCATGGATTGTGAGTTAAGAGTTTCCATTACTTCAGACACTTTAACGGTAAAATTTATTTTTTGATACATTTTCTTTTAACACATTTTCTCTAGAGTTTAACCAACCAGATGGCGACAACACTGTTTCGCATGTGTTCCTTTCCTATGGCATGCTTGCGTGTTGTTTGAAGGCTTAATATTTAGCTAAATGTTCTGAAGTGAACCCTGATTTCAAATTGTGGTTAAACCAACATTTTTTTGGTTCTTTCACATTCTAATCTTCAACACCACATTTCAAAAAATGTTAACAAAAGCTTCCCCGGTACCTTCGTTTCTGGGTGTTCTTTCAACAATTAGAAATTGCTATAGACAGTATCACCGGCAATAGGAAGATGTTTAATGCACTAATTTCCATTTCAAGTACCGCACAGTATGCTGCATCCACGTAGATCTGCGATCCTTTAACATTGAACATTCTTACATGAAACAAAAGGGTTATCTGTAATATAAAAGTACCTAAAGAGGCCGATTGAATAAGATTGCAAGTTGTGAAGACAACTAAGTTCCATTTGTGCGTATATACATCATATTTCCATAGCAAACGTGGTTTTTAATTAATTAATACCATTGTCATATCACGGCAGCTAGCCCATCAGTTAAAAACTTAAAACAAATAAAAATGCAAGCAATTAGCAAAAATAGGAAAAGCCTATCGGTTCCAATCTCACTTATGAGTGATAATTGAATAGCTTTACTTGACTGTGAATCCCTGAGATTTTAACATGCAGAAACCAAGATAAAGAATCAATGCACCTACTGATGCCATTAGGGAAAATGACAGATCAATCACTTAAGTCTTATATAACTATGCATAGACATTCCTGTTGTGAAATCACAAATGTCAAACCGATCAAGCCTTAAATTTTTCTTTGGAAGTGCTTTCTTCAAACTCCAGAAGCATTACAGTTAGTCCAAATATGTCATGCACCAGAAGCGGCCCATTCTCACATGTGAGACACCATTGAAGAATTGATGACGAATCGCGGGCATTTTCGATCAGCTAAGCTTCGCGAACAGGGGAGTACTATTTCATCAAAATCACCGAGGACTTTCACTTAGCCCCAATAGCTTTATTTGTGTAGCCGGGGAATTAAACCTTAGCAGTTGGCCTAAGATGCTACTGCCTTCCTCACTGAACAACAATAACCCAATTGGCTAAAGCCCGGGGTTTGAATTGTGTCCCTAGCCGTAGCTGCATTCCAATTAACCAGTAGCAAGTTCTACGGTTGCAATGACATACCCATCATCATGTGACTGAAACTGCTCAATCTCCTCGGCCATGTGAGCAACTATGGCAAACCATGTGTTCTCAAACGAACACCAACCCTCTACATTCCAAAATTAAACCCTACCAAACCCACGTGACAAACCTAGCATTCAATAAAAACCTAAGAAAATCTACGAAAACCCACTTGTCATATGAAGGGCCTGAACAGGTCACTATGAATAGAGTACAAAATGCTTCTCTTAAACGAAGTTTTAAGCGCCTTTACCTCTCGTTTATTGCACCCTCATGTATGTGCATTATTGCATAACAAATGAATAGGCATTTCGTTGGCTATCAAAATTTAAATAAGATCTTCTCTGTTTTTCTGGGGAATGGAATACAATGATCGAATCATACAACTAGCATACCGTCAATTGGAAATACATACATACCAGGGTTATGCTGACCAAACAGACAGCTTTGGTGTGTCAAACAGGGCCGAATGAACACCAGCTTTCAGTGGTTCGATGCAAAGTTTGAAAGCAGAAGAAGCTGCGAGAATACGTTCCGTTGAAGTAGACTCTGCGTGCATGTGGATTTACCTCGACAATATACCAACCATGGAGAGATTCAGTGAATAGATTGTGCGCTTATGGAATTTGTTGGACGTGGACTGTATGTCTACACTGTTCATGTTTAGTTGTTTTTCTAAAACTGTTCATTTGCTTGCCACATGATTCTGGTCTCTAACTTTTGATAAAGCAAAATGTTCTTTCTTTTCTTTTTTAACATAAATTGTTAAACATATTTTCTTTGCTATTTAGTTTTAGGCTTAATACTTTTTAATGGGCAGGAAGATGCATATAAATATGAAAGCAATTGCACCACTAATCTCAACTATATATTCTCAATTATATGATATTCGGGAAACTATTTGTAAGTATTTTTACTCATATAATTATAATATAAATTTGATTTGTAAATAAGCTTACTTATGTTGTTGTATAATTATAATATAAATTTAATATTTATTTTAATAGTAAAATGTAATTTAATTATTAAATATTCATAATGAAAAAGGATATTGATTTTCTAGATATTATTTTAATTGAAAAATATTTTAAAATTGAAATTTTAAATTATTATTATTTTATTTAAGTGTTTATTTTTAATTTTAGTTTGGACAATTAATTTGGTAATATCTCTTTTCAAGAGTGTTGACGTCAATAATCCATCCAATTATAGGACCATAATGATAAACTTTTTGTTTGGAAAATTATTTGGAAGCATGCTAGAAAATGAAATCAGCAAGTGGGCAGAAAAAAGAGATAGGCGTGCTAAAAGGCAAGCAGGTTTTAGACCTAAACATTCCACAGTTGATCATTGTATAACTTTAAGGCACATCATTGAAAAAGTTTGGGAGAAAAAGAAAGAAGTATTTTGTTGCTTTGTTGATTTTACAAAAGCGTTCGCACGGTTCCTAGGGATAAGCTTTGGCACATAATGGAGGAACTTGGGGTTCCTAAACATTTGAGAGCAGTTGTGCATAGGATGTATGAAGAGGTGAAAGTCAAAATTATAACTTCAGCAGGCATTTCTAAAAGTTTTAGAAGCGATATTGGGGTCAAGCAAGGTTGTCCATTGTCTCTTACCCTTTTTTGTTTATATATCGACAAGCTTGAGGAGTGGTTAAGTTCGCAAGGGGGTGATGGTATATATTTGGGTAAGTTTGTTATAAGGCTTCTTTTGTATGCAGACAACCTTATTCTGATTGTTAAATCTACTATTGGTTTGCAAGAGCGCTTACTATCCCTTGAGCATTTTTGTAGAAGGGTGGGGATGCAAGTCAATATTAGCAAAACGAAAATAGTGGTTTTCTCTAAAAAAAGAAAACATGACCAACATAAGTTCTACTTTGAAGGCAACATTTTGGAAGAAGTTACGGATTACAAATACCTCAAAATTGACTTCAACAAAATCTAAGTTTGGATGGTTGTAGAAAGAAAAGAACTTTGGGTGGTTGGAAAGCATTTTATGTTTTTCAAAATAGGTGTAGAGAGGCAGATTTATGGGACTGAAAAACCACTCAAACTCTTTTTGTGCTTCTAGTGATTCTAGTGATTCTCTATGACTGTGAACTTTGGGCCAGTAGTACATCCAACATGCAGTAGAAACAAATTGAGAAAATTCAGAAGCGTTTGATAACAAACAAATTCAAATTAAAAGTATAGTTCCTTATGCTATCTTGTTAAGTGAAACATTGGTTGCTCTTATTGAAGCAATTGCTATGGTGCGAGTCATAAGGTATTTAAAAGAAATTGAGCAAATGGAAGAGGGCAGATGGTCTGAGGTTGTCTTTAATGACATATTGTGCAAAAGAAAAAAGACTTGGATGCATCAAAATAACAAATGATTTAGTAAATGGGTTATTTGCTTGAACACGTGTCCCATAAACAATAAAGAGATAAAAGATTTTGTTATGGATAAGTTCCACAAGCATACTTGTGATAAGGAGATAGGGAGAAAGAAAAAGTACTATATTGAAGTATTTAATCCCACTCATAACCATCAACAAAAAGCCTACATAGAGTCCAATATTTATTGGAGAGCCAAAATTGTTATTGCCAAGTTAAGGACTAGTTCTCATCAACTTCGTTGTGAAACAGGGTGCTGGAAAAGGCCAAAAAAGTGTGGGAGGAAAGAGTATGTAGATATGCAGATATGCAGATATTCTGGCAACTGGCTCTTGGGATAATCTATTTAGTGAGGGGTTGGTCGAGAAGCTAGGAACATTTATTGTGAGGCTTCACAGGAAAAGGGTCGAATACATCAACGAGATGAAGAATCAATATTTCCCATAGGCTATCTTTAGCCTCGTGGATGTTAAAATAATTTTCTTTCTTTCCAATAATCTAAGAACACATCTTTATTAGATGTAACAATTTAAGAATTAGTCTACACTCAAACCAATATGGGGGAGATTTGTAAGAATTGGATGTAATGTAAGAAAGATTATATGTCAACATTTTTTAAATATTTTATTTTAATTTTATTTTTTAACATTTTTTAAATTTAATGTAAAAGCAAAAAGGTATAGGGGAGATGTGTAAAATAATGATTATGTAAACATATTTAAATCTAATTAATAAACACATAAAAACTTAATACTTACAATAAACTTGTGACATAAGAAGATTTATAATCATGGATATTCACCCCATTTTATCATGGATAGTATTAACTTATAAATAGACTTTGTTACGATACAATGGGTAAATATCATGGTTTATCATCAATACTCATTTCAAAATCAAAATATTGTATTTTAATTTTATTTTATAACATTTTTTAAGTTAAATCTAAAAGAAAAAAGTATGAGGGAGATATTATAATGTACCGGAAACATATTGACTTGGTCAAACTACATAAAACTAAAAATAAAAATAAAATAAAAAACATAAAATTAATAATTATATTTAGAAAGAAAGAAAGAAAATTATTTTAACATCCACAAGGCTAAAAATAGTTTATGGGACAAATTGCTTCTTCATCTAGTTGATGTATTCAACCATTTTCTTGTGAAGTTTCACAATAAACGCTCCCATCTTCTCGACAAACCCCTCAAGATAGTCTATGGGAAAGATTGTTTCTTCATCTGGTTGATGTATTCGGCCATTTTCCTGTGAAGTCGCAAAATAAACGCTCCATCTTCTCAACAAACCCCTCAAGATAGTCTATGAGAAAGATTGATTTTTCATATGGTTGATGTATTGGGTCATTTTCCTATGAAGTCGCACAATAAACACTCCATCTTCTCGATAAACCTCTCAATATAGCCTATGATAGAGATTGTTTCTTCATTTGGTTGATGGATTCGCCCATTTTCCTATGAAGCCTCACAATAAACACTCCCATCTTCTTACCAACCCCTAGCTAAATAGATTATTTGCAAAACTTTTCATGTTATCTTTGAAGGCCTGGCTTTTAAAATAAAATGTTGTAATGTAATGGGAGAGATGTTGTAATATAATGTTCCTAAGTCAAATTACATAAAAATTAAAATTAAATAAAAAGATTAATATAACCAAATGTAAACATTTTAACATGGTCAAAATAAAATAAAATAAAAATAAGAAAGTAAAAAATAACTCTATGAAAAAATGGCCCATAGTATTGACCCATGGTATTCATGTGGAATCTAACTTATTTAAAGGGGGAAATTAAACTCAAAATCAAAAATATATAGTAAGAATGAAACTCAAAATCAAAAATATACAGTGAGAATGGAAATCTATATAAATAATTTTAGATGATGTTTTTTAAATAATAATGATAAATTGACTTTAACTAATAATAATTAATAACATTCATTTTAATTATCAAAAAATAAAATTATAATAATATTTTAATTTTATTTTGTTCTAATATTAATTTATTTTAATGTGATTTTATTTATTTTTTGAATATTTTTTAATTATTATTTTAATATATTATAAATATAAAGAAATTACGATAGGGTTGATGTGTAGGTGTAATATAAGTATGTGAACAATTTTAAATAATAGCTCAATAACAAATAAAGCTATAAGTGATAAAGAAGATAAATGTAAGCATTTAAATGTTAGCTCAATTAATAATAAAAAGTTAAAGTAATAAAAATAATAAAATTCAATTTGTTATATTTTGATTTTGTTATTAACTTGTGAATAAGCTCTGTTACAATACCGTATTATCAGTAGCACATGTCCAAAACCCATAACTTATTTCACAATCAAAAAAATATATAACAATATGACAAGATCCTTAACCATAGTTATTCACCCCCACTTTACCATAGATATTATTAACTTGTAAATAGGATTTGTTAGAATATCATGGGCCAATGTCATGGTTTATCAATACCACATGCCCAAAAAACATAACTTATTTCACAATAAAAATATTTTATAACAATATGACAAGATTCTTATCTATGGATATTCACCCCACTTTATCATTGATATTATGAACTTGTGAATAGGCTTTGTTACAATACCATGGGCAGATACCATAACGTGCCCAAAAATCGTAACTTATTTCACAATTAAAATATTTTATAACAATATGACAAGATTCTCAACCATGTGCCATCATGTTCACCCCCACTTTATCATGGATCTTTTTAAATTGTAAATAGGTTTTGTTACAATTCCATGGGGCAATACCATAGCGTATCAATACCACATGCCCAAAAACAGTAACTTATGTCACAATCAAAATCCTCGCGACTACTAAAAATATTCCCATAAAAATTAAATAGGTTTTAATAAAATTAAAAATTAGAATACTTTTATATATAAAGATGTGAAATTTATATAATATAAATAATATTATTAAGAACCAATATAGATCAATCTTAATTAAGGACTCAAGCAATGAGAGCAAGCAAAGTGACTAACAATAATAGAGGAAATATAGTGCATGTTTCTTTTAAGTTTTTCATTATAGCATTTTCTTTTGACATGATTGATCTAAAATATAGGTTTAGTATTTTACAACCAATTGAGTATTTTTAATATAGATACTTTCCTAAACACGATACAACGGGATGAAAGTTAAGAGGGGGAGGGGGGCGGGGACAGGAGGCAAGAGAGAGAGGGAGGGAGATAGCAACAAAGCTAGAGGAGAGAGAGAGAGAGAGATGGAGAAAAGAACAAAGACATAGAGAGATAGAGGTGGAGAGAGGGGGGTGATAAGGGAGAGATGGAGAGAGAGCGAGGGAGAGAGGAGAGGAGGGAAGAGAGAGAAGAGGAGAGGGGAGAGATAGGGACAGAAAGGGTGTTAGGTCCCTATATTACTAGTGTAGCCTTTTATTGTTATTAGTAAAACCCCCTTATTGTATTGTTGTGCCCATGTAGTCCCCATATTGTTATTATTGTGCCCCATAGAAGCCCATTGTTGTTATTGTTGTGCCCCTACAATATCATTTTTATGTAGGTTCCAATTATATTGGGACCCCTTAGACTCCTATATATAGAAAGGAGGTCTTGTCATTTGTATCATCCAAGAATTGTTCATTTGTGTAATCTGAAGGAGGTTTCCCCCTCGAAGAGGCTGATTTTGAAGTCGTTGATATCTTTTCTTCTACTTTGTGAGCTAGTTGCATAACATTTGATATTAGAGCTTTGGATTCTAGGATTTCACTGCTTCAAATAGGTCATCATGGAATTTTCGCTATATATATATATATATATATATATATATATATGTATAGTATATATACATATGTATATATACATATGTATATATACATATGTATATATTAATATACATATGTATATATACCATATATATGAAGTTTCGGAATCTTAAATTAAAACCCTTTTGAGCCGAAATCGTGATAAACCTCGTGCCTGAATTTCAGATCTTGCCTCCTTATATTTTCGGAGATATGATCTAAAGAAGTTAGGGTTTTTTCAGACTCCTGAATTCCATCTCAAACAGGTGACCTTGGGAAAATCATCATAACTTTCTCTCTAAGCATTGTAATCAAATTTTCGTAAAAAGTGATAGAAAGAGAATAGACTTTAATTTGTTGGGTATCGTTTGCAGGGCCTAAGGTCGAAATAGTGACACGTGGCACTTCGTACAAGTTCGCTCTACTGAACTAGTCTATAAGCAGGTCATTGTGGGAGATTGGGCATAACTATTTATTAGAGAATCCAATCTCAATCAGACTTGTGGGGTCGGAAAGAGGACTCAGAGGGCTACAATGGGACGAAATTTCAGACCTTGGAAATCTGAAATTACAGAGCTAGAACATATTCAATATCAATCTCCTACAAGGAAATAAAAAGGTGTGTATTTTTCAAAATTTGCTTAAGTTTTGTTTGACAAATTAGCTTGAAGTTATTCAAAGGGAATATGGAAGCATAAATATCATTAATTTATGACCCGAAGAAAGAAAATGGAAACACCTAGTAAGAAACCTGAAATCTCTACTATGACGCATGAAGAAGAGGAAAAAATGCAACATGATATATCAAAATTACGCGGTCAAGTGCAAAAAATTTCACTCTCACAAAAAGTAATAGAAGCTAAGATGGATGGTTTGAAGAATGAAATGGAAGCTAAGATAGAAGGAATAAAAAGGGACGTGGCAGTTTTGAATGATGGTTTAAAAGAAGACATGGAAGCAATGATGAATGTCAAGATAGGGGAGTTGAAGGAAGGTTTGGCAAAGTTGCTAGAAGCAAGGCATCCCAGTGGTGACAAGGAAATCCATGAAAATCATGATGAAGACAAAAAAAAATATCAATTTTGTCTTTAAAGACTCCAATGTGGGGTTTAAGAACCACCACATTCCAAAGATAGAGATGAGAAAGTTTGATGGAAAGGTTCCAGTAACTTGGATACTACAGATGGAGCAATATTTGGATCTACATGACCTCACAAAAGGTATGCATTGCATCTTTATATTTAAAACCCAATCAGTTTGTATGGTATAGATGGATTTGTTATCATAAACCACTTGTCACTTGGTCAATTTTTACAGACAAAAATGATAGCACGTTATGAAGATACAAAGAGCAACACCTTCTTTAGCCAATTGATAAATCTCAAACAAAAGGGTTCAATGGCGGATCACATTGAAGACTTCCAAAAATTGAGTAAGGGTAACCGATATTCCAGAGGGGCATAGGATCGATGTCTTCATAGGGACTTTAAAATATAAAATCCAACACAAGGTTCATCTTTGGGAACCTGATTCATTGGAGAAGGCATTCAGGGTGGCAAGAAAAGTTGAAAGCAAAATTATGGCAACAAGGAAGTCTACCACTCACAACTATAAAGATGGAAGTGTTGTTGCTCCTAGTCTTCCACAACCTACAAGGTTGACACCACAACAATTGGAGGAAAAAAGAGAAAAAGGGCTTTGTTATAATTGTGATAACAAATACACTAAAGGGCATAAATGTTGAGAATAAATTATTCTACATTGATTGTGAAGAGGAGGAAGAAAAGGAACAAGAAACATCAAAAGAGGAGGATATACACCAGGAACCAACCCCAGAGAAAGAAGAAATGAATTTGACCATATCTTGTAATGCATTGGCATGAATTACCACTCCTCAAACTCTCAAGATAGAAGGATATATCAAGAAGAAAAAGGTAATAGTGTTGATTGATTCAGGTAGTACCCATAATTTTATTCATTGTAAGATAGCCAAGGAATTGAATTGCTTCGTATATCCAGCACCAGAGTGTCAAGTGATGGTTGCAAATGGAGGAACTATAAATTTCTCTGGAAAGTACCATAATATCAAACTAACCATGGGGGAATATGTATTGAATAGTTCATGCTTTCCATTCCCATGGGTGGTGCTGATGTTGTACTAGGAATCCAATGGTTGCAATCTTTAGGGACAATAGCTTTCAATTTTCAAGAACTTTTCTTGAATTTTTTTTAGGAAGGAAAGGAATTTGAATTAATGGGTATCGTAGGGAAACCAGGAAAGATAATTAGCTCTAATGGCATGACAAAGCTTCTGAAGAAAGAACAACGGGGCGTAATTGCACAATTATGCTCACTAGGGGTTCAAACATCAAAATCACCTATTTCTCCAGATCTCCAAAAACTCTTGGACAATCATTCCAAGGTGTTTGAGACTCCCAAAGGACTCCCACCAATTCGTGATCAAGAACATGCGGTTCATTTGATTCCAAGAAGTGTTCCTCCAAATATCAGGCCCTACAGATATCTGTATGCCCAAAAGAGTGAAATTGAACGTATGGTTGCAGAAATGATAGAGGCTGGTATAATTCAACCCAGTCAAGGTTCTTTCTTTGCTCCAGTAGTATTGGTGCACAAGAAGGATGGATCATGGCGCATGTGTCCACATTATAGGGAGCTCAACAACCTCACGATTAAAGATAATTTTCCTATTCCTATTATTGATGAATTGTTGGATGAATTACATGGAGCAATTTACTTCACCAATTTGGATATTCATTCAAGATATCATCGAATTAGAATGAAGAATGAAGACATTCTGAAAACAACATTCAGAACTCATGAAGGTCATTACGATTTTTTGGTCATTCCTTTTGGCCTTACTAATGCGACTTCAACATTTCAAGGTTTGATGAATCCCATTTTCAAACCCACCCTTAGAAAATTTATGTTAGTATTTTTTATGATATATTAATCTATAGCAAGTCTTGGAAGGATCATGTTCAACATGTTAACACGATGCTCAAACTATTGGAGGAAAAATAATTATATGCAAAAACCTCCAAATGTTTCTTTGGAGTACAAGAGGTGGAAAATATTTGGGTCATATTGTATCTCATGAGGGTGTTAAGGTAGACCCTAACAAAATTAGATCCATTAAGGAATGGAAAATCCCCACAACCATATAGCATCTTTGAGGATTTCTCGGGTTGACAGGGTATTATCTCAAGTTTATCAAGAATTATGGGAGAATAGCAACACCTCTAACATCATTATTGAAAAAAGATGCATTTTCTTGGCATCCAGAAGCAACTAAGGCCTTTGAACATCTTAAAGAGGCAATGTGCTAGGCACTGGTCTTAGCTACTCCAGACTTCACAAAAACCTTTATTGCGGAATGTGATGCCTCATGAAATGGAATTTGTGTTGTTTTAATGCAAGAAGGAAGACCCATTGCTTTTGAAAGTCATCCAATAAAAGGAAAGTATTTACACAAACCTATTTATGAGAAGGAAATGTTGGCAATACTACATGCACTAAAGCAATGGCGACCTTACCTAATGGGAAGACACTTCAAGGTAAAAACAGATCATGATAGTCTTAAATACCTTTTGGAACAAATATTATCTTCAGAAGAGCAACAAAAATGGGTCACAAAGATGTTGGGTTATGATTTTGAAATCATCTATAAGAAAGGGAAGCAAAATGTTGTTGCATATTCACTCTTAAGAAAGGATGAGGATGTGGAAGGATTTATTTGGGCCATTTCTATTATCCAACTAGATTGGATAACCGAAGCAAGGGATGAATGGAAGAATGATGAAGAAGTGTGGACGCTCATTCAAAAGTTGCAGCAAGATCCCAGTATATCTGATACATTTAGCTGGAAAAATGATTCATTATGGTACAAAGATCGCTTATATCTTTGTAAGAATTCCCAACTCAAACAAAAAATTCTTTTGGGATTGCATTCCTCTCCCTTTGGAGGGCACTCGGGATCTTTAAAAACTTACCACAGGATCAAGAAGGAATTTTTTTGGGAAGGCCTTAAATCTGATGTTCAAAATTTTGTGGCAGAATGTTTGGTTTGCCAACAAAATAAAGTTGAGACAATTAAGACCCTGGGTATGTTACAACCTTTAGCCATTCCAAGTCAACATTGGGAGGAGGTTTCAATGGATTTTATCACAGGTTTACCCAAGTTCGAAGGAAAGAGTGTCATCATGGTGGTAGTTGATAGACTTACCAAGTATGCACATTTTTGTGCATTATCTCATCCATTTAATGCCAGTATAGTTGCTACGACATTTATGGAAACAATTCAAATGCTACATGAAAACCCAAAGATTATTGTAAGCAACAGAGATTCCATTTTCACTGGAAATTTTTGGACATAATTATTTTCTTATATGGGTACTCAATTAGCTCATAGCTCATCTTATCATCCTCAATTTGATGGACAAATGGAGATAGTGAACAAGTTTTTGGAAGGATATCTTCGTTGCTTTGTATCTGATAAACAAACACAATGGGTCAAGTGGTTACCTCTGGTTGAATGGTGGTATAACATGTCCTTCCATACGGCGCCAAAAATGACCCTATTTATGGCACTTTATGGATATCATCCACCATTCATCACACCATATTTAAGATAAAATTCTAAGGTTCAAACAGTGGAAGATCACATTGAGCAGCAACAACAAGTTCTCCAACTTTTAAAGGGTAACCTCACTTTGGGACAGAATTGAATGAAACAACAGGCAGATCAACATTGCAGCAAAAGAATTTTTGATGTAGGCAACTAGGTATTTTTACGGCTACAACCATACAAACAAATGTCCCTTAAACAAGCTAGTAAGGATAATAAATTATCACCAAAGTACTATGGTCCTTACAAGGAGTTGCAAAAGATTGGTACTATGGCATACAAATTGGAGCTCCCTGCATCTTCCGGAGTGCACCCAGTTTTCCATGTTTCATGCTTAAAGAAGGTTATAGATGACAAGTTCCCAGTTCAAACAATATTTCTGGAACTTAACGAGGAAGGAGAAATCATACTGGAACCTGAAGCAGTCACGAAAACAAGAACCCGATAGCTACAAAATTGATCAATTTCAGAATATCTCATCAAGTGGAAGAACTTACCAGCTGAAGATTCCACATGGGAGGATGAGAATTTTATAAAGAAGCATCTAGAACTACTCAAGTGTTGAGGACAACACTTTTTTGAAGGAGAGGGGAATGTTAGGTCCCTATACTACTAGTGTAGCCCCTTATTGTTATTAGTAAAACTCCCTTATTGTATTGATGTGCCCATGTAGTCCCCATGTTGTTATTATTGTGCCCCATAGAAGCCCACTATTGTTATTGTTGTGCTCCTATAATATTATTGTTATGTAGGCTCCAATTATATTAGGTCCCCTTAGACTCCTATATATAGAAAGGAGGTCTTTTCATTTGTATCATCCAAGAATTTTTCATTTGTGTAATGTAAAAGGAGGTTTCCCCCTCGAAGAGGCTGATTTTGAAGTCGTTGATCTCTCTTTTCTTCTATTTTGTGAGTTGGTTGCATAACAAAGGGAAGAGAGAGAGAGGGAGACACAACGATGGAGGGGAGAGAGAGAAGGATAGAGAGAGGGAGATAATGATAGAGTTGGAGAGAGAGAGAGAGAGAGAGAGAGAGAGAGAGAGAGAGATGGGGGGGGACAAAGGGAGGTGGGAGAGAAAGGGAGAGAGAGATGAAGTGGAGGGGGAGAGAAGAAGAAAGGAATAGAGGCAGAAAGGTGTAGAGAGAGAGTGTGTTAAGGGAGAGATGGAGAGAGAGTGAGGGAGAGAGTAGAGTGGGAGGAAGAGAGAGAGAGAGAGAATGGAAATGGAGAGATAGACAGAAATCGAGCGAGAGAGTGTATGTTTGGGGGTGAGATAGAGAGAGGGAATGAGAAAGAGACGCATATATACAAATATAGATATTATCTATTATTATATAACCAACCTAGATCCATATTAACCTCAAACCTATCAAGCACCAAGAGGGATCAAATATCTCAAGGTGAAAACCTATCCTCAAGTTTTGCACTCAAAAAAAGGTTTGCACCTCGAGATATTTGATCCCTCTTAACGCTTGATAGATCAAGGATTAAGATGGATCTAGGTTGGTTAATATATATATAATTTAAAATTAAGATATCCCTCCCTTCCCTTACGGTGGGTGAAGGATCCAACTACCAGTCGCATTGATATTCATGTTACCTCACATGATAAGCTAGCTGGAGCAGCTTTCATTTCCTCTTGTGTTCGGTCAGGCATGTTTAAATGCTCATACGCCAAGAGCCTTTGTAAGCACCCTCCTCCCACATCTACCCAAGTAACTGGTCAACCAGGGTAAACATGCAATGAGATGCTACTATGATATGCTTCAACCTCCTTGGTGACCCTAAGGAAATGGAATCGACAGAAACACATCAACCATACCTTCTACGTCAACAATAACACCCCCAAGAGACATCGTAGCCACTTAAGCATCCTTCCTCTTAGTCCCACTGACCTTTTACACATCTTGACCTCTAGATGCTCTCATGCTATGGGTATGCCAACATCCAGGGACCTCTAGACACTCTCACAAGCATGTAAACCTACCTCCAGGGACGTTTCCCAGCAAACCTATCCCAGCGTCCGCGGAATTTAAGGAAATTTTCTAGCACAGAATTTTGGCCACTGGCTAGAACTTGATGTAGCTTTAAGAATCCATCAAACACATGATGACAAGACTAATAAACTAAAAATGAACTTCAAGACTAGGCCTAACCATACCCAACTGGGACTGACATGTTGTTAAACACTTGACATCAATGCAACCTACAGGTCTAGGATACAAGACAGAGCGTGAATGAATGAAAACTCTTTTGAAACATGACAAGAATGATCACCACCTTCTCCCTTGAACTGTTATGACATCACTTAGGTCTTGCATCCATCATTTTAACAATTACAAGTAAATACATGAAATAACCATGAAATGAACTAGTCAATTAACCATGCTTATAACCAGCATAAAATCATGGAAATAACAGAGATATAACAACCATTAAATCCACATATAAACAAGTACAAAAGCAAGAGAACTTAGCTTTCATTAATCAGAGGCAAATCCGACCAGGTTCGAGAGTTGCACGTACCACTTGACCATAGACATGGCTGAACCAAGTCTTTCTTTTAGCCAGTCACCCTTGTGCCATATTCCAAGCATGAATGTGGAATCTCATGGATAAACCAATCCAAAAACAACTAAGGGAATCCACAGGTTAAACCACCTCCACCCTCACCAAACCGTGATCAAACTAAAGCCGATGCTCCGATCACAAAACCGAACTGAGTTTGGAATGCCATCTGGAATCCATCACTATCCTTGAGGAATTTTTTGTCTCCTTATCTCTCAGGCTTTACCACAATCCAATCCCAGACCACTAGGCCCTAAATCAAGACCAATCTCTTAGGATTTATCGCAATCCAAACTCATATCACTAGGCCCTAAATCGAGACTCGTCCCTTAGGTTTTAGTGTGTATCCCACCCAAACCAATCAAGGGATTCCTAGGCCTTTGGGAATGGACCTTGAGACCACCTCTGCCTCGAATTCTGAAATCCATCCAACAAATCCAAAGCTCAAAATTGAGATAAACATCCCAGCACAACATGGCATCAGGAAAAGGTAAGGCTAGGCTGAAAACCATTGTCATAACCTGACAAAACCATGCCACCGACAACAAGAGAACCATACACCAACAAGCAAAGCCATGCATGTCAAAACTAGCTAGGAAATAACACATGCAATATGTTACCTAAAAGTATTCTCGCTGAAGTTGCTTGATCCTGCTCTTCTTTCCTTGATCTTTGCTTTTGTTCCTTTCCCTTTGCTTGCTTTTCCTTCCTTAATCCAAAGCTAGAGTGCTCCAAGAAAACTCTAAGTGACCAAGAGTGAGTGAGAGAAAGAATAATGAGAAAGCTCCAAAACTGAACTGACAAAAGGTTACAAACTGATCCTCAGAAGCATCTTTATTAATTGGGCCTCTATTTTCTTCATTTTTCATTATTTTCCTTCAATTTCCTCCTCACATGCAACCTGTGACATTTCACCTTACTTTTCTCCTAGTTTCCTTTATTTTCGTAAATAAATGTGCCAAAAATGTCTTTTTTCCTTTCTAATGCCTTTGCCAATTTCCTTAAACATAAACACATCCAGTGATGCCCACTATGATATCTTTTTCCAACATTAAGCTTGGAATAAATGTCTCTTAACAGTGGTCTTATTTTGCCTTTATTAACTTTTATTACATGAACTTTTCATCATCGTTATTACAGAATCCTCCCCCTTGGGAAACACCATCCTAAGTGTTAAAC
Organism: Pinus tabuliformis; assembly: GCA_031772625.1. Lineage (NCBI taxonomy): Eukaryota > Viridiplantae > Streptophyta > Pinopsida > Pinales > Pinaceae > Pinus > Pinus tabuliformis. The sequence goes on along the minus strand of CM062819.1, from coordinate 1,981,589,755 downwards.
CACACTAAGACCTCAACAAAACCGATGAAAAGCAAATATACTACCCATCGAGCTTTATAACTTAGCTCATGGCAGTATTTACATCCATATATATACATATACCAAAACATCAGCAAAACATATGCCAAACATCAAATCAAAATTGATTTGCTTCAACCGGAAAACAAAGAAGGATACATGGCCCACATATGATCCTCCATCTCCCATGTAGCTTCTTCAAGCATGTTGACGGTGCTGGACACGCCAACATGTCAAGGGGATCTCCCCGATAAGAAGTCCCAACCAGACCTCAGACTGTTTGGAGTAGGAGTCCCAGCAGTGGGTGGTAACATAGCTCCTTGACCACAATAGTGCGCTGAGATAAGACAACTTTGGTCGGAAGCAAGTGTGTGACCTTTCAACAAGTCAAGTGAGATGCATGGGGGTTCTAACACACGGAAGGGAAAAGGAAGTGTGCCCCTTAGAAACCTGTAATAGTACGCAGCTTGAAAGGAACACACGAGCAGAATGACATCACAAGCTGGAAGTAGAATGGTCCACAATCCAAAGTGACAGGTTAATCCATCAACACACATTCAACAAGATTCATACAATTGCATACAAAATAGTTCATAAGCAAATGTGTAAGTTAAATAACATACATTGCTAAAGCAACCAAAATAGTCCAACTACAATAACAACATATGCATGAAAAAGTGTTGGCTCAGTTATATTATTAGAAGTGAAAGTTCCATCCATACATACACCATTGACAGTGACTATAGCCTCAATAGTGGAACATTACAGTCAACACCACCTGCTCCTCTAATCAAGTATACTCGCTCTACGTTGTGGATAAGCCAAGGCTCATCAAAAAACTCCCAAGCCTTCTCTAAGCCTAAGCCTAACCAAAAGTTTGGCTCCCAAAACCCTGTTCTATGAGTTATGAGGTTCTATTTATAACAAAGGGTGGGGTGACCCTTGAAATTCCCCCTTTGACTCTTTGACTACCCTCATGACCCTTCAACTTCTTTACAAATAACTCTTTACATTACATAATGACTGTTCAAATTCCACTAATGACACTTGGAATTTCACTTACAACATATTTACAAATAATATACAATTTCCACATATACCCATGTGGGACAAAATGGGCTAGAGTCAACTTGACAAGACAACATTGTGATTTAGAAGCTTTGGGAAAGACCAACTCGGCAACATCCTCTGGATGATCTTCGGTGACGGACTAATACCAATCTTAGTATTGCACTATGATGTCCCCATATTGTTTGGTGATCTCTTTCTGGAAACAAACTCTTTCCTCCATGGCTTCCAGGTATATGGTTCTGGAACCTTTGTCCAACTCATCTTGAAGCATGCGCAACATTGTCCTGAGTACTGGGGGACCACCAATGTACTTTTGCATGTTTTTTGCCCTCAGCTGCAAGTCATCACTAGTGGCCTCTCACATCAATTACTCCATGTACCTGTCGACCTCCAACCGAACTTGGTTCTTATCAATGGCTTGGGTGAGGGAACCATCTGATGGGATCCTATGTGTCCTCACCATGACATCCAAAGTCTTAAACAACCGTGCATAGGAAGCCTGTATACTACTGATGAATGGGGTGAGTTGCCCATAGTTCTGGATCAACATTCGGACTCGTGCTTTGTCAAGCTACAACTTCATCATCTTATGCAAGTAAAGCGGGGCTCCCTTGTACGTCATTTTCCATTCTTGCATGTGTGTGATAGCAGCATGTATGTCCTTGAGAGTTTGGACAATCTTTGTGCTTTGTTGTTGAAAACCATGTAGATGGACAACTTCCTTGTGCATGGTGACAAATCTGTCATAGAGTTTTTACATGGTGGTCTCAACACTCGATACTTCAACAAGTATTGCTTTCCTCATCTCTGCCATTGCAAAACCTGCAGATTGCTCTATTGTCTGCCTGGCTGCTTGTAAGTTCTTAGCCATCTGCTCATTCTCTGCTAACAAGAAATTGACATTTGAGCTCATGGCTTCTACATAAGCATTAGTGGCATCGACCATGGAAAATGGATGCTTCCGAACATATGACACTATCACCCTCTCTTTCGTGAATGCAGGTGATGCGTGATCATATGGGAAATGCTTCCACTATGCCTGTACAATCCTTTGTTGCAACTCATCAAATGACAAATTGTACACATCCATCACCAGATCATCATCAAGGAGAACAACCTCTCCTTACTCACTCGAGACTGGTTCTGACACTGGAGGTGGTGGAGGTTGAGAGGTGACCTTAGGTGCTACTAGCATGAGGTCAATGTCTTGGTCTTGTGGCTCTTGTACCAACTCCATGTCTGTAGCTTCAACCATTTTCTCAATCTTCTAAGCAAGTTCTCTATCCTGCAACTGCTCACCCTCTTCTTCATTTGCTTGTTGTTCTGACTCCTCAACCTATATTGGCACAATTTGCTATGTCAGTGTACCTTGCCCTTCTTCCTGTTCCTATTTCTTCTTCTCTTCCCTCTCTCTCCTTCTTATCTCTTGCTCTTCTTTCAACTTCTTCTTTGTTTCCTGGAACTTCCTCTCTGCTTCCTCCAACCTTTTCTTCTTTCTCTTCCTTCTTTCTGCTCTCTTTAAGCATTGTTTCCTCTTCTCCTCCGCCGCCAAAGTTTCTTTTTCCAGGAGAGGATCTTCTCTAAAATTGTAGCTTTGATCAGCCTCTGGGTTCTCGGTAATCTTCCTCTTGCCTTTGTCTCGCGTCGGTTCACTGCTCACTGTTGTTGTTGTTGTTTCCTACGTTGCTGTTGCCCACCGAGGCTCTTTCCATGTTGTGGCTATGCTGACTGGTTCATTTAGCTTGGAGTAGTTATAGCAATACCTCCAAGGGTCGTCCTCTTCCCAATGAAATGCCTCGTGGATCCATGGATAGTACAACTTCTCACAATGGTTCTTGAAAATGTAGTGAGGATCATATAGATTATAGTCCTTGGTGCCGAACTCAAACCTTTCTATCTCCTTTTCTTCGGCACCTGCATCCTTTAAGCTCTTGATCACATCCTTTAAGCTCTTCCTCCTATGAATTCCTGTTGATAACCCTGTGGAGATGTGATATGCAACTTCTTGCATGACCAACTTGTCTATGGCATAACTTTGTAGCACATGTTGGGAATTCTCTCTGCCATACATCCCAATGAAGGTGCCACCAGGCGAGGCATACCAATTTGCAATGTCAAGTATCGCCTCCATCAACGATCGGGACATTCAAGGTGGATCATGCTCAAAGATAAACTTGTAGGCGGGGATGATGAAGTGGTCAGTCAGCCTTGCCATAACACCTTGGTAGTCGTAGTTGGAAAGAAACTTGCAATAAATATTCACAACAGTCTCTGATGGTGCCCTTGTCCAACCCATGCCAAGAAACTGATGTTGGGCACAGATTGCATCAATTAGGTAAGTGCACATATAGAATCTTGCTTTCTCATCCTTGGGAGGATTCTAGGCATTAGTCGCATGCACTTTCAGCTGAAGAGCCAAAATATTCGACCAGTTGAATGGCCCTCCATCACTTACCAACTAGTCCAACACAACCACCCAATTCTCTGGGAAGGTCTTTGTGCTCTGTTAACCATACAATCGACATGAAAAGATGGTCAGGAATTGGTAGGCCTTTCTAAGTGAATTTGTCTTGTAAACATGGTTGTGTGTCGGTCTAATCTTTGATTGCTCTTTCACCCATCATTGATGATGTCTCTATTGTTCACATAGCTATGGGTGGCATAGAAAAGTGCATCCACGTGGTTCACTAGCTGTGGTAGATGGTACATATGATGATAGTTCTTCGACCCGAAGGTAGCAAGTTGTGTTCCACTGGAACTGCTCAATGTCATCATCTCGGGATCTGTATGTGAGACAATCTAGTGAATGGTGTCTGCACATGGGAAGGTGGGGTAGCTGCATGCAACTGTATATAAGCATGACCGATGAATGTTGACATAGACCTACTGATCTTCTATATCTTCCTTGAAGCTCCTTGTAAAGATATCCTTGATTTCTTGCTGTGTTATCTTCATACCCTTCTCTATGAACAGTTGTGTGTCTACATAGATTGGAAAGTTTACTGATGCTTGTTCCACTGCTTCTCTAGTGCTACTCTCGACAATATCCTTTGATGCAGCTTTCTTGGAGGCCATGTTACCTATACTACTGAAGAGCTGCTCAACCACTGTTGTACCTGGAGACAAAGAAGACACTCATGACATGCAAAATGTTAGCTTGAAAACCAAAATCACTTCAAGGATAGGCCAAGCAACAAACTAGGAAACTACTGGGAAGAATTGCGTAAATTTGGCTCTCAGAGGTGAGGGAATGCCAGCTGGAACTACGCGTTGCATAGTCTCAACTGCTAGTGGGGATGACTACTAACTGGAACTACGTAATGTGCAGTTTAGTTTGGGTTTCAACTAGCTGGGACTACGCATTGCGCAATCCCAGTGGCCAAGGCTTCAGGACTGGCTCCTAGAATTGTCCAGTGCACAGTTGGAGCCAGGCATTGGCACCCTTTGTGCAATTCCTGGAGCCAAGGCAGAGCCTTGAGATCTAGAAATGTGCAGTGCATGTCGAGAAGAGAAAGATTCGGGTCGAGGAATCCCAAATTTGCCTAATGGCAACATGAAAGCGAGCAGATTTGAAAGTATAAGTGATGGCTGGTGCATATCTCAGTGAATGATGATGCATGCAAACAAAATAAGTGCAAGAATCAATCAAACTAAAGAACAACGAAGCTCATGAAGGGAGTTGCCGCAACGACGACCGTTAGTGCAAAAACTGGGTCATGCATACGACACTTAGGAAAGGCAATAAAAAACTTAAAACAATACTTCTTCAAGCTAAAACAAATCAAAACATCAGCGGTTGTTCAATAAAATGGGTAAAACAACACTCTCACCAGCCAAGGAAACAAAAACAACAGAAAAATACTAGAAAATCAAGACTTATCTGGAAAAGTTGCGACGAAGGTTCCTAGATCTCCTCAGGAATGCCAGAGCTCTAAGATCGAATGTGTAAATGAGCTCTAGAGGCATCCATTAAATAGATTGGGTTGATTTAGGGCTTATGATGCGAAGGCCAAAAATTTGGGAAAAGCGACACTTGGCAACAGTTTCCCAAAATAACTCAAGTGGAACTTAGATTGCTAAAAATAGATTCCTATGTATATATGTGTGTGTGTGTGTGTGTGTGTTTTTTCTTTTTTTTTGAGGAAAAGTTGCCATGCATGCTCAGAGAGATTGCGCAGTTGTGGGAAGAACTGAGCAACTCACTAGCACATGCATCGGGCAGCGGTTGGGAAAAGTGACACTTGGCGACAATTTCCAAAAATAACTCAAGTGGAACTGATATTGCTAAAAGTAGATTCCTATATATATATATATATATATATATATATATATATATATATATAGGAAAAGTCATGCATGCAGAGAGATTGCGCAGTTGCGGGAAGAACTGAGCAACTCACTGGCACATGCATCAGGCAGCGGCTGAAGGAAAGCTTCTACAAAATTTCTGGGTTGAGTTGTCCTGGCTGCCTTTCATGCTCTGCGTATTTTCCTAGCTGAAGGCAGACTATCAACTGGCACTACACAATTATGGAGCTGAAGCTCACTTGTGGGCTGGGACTACGTAATTCCTGAGAGCAAGACTCGTTGCCCTTAAGGATTGCGTAGTTCACTAAGGCAAGCCTGGAACCAGATTACAACTAAGTCAGGAGACCAACTTGTGGTTAGAAAACAAAGAAAGTAAGCAAACAAAAGCCATAAAGAAAAAGATAAAGCTTAGTGAAAGCACGAGTACCTAGTTCAGTGTGAGATAAGTTGTTGGGGACTTAGGGGGGAGGCTCCAAAATGGAACATGGGAAAAATTCTGGAGGGTGGTTGTATCCACTACAACAGAGCCCAAAGTGCTTCCACTGCACTTTAACTTGCTCTATGGCTTTGTTCTTGAGCATGAGATGCTTACTCTGCAATATGCACCAAGGTTCTGGTCAGAAATCTCCTTCTTGCTCCACCTGAAATACATACCAATCAATAACATGATCAACATCCTTTATATACCTCTTAAGTAATGAAACATGGAAAACATCATGGAATTTCATTGTTGGAGGTAGTGAAAGTCGATAGGCCACGTGTCCAATCCTCTCAAGGATCTCAAAAGGCCTGCAATACCATGGTACCTACTTGGGACATGATCCAATCCTTAAAGAGCTCTACTTGGGCTTAATGCGTTAATACACATGCTTCCCAACCTTAAACTCCTTGAACGCACTATGTTAATCTGCATAAATCTTCTACCTATCATGTGCTGCCTTTAGATTCTTCTTTATAATATGCATTTCATATTCCATGTCTGCCAACATATCTAGTCCAATAAGTACCATGTTCACTGGATCACTCTAGTTGATGGGAGTATTACAACTCTTCCCATACAATGCCTCGAAAGGACTCATCCTCAATTATTCCCAATAACCATTGTTGTATTCAAACTCCACCAATAGAAGGTACTCCTCCCATTTCCTCTGTTGGTGCATCACGTACATCCTCAGCATATCCTCCAAGATCCTATTGGCCCTCTCTGTCTGTCCATCTATATGCAGATGATAAGTTGTACTGAAGACCAACTCTGTACCCAAACTTGCAAATAGCTCCTTCCAAAACTTGGAAGTGAACTTTGCATCCCTGTCTGACACAATCTTCTTTGGAACACCATGTAACCTCACTATCTCTCGGATGAAAACCTATGCCACCTCATTGGCTGAATATGTAGTCTTCACTGGAATGAAGTGAGCTACCTTGCTCAACCTGTCGACCACGACCATAATAGAATCATGTTGTCTCACTGTCCTCGAAAGACCTATAATGAAATCCATGTAAATTACCTCTCATTTCCATTCTGGAATCACAATAGGTTGTAGTAGACTGTCCGGATGCTTACATTCTGCATTTACCTGCTAACAATCTAAACATCTAGCCACGAACTCTACCACTTCCTTCTTCAGATTCGAACAATAGTAGAACTTCTTCATTGTTGTCAACGTCTTTTGATATCCTCGGTGACCCGATTATGGCTTGACGTGAAACTACCTCAAGATAAGCTTCTTGAGCTCACTGTAATTCGACACATAGATCTTGTCCTTGAACCTCACCAAACCATCTGCCGTGAGACGGTAGTCTATATCATGATCACTTGTACATGTACCTGTACTCTACTGTAACATGTGCATAATCTCCATATACATGTCATCTCGCTATCCTACCTGTAAGATCCTATCATATAACTATGTCCCATAAGAGCTCATAACTGCTATATGATTCACATGTACCTTCTTGCTAAGAGCATCTGCAACCCGATTCTTGTTTCCTTTGATGTATCTGATCTCGAAGTTGAACTCACTAAGGGTGGCCAATCATCTAGGTTGCCTGGCGTTTAGATTCAGCTGGTCAAACAAATACCTCAACCCACTGTGATCGCTCATCAATACAAACCTCCTGCCAAGAAGATAGTGCGTGCACATATTCAATGCATGTATAATCATTACTTGCGTCAGATAGTTATGCTCGTGCTCATTCAATTTTTGTGACACATAGCACACTACTGGTCCTTCTTGCATGAGAACTCCACCAAGTCCTCTCTTGCAAGCATTTGTACACACCACAAACTCCTTGTCTGCATATGCAATCTTTAACACTGGTGCATGTGTCAACAACTGCTTGAGCTGCTCAAAACTAGTTCCACATTCTTCAGTCCATTCAAACTTCTTACTTTTCTTCTGCAATGATGTGATATGACATGCAATGCATGAGAAGTTCCTAATAAACCTCCTGTATTAACCTGCCAATCCCATGAATGATCTCACCTCATCCACATTCTTAGGAGCTGCCCACTCCATGATGGCCCTTATCTTTTCTAGATCTACTGCTATGTATTCCTTAGAAACGACATTTCCCAAGTAATGTACCTCTCTCTGAAAGAAGATGCACTTTATAAGCTTAGCATACAACTGATGCTCTCTTAGCAATCTCAACACTATTGCTAAATGCTCGACATGTGCTACTTCTTTCTTGGAATATAACAATATGTCATCAATGAATACAATAAAAAACTTGTCCAGATAAGGACCCAACACACTATTCATCAAACTCATAAATGTAGTTGGAGCATTAGTAAAACCGAATGGAACTACAACAAACTCATAATGCCCATACCTGGTCCTGAATGCAATCTTGAAGATATCCTCTTCCTTGATTCATCACTGATGGTATCACGATCTCAAATCGATCTTAGAGAACACTGCTACTCCCTTCAATTGATCAAACAAATCATCAATCCTCGAAAATGGGTACCTATTCTTGATCATTACCTTGTTCAACTCCCTATAATCAAAGCACAATTTGAGAGTACCATCTTTCTTCTTTACGAACAACACTGGTGCACCCCAAGGCGATACACTTGGTCTAATGTATTCCTTGTCAAGCATCTCCTTTAACTACAATTTCAAATCTATTAGCCTTGGTGTGCTCATCCTATATGGTTCCTTCGATGCTGGTGCTACCCCTGGCACCAACTCAATAGAGAAATCCACTTCCCCGTGAGGAGGTAACTCAAGAATATTTGATGAAAACACATCTTGATACTGCTGCAATACAAGGTACCTCTTGAAGAATTCTGCATCCTCAACATCTTTGCCCTTGTCACTAGATATATGCACTGCAAACATCACACAACCTTTTCTACAACTATGCTTACCTTTCATAGTAGTAACCATCCTCACTGATGTAGGCTTCTTCTTTCCCTGCAAAATTCTCTTTTCCCCACTATCACCCACACACTCAATGGCCTTTTCAAAGCAATCCACTTTGGTCTTATGAAGGTACAACCAATCCATATCCAAAATCATACTATATGATCCCAATGGTAGTACATTCAAATGTGATGATGTAGGCATACCATTTAACTCAAATGCACAAGCTCTTACCCAACTGTGAGCTCTCTTCTTTGTACCTGTAACCAACTGTACCAACCAATATTCTGCATGCACTTCTTTTCTCAAACCACAATTATCCACCAGGTCAGGATTAATATAACTATAGTTAGATCCAGGGTCAATCAAAATAGAAACAACTTGATCAAAAAGCATATCGTCCATCTCAACGATAAATGCCTGATGATTCGCTTGCCTGTCATCCACAACTGCATAGATCTGAGGAATACCATGAACAACATCACCAACTATATGCACCTCCTTATCACTATAGATATGGGGTCTACCACCACTCTAATACTGCGAACAACCCCTCTTATGATGATCCTTACCACATATCCAACACTGTAATGGTTCTCTACCACCGTCTTCAGTCTGTTGTTCTCCATTTCCCTTCTCAGTTGTATTGAACCTCTTGTAAGGGACTACATTTTCTTTCTCACTTACGTCATGAGGTCTTCCTCGCTTTGGTGTCCATTTTCCTTTAGATTTCTCATTTTCTTTCAAGTCACGCTTAGGCTCAACTTTGCACTTTGACTGCTCATAACAATGCTTCATCTTTCGGATGGCCTCCTCCAACGATCTAGGCTCATCGAACTCAATCCGGTCTCTGTATGCTACTAACAGCCCACTGATGAATCTCTAAACCTTGGCCTTCTCCTCCTTGAGGTAAGGCACATACCTCAACAACTCCAAGAACCTACTAGTATACTCATCATCTGTCATGGAACCCATCTGCAACTCATAAAACTCCTTAGCTCTATCATCATAGTATATTTCCAGCAAATACTTCTTCTTGAAAAGCCTCTGAAACTCACACCAAGTCAAATCATCCTCATGTATGCCTTTAACATTCTTCACATCTTCCCACCAAATATCTTCTTTACCTTTGAGACTGAACGTAGTTATCTTTGCTTTCATGTTTTTTGAATAATCATGCAATTTTAAGAACTTATTCATACTAAGAAACCATGCCCCTGGATCCTGTGATTTCTTCATCTCTCCATTAAATGTAGGTAGCTTTTCTTTCTTAAATTCATCTGGAAAGTATCCCCTATTACTCCTCCTGTAAGGATGAAAATAATGACGATCATGATGTCTGTCAGAACTAGAACTAGAATAGTACTTATGTCCATCACCTCTCCTATCCAGAGTATCCAAAAACCCACCATCTCTAATCGTGTCATCTTTATCCGACCTGTGACCACCATAAGACTTGTTTCCATGTGCCCCATTAGTTCCATCCTCCTACTCATGGCTGATCCGAAGTGGTCCCTGTCACTGCAACTATGACAAACTTTGAAGGAGTATTGCATTAACCTCTGCTTGTTTCTCTTGTGCCTGCATGATTTTGTCATTGTCCACCTTACAAATCCTTATTTCTTCCATCAAGCTTCTCAATATGTCTGTGAAATTAGAAGAGTGCCCAACCCCACGCTGCTCATCTACTTCATAGGGAGATTTTTTGTAGTCTACCATCTTGCTAGGAATTTTGATCTCTTTCCTGCAAGGCATACTATGTCAACTAAAACAAATCACAATAAATCAATGTACCTTGGTATACTTTGGGGAGGATATATCATCTACAAGATGAACAAATCAACATGATACATGTACAATATAATCATGACAATGTATAAAATATAACACATAGGCATGTAACCATATGTCCATCATTCTAGCTAGAGTCCAGTCATCAATGCATGAACATATCAACTACACATACTATGGCCTTATGCATGACAACAACAACCATATCATTGCACATTGATAGTACACAAGCATAAATAACATGTAACCAATCATACACTCATGACAAAACACTTCACACAACGACATCCTCATTCCCATTTCGATATCACTACGACCATGACAAACACCATGCATATGCAACAAGCATTCAAGGATGACTAACACTTGTGCAACCAACATGAATGCATGATAGAGACATTCACCCAAGGAGAACACAACCACGCTCTGATACCAATTTTTAAACACCCTCCTCCCACATCTACCCAAGTAACCGACCTATCGAGGTAAACATGCGACTGGCTACTATGATATGATTCAACCTCCTTGTTGACCTTAAGGAAATGAAATCGACGGAAACACATCAACCATACATTCTACAACAACAACAACACCCCCAGGAGACATCCCAACCACTCATGCATTCAACCCCTGGGTCCCACTGACCTTTTAGACAACTTGACCTTTGGACGCTCTCATGCTATGGGCATACCAGCATCCAGGGACCTCTGGACGCTCTCACAGGCCTGCATGCCTGCGTTCAGGGACTTTTCCTAGCAGACCTGTTCCAACGTCTGCAAAATTTAAGGCACTTTTCTAGTCCAGAATTCCAGCCACTACCCAGAACTTGTTGTAGCTTTCTGAATCCATCAAAGACATGATGACAAGACTAATAAACCAAAAATCAACTTCATGACTAGGACTGACCATCCCCAACTGGGATTGACATTTTGTCAAACACTTGGCATCAATGCAACCTACAAGTCTAGGATACAAGATAGAGCATGAATGATTGAGAGCCCTTTTGAAACATTACAAGAAGGATCACCACTTTCTCCCTTGAACTGTTATGACATCACTTAGGTCTTGCATCCATCATTTTAACAATTACAAGTAAATACATGAAATAACCATGACATGAACCAGTGAATTAACCATGCTTATAACCAACATAAAACCATGGAAATAACAGAGATATAACAACCATTAAATCCACATATAAACAAGTACAAAGCAAGAGAACTTAGCTTTCATTAATCATAGGCAAATCCGACCAGGTTTGGGACTTCCATGTACCACCCGATCGTAGACATGGCTGAACCAAATCTTTCTTTCAACCAGTCACCCCTGTGCCATATTCCAAGCATGAATGTTGGATCTCATGGATAAACCGATCCAAAAACAACCAAGGTAATCCAGAGGTTAAACCACCTCCACCCTCAACAAACCATGATCACACCAAAACCGATGCTCCGATCACAAAACCAATCTGAGCTTGGAATGCCATCTGGAATCCATCACTATCCTTGAGGAATTTTCCATCTCCTTGTCTCTCAGGCTTTACCACAATCCAATCCCAGATCACTAGGCCCTAAATCGAGACTCCTCCCTCAGGCTTTACCGTGTACCCCGCCAAAACCGGTCAAGCGATTCCTAGGCCATTGGGAATGAACCCTGATAACACCTCTTCCCCAGATTCTGAAATCCATCCGGCAAATCCAAAGCTCAAAACCAAGATAAACATCCCAACACACCATGACATTTTGAAATGGCAAGGCTAGGCTGAAAACCATTGCCACAACTTGGCAAAACCATGCCACTGACAGCAAGAAAACCATACACCAACATGCAAAGCCATACATGTCAAAACCAACTAGGAAATCACACATGCAATATGTTACCTGTAAGTATTCCTGATGACGCTGCTTGATCCTACTCTTCCTTCCTTGATCTTTCCTTTCCTTCCTTTCCCTTTACTTGCTTTTCCTTCCTTGATAGAAAGCTAGAGTGCTCCAAGAAAACTCTAAGTGACCAAGAATGAGAGAGAGAGAGAATAACGAGAAAGCTCCAAAACTGAATCGACAAAAGGTTACAAACTAATCCTCAAAAGCCTTTTATTAATTGGGCCTCCATTTTCTTCATTTTCCATTATTTTCCTTCAATTTCCTCCTCACATGCAAGTTGTGATCTTTCACCTTACTTTTCTCCTAATTTCATTTCTTTTCATAAATAAATGTGCCAAAAATGTCTTTTTGCCTTTGCCAATTTCCTTAGCCATAAGCACATTCAATGATGCCCACTAATATATCTTTGCCCAACAATTAACTTGGAATAAGTGTCCCTTAACCATGGTCTTATTTTCCTTTATTAAATTTTATTACATGAACTTTTCACCAGGGTTGTTACAACCTTCATGTGCCCTCATTCGATGTACGCTCCCTCCTCCTTTACTCTCTAGTTAATGATTTCTTGTAATTATTATTTGGGTGATACCCCTTCACTATGACTAGGAGATGCATTATGGCATGCATGCTTCCTCCTTTAGATGGTCCTCTATCCTTGGCCCGCGTTTATGAAATTTCCTCTATGTCATCAACAATGCCCATCTCTGGCCATCATGCCTACTTTTCTTTTGTTTCAACACAATTGCTAGCTGGCCCAACCATGGGTCTTTACTAGGTCTAAAAATAAGTGGCGAATTTGTATCTTTGTTCATGTCTCTTGGAACGTTATTCAATCTCTAGTCTTTGCATGTGGGCTTAGAGGCTTCCTCTAGCCTTCATGGTTCACAATGATGCTTCGACTCTCTCGTCGAATTCTCTTCTTCATTTTGGTCCAAAGAATTATTTAATTGGGCTCTCAACCTGCTTTTGCTTCTCAGATCCCAATCATTGGTTACTCTCCTTTTACTTGGGACTTAGCAATTCTCTCGAGCTAATTATTATTAATAGCTTCATTGGTATGTGGCTCGTAATTCACATGGATTCATTTACTAATCTCTGGTTTACCATATGGCTCTTGTTGCCTCTCTTGCTTTCTCCTCTTTCTGTATATCAGGCTTACTATCAGTGTGTGGGGGATTCTTTCTTGTTCACGAGTAAAAGAGGATGGTGGAAAACTCATATATCAATGGGCAAGCTAGTGTCCGTCAGTGGGAAAGAATATGAAACTCACAGGCCGAAGCTTGTGGTCCGTCATCGTTCATGGTCTGTTGTCACTCATACTCTATTATCATTGTTCATGGTTCTTTAATGTTTCTTTTGGTCCATAGCTAAATCTCATGGTCCATCATCGTGGCTCTTTTGGGCGACTCATCAGTTAGGGCTCAACATTTCCATTTTCTAGGTTACTATGCAATAACAATTTCAACTTAGTTATGCTTTGGGGGTCTCTTTCTTGTATATGAAGATGGAAGGTTTCTCTTTGAATTTTTGTAGCTTTATAGATCAAAGGTTTGATATATGTAAACGCTTTACACTCTTGGAGAATTTAGGAAATATTTTATTTTTGTAAGAGAAAATAGTCAAATATAGTATTTGTATTCTTAAGTTGATCAACTAGTGCTACTAGCATGGTTTCCCAGTGGGGAGGTTAGTAGCACAATGAACTATTTTTTGTAATGCTTCTTCTTGATAATGAAATGTCAAACTTCAAATAAAAATATATGAGATATTCCAACTATTAAAATGTTTTTGTAGTGCTTCTTCTCGATAATGAAATATCAAACTTTAAACAAAAAATATGTGATATTCCAACTATTAACATTTAAAAATGTTTTTATATTTTTTAAGTAAAATACATTTTTTGTGACATCTATCCTTTACACGAATAATATTTGAAGTTTACAATGAAATTTACAATTACATGATTAGCAATTCAAACCACTTTATAACATTAATTATTTTAATAATCTTGTTTAAGTGAGTTCAATGCACACTTATTAACTATGGCAAACATAAATTATTAATTGGTGGGAGATTCTAGTGATATTGATACGAATGGTTAGGTGGGGAGGTTTGGTCCCTATGGGTATCGCAGTCCAATCCCAAGCAAGACTATGTACGCCTGAGAGCTACTCCAGGCGTGATTTCTTCACATGAAAAAAAAAAGGTAAATGTTAATCTTGTCTTGTGCCAAATCAAACTTACACAAATCAAATCCACGAGTCTTGGCAATTCTAATTTGTTAGGGGTGGGATTTTGTATATTTATATGAGATTACCAAGTTGAATTCTACTAACATATAAGCTTAAAAGTTGGTTTCTAATTCTTCATCATAATATTGTAAACTTAATATTTTGAGGGTGTTGGTATCCAGACAAATGTGTTCTATGTACTAACATATGTTTTGATGACGAGAATATGGTTTAAACATAACGCGAATAAGAAATCATATATTACTTATGAGAGTATGGTTTAAACATAAACGTAAACAAGTGCTACATAGTAGCTAGTCCATGCCGCTTAGTTTAAATATAGCTGAATTAAAGTAAGAAACAAGATGCAATTTTAACATGTGACATATTAATAAACTTATAATAAGTATATCCTTTATAATGGTTTTGAACAGTGGTCTAAATTTTTTTCAACTAGACATAAAATTAGGTAAAAGTTAGTCATTAATCATTTAAAAACCTCTCCATTACTGACATATATCAATATTTAGCTATATATGAATATGGTTGGCCATGATAACCATGGACAATGGCATTGTGTCCATGGTTAGCCATTATTGAGGTGGTTTAATTATGGATGAATATGGTTGTGTTGTTGCCCATGATTGACCATGGTTGAGCTTATTTGACCATGGTGTTGTAACCGCTGCAACAACCCCTCCAAAAATTTCAAATCCTTAAAATTTTAGGAGCCCCTGTATCGTGCAAGAAGTTTCCGCACCTTAAGAAACTGCTCAAAAGCTCGCTAGACCAGAAAATCCTCTTGAGAACCTAAATTTTCCTGCTAAGTCAAGCTAAGTCTAAAATTTAGTTCAAGCAAGTCAGTCGCAGCTTCAGAATGCGATCCTTTCCTTCGCATGCGACTAGTGCGACCTATGCGACCCGAGCAACCTAAGTCGCTTGAGTCGCATAGGTCAGGTCTTGAACATTTGTGACCCTTGCAACCTTGCAACCAATAGGTCTCTGAGTCACAAAAGCTACAATTGATACCTACTGCGACCCTTGCGACCAACAAGTCGTTGAATCGCAAAGGTCGCAATTGATACCAATTGCGACCCTTGCGACCAACAGGTCGCTGAGTCACAAAGGTCGCAATTGATACCGATCACGACCACACGACCCTTGCAACCAAAAGGTTGCTGAGTCGCAAAGGTCGCAATTGATATCCATCGCGACCCTTGCAACCTCGCGACCTTCATAGGTCGCAAGGTCACAATTGATATCCATCGCAACCATGCGACCCTTGCGACCTCACAACCTTCATAGGTCACAAGGTTGCAATTGATATCCATCGTGACCATGCAACCCTTGTGACCTCGCGACCTTCATAGGTCGCAAGGTAGCACTTGTGACCCCCGCACATGCGACATAAACTATAAATAGTAGGTCACCCTAATTCATTTGTAACAGATCCTTTGGTCGCACGAGAGACAAGGGAGGCTTGCGACTTGGGCACGCGCACGATTTCTCCAGGTAGGTGACCTTTCAGCTTCCTAGTAATCATTTTTTTGGTCCAAGTGTCATTCTCTTCCACCCCTACCCTCCACATTCTACCCTAAGGGGTTTTAATCTCGATTTTGGCCTAGGTTTTCACCTCAAACCTAAAATCAATTACTCTAGCCCCATGCAGTCTCTCTTGCCTCCCCCCCTCCCCTCCGCCAACATAGACATTCCTCACCCTTAAACATCCCTGTTTTTGCCAGTGAGACTGACCATTTGGTCGTGAAGAATTCCAAAACTCCCCCGAGCCTCAAGTGTTCCCTCTTAACCCACCTAAAGCCTAGGTCGCACAACCCACAACCGCGATACAATAATTTTTGTAACCTTCACGACCTCACGACTGGTGCGACCCCCCATGACCTGCGACTCATACACTTAGTCTCTAAGTCGTGCTCTTTTCATTGCGACCCATGCAACCTACCTTCCATTGCGACTTGCTAAAAGGCCTCTTAACAACTTTTTGAAATTGATTTTATTTAAGCAGTTTCTGTTTCATTTTCATGCCGTCACTCTCATCGTGGGATTGTCTGTTCGACATGCCAGGTGACGTAGAACTTGAGTGCATCTCCATGTACTCCTTCAAAGACGAGATGGTGACCCCAACTACGAAGGCTGCTCATAGAAGTTCAGGAAGGAGTTAATTGGAACTCTACTAGTACGAAGAACCACCCATCTATGGGGACACGGCCTGCAATATCAATAAAAATACAAGGCTCTCTTGGTATAACATCTATGAAGAGTTCGCGAAGCTAGACATACCAAAAACCTAGGAGGATTTCCCAATATACCTAAATGTCAAGAGGTCTAAACTTCACAAGATAGCGTCACATCCTCTGATCTTTCTGTGCACAGAAACTATCGACTAGGTCTTGCAGAATACAGATACAGATTCATGGATGGTCAGGGACCACACTGAATCACCCTTAGCTGCAATCTCCCCTACAGATATTTCCACCTACTACAGACTCCCTCAAAGGCAGGAGACCTTCAATACTCGTTGGCTCTTTGGTTTTGTAACACCAGTTAAAGATATCCTGAGGGAATGGTGGCAGGACCCATCAAAATTATGGGTTAGAGCAGATCAGGCATACAGGACAGAGGGGCTAAGGAAAGTATATCAACTGATTGCCGCTATGATGTGTCGCTTGTATGGCAAAGTATACTGTGACATATTCTATGACACCGGGTCCCTCTCATGCATGTTGTCGCCACCCATGGAACAATCTTCAACTAGGTGAGAATTTTGGCATCGTCCCTAAGGAAAAACATAACTGCAGCCAAGCATCCAGAGCCAGAACAACCACCAGAGTTCTACATGGATTTGTATCTTCTAGATGTCGTTTGCGCAGGATGCCAATTTGAGAACTGGAGCTATAATTGGGATATATCGGCGGTCAACCCTGTCCACCACCACTACAAGGTTTTCTAGGACACTGCCTATAAAGATATGATAGATGTTATTTTCGAATCTTTTATCGCCTCGCTATACGAGCAGCTATTCGGGGAGGAGCCACCATGCATGTCAAGGAGGGCTATGGAGACCGTGGTCAAGGTGGTACATTGGTTTCCCATCCAGGAGGGCACGTTCATCAGAGTCTTCGGTACCCATAAGGCCCCCCATGCTCTACCTAGGTTTGTCACAGACAAAACACTCCTGTGAGAAGTTTGCTACCAGATGACACAAGGTTTTTCAAAGGTACTAAACAAAGGCAAGAAGAAACCATGGTCTACCTTCCCGCTCGTCATCAGAGCATATATAGTTGAGAAATTCAAACAAGTGGAGGCAAAAGTTGAAGCATTGAAAGGTAACCACTTTGTAAATCTCAACTATCGGATGTATGATCTTGAGAAAGTCGTGGCTGCCCACTGCAAAAAAGCAAAATTCAGTTGGTCATATTCACATGCCATACAAGATCATGAAGATGGGGTAAAGAATTGTTATAATTCCACTAGGGAACTCAGTCCTAGTGAGCAATGGGCCAAAGATGAGGAGATCCTCGAGCACTCATAGGAAAATGTGAGTCTTCAAGAGAGAGCCTCCACCATGAAGAAGAAACAATGGGAGACGGAGAAGGCCATTGGGAAATCTGAGAAGCAAAAAGAGAAAGAGGTCGAAGATATTTTGAGCGACCTAGAAGAGGAGGACAATAATGAAACACTGGAACAAAGGAATGTCACCCTGGCAAGGAAGAAGCGAGAGCTCAAGGAATCCCAAGATTCCAGTGACCAAGGCCAGCTCGAAAAGAAGAGGTGACAAGAAGAGGAGGAAAGGGAGAAACAACTAGAAGAAAAACTACAGGAGGAGCGAAAGGCCCAGGAAGAAGTAGAGAAGAAAAGGCAACAAGAAGAGAAACAAGCCAAAGAGGAAGAAGATAAAAGGAGACTAGAACAGGAGCAAAAGGAGAAAGAAGAAAAGCTTAAGCAGGATGAGGAGCTTGAGAGGAAACATGCACTAGCAGAGCAAGAGAGAAAGCGGCGGGAGGAAGAACTGAGGAGGAGTAAAGAAGAGGAAACTAGGATAGTCGAATGAGGAGAGACTGATAAAACATATGAGCTGGAAACAAAACAAAGTGAGCTACCCACATTAGATGTTCCTCCTTCTACTCCCCTCACTAGAGGGCACCTTCCCTTACAAGAGTTGGGTTTCTCAGAAGGACAAGAAGAGGAGGTCCTAAATCTCACTAAGCTCACCTTCGATGAAGTCAGCCTCAAAATTGTGCAGGAAAGAAGGAATTATTATGCAATGAATCCAACAGAACCCTTATTAGTCACCACAGACAAGGAGATTGTGCCCAAGACCACTGTGAATCAAGAGATGGTCGCCTCGGCTGGGACAACTTTCGTGACTGCCACGGAACATAATGTGGCCCAGATGAGCAAACAGATCAGGGACCTTGATAATAGGCTTTACGCGTCTGAACAAGGGCCACTAGAGTAGATCAGGAGAGAAGGAGAGTATAAGAAGAGAATGCATCCCTCCGTTTAATCACTTAAGCACAACGAAATTCCAGGCAACAATCAAAGGAGAGGCATAGACCCTCGGGGAAGCCATGGCGATGGTTTACGAAGAGATGTCAAAGCTACACCACATAGTGGCCCCAATCTTGGTGATACAAGCTCACACAAAAGAAAGAACTGTGATGTTGAAGGAAGCTACAATCACTCTAGACATCATGCATGAGTGTATGTCAAGTACCCAAGAGCACCAACGGTAGTCCCTAAGAAGGATTGGATCACCATGCAAAACACCAAGGTTCAGCTCTGCATCAAGATCCAATCAAAAGACAAATTAGCCAAGGATGTGGATAGGGTGTTGGCTTCCTACAGACACCTTTTCAATGACCTAGAGTCTATGATCCAAATTCATGGAGTTCCGTCTATCAGAGAAGTCGGACAGGTAAGGAAGCAAGAGGATATCTCAAGGGAAGTGCAGGATTTTGTTGATACATATAAACAGGCAGCCCATGTAGAATATATGCCTGTCACTAAAGAAAATATTACACGTTATGTGGTGGAACTAGTAAGAATTTACATTAAACTGGTAACCTTGAATAACTAGGTGAATGTCAAACAGACCACCCTCATTCTAAATGCACTCAAATGCCTGCATAAACATGATGAGGAGCAGCTGCAAATCACCCCCATCACAGTCGAGTACAAACTATGGCACACATACTTAACGAAGCAGATCAACCTGGACATCCCTGAACTTTCTATTGTTAAATTGATAGATTATATTAGTAGCTTATTTTGTGATGTTTGTAATTTGATAGTGTTATCACTCAGAAGTCTTCCCTAGAAGTTATCAAAAGAAGGAATAATCCGAGGTAACCACAAACCAATCTTCAAACTCAGGTTCTAGCCAACTTAAGTCTAGAGAGGGCTCTCTCTTTATAATTTAACTTTGTTTGGGTCGGATTTTAGGCTAGTTGTTAATAATCATGAGGATTTTGATTTTGATTGAAAGCTGGGTGGTGGAATTCTTGGAACAGATGGATAGAACTAGGTATTTAAGCCATTGGGATATGGAGTCAAACAAAGGATAACTTAACTGGATCAGATCATTAAAGGGATTGTTCACAGGGCAGGCTAGCAAAGCAAAAGGCAAATCTTTAAAGGGTTGATGGATGGAATGATTCTAACCAGGGTAAAAGGGCAATGAAGAATCCTTAGACTAGGATCAGAATGAGGAACAGAGGGTGATCATCAACAAAAATCAATTAAGAATCCTTTGCTACATAGACCACAAAGAGAAACTAAGGAAGTAAGGGAGCATTTGAGAATTCCCTAGCTAAGACAGTTTAGCAGAAAACATTAAGAAGGTAAACAGCCAAAACAGAGTCCATTAAAGCAAGTTCTGAAATATCATTCCTAGTTTACCATTTAGATTTCATAGAAACACATATGATTATTAATAGACATAAGGGAAAATAATAATACACATTAGAGAATACTTATTTGATTTTTTCTTTACACGAGAATCCTGTAAAATGTCTGAACTTTATTCCATGATCCAATTAGCCAATCCAGTCTTGATACAATAACGCTTTGATTTTAGATACAAGTCTAGAGAAATGTCTTTGAATCCACCCTAAATACTTCGAAATGTGAAGTATTTATACAAAAAATATTACAAAATATCTCATAACAGTTTGAGATTTAATTAAGGAAGTAAAAATATCTTCAAGCATGAAGATAGAGACAAATGGAAAACTGCATCATGCTGTCCCTCTTATTGTGGTAGTACTAGCTGTTGCAGTTGAACTTGAGCCCTTTTAAGCTGGCTAATATGTATACGCTGGAATCATCTTTGTCTTTAGTCTTTTACTGATACTCTTTGACCCTGTTCACCTGTTTCATCTGGCTGTCATTTAGATTTACTGTGGTAACTTATAGTAAATATGTCATCTTTTCCCACCATTCATCCTCAGGTAACTTTACTTTGAGCATTCTTCTATAGATCTCATCTGCCTCAGTGTATTTGGAAAAATTAGGCTTGGTGACAAACAAGTGTTTCACCTCATGCTCCAGAAAGAATAGATCTTCTAAAGTATCATACAATACTTTCCCTGTAGGCAAGGCCTTGATACCTGAAGTGCTTGCTTGATCCTTGGCCAACTTCCTTAATCTGTCAACATAGTCCAATTGGGTCATAAGTTTGTCATGGATGACCATAGGACTTGGAAGGCCTTTATTCCTCAAAATTTGAAACTTTTCCATGAATCTGTCAATGCCCACCTGCATGTTATGGCATTTTTCCTCCAGGTTAAGCATAAGGTTTCTTTTAGAAAGAACCTTTTTGACTTCTATGATGGCCTCAGTTCTATCTTCTACACCCATCTCATTAAGTTCATGCATGTTCTTGTTGTTCAAGAAGTGGATGAGTCGATTAGCATCCTCAGGCTGGTCTCCTAAATCTTCCTTTACTTTCTTAATAGCCTCGGTGGCCACTTTCACCAGTTCTGTTTGCTCAAATATTACTTGAATTGATGGCCAAATATCATTGACAGAGTCAATGATATTGGCCCAGAGCATCTCTTTGGTCTATCCTAGTGGCTTTTGTAGAGTTAGATCTTTTTCTAGGACCTTAATCTTCTCACCCATTCTTAGGGCTTTCTGTGTTTCTTCCCTCTGCTGTATCTGGGCAAGCTTGCAGTCATTTTCTGAGCTTGCCACTTTCTCCTTAAGCCTTTTGAGTTTTATTGCCTGGATGGACATTTCCTCCATGGCTTTGACTAACTCTGTTGTCCTTTCTGTTGAAACACCTATTGTTGTAGACTCAGTTGTGACTAGCAGTGTTGTGGCAGGTGGAGCTTTGGGTGCTGCTACCAATGTTGAGGGAACTGTAGTTGTTACTGTGGGAATGGTAGTTGTAGAAGTCGTGGCCAGTTTACTTTGTTTGGACTGAATCAATGTGTCCAATTCTTTCTCTGTTTCTTTCAACTGGTCATTTGGCTTTAGGACCAAGTCCATAAGCTCTTCTTGTCCTTTTTGGGTTTCTAGGACCTATGCTTTCTGTGGGTGATGTAGTGGTGGAATCTTAAGTTGCTTCTTAAAATTAGCTATGTCATCATTTTTCTTCTTGATCAGTGTTTAAGTGGCCATCACATCTTTGCGATCATGTCCCATCTCAATGATTAAGTCCTCTAAGGACTTGATTCTGGTGTCTTTTACCTGTGAAGAGGCCTTTTCCAATTGGAATTGAGCTGATATATTATTTAGGGAATTCTGCAATTGGTGAGCTGTAATGGCTTTCCCTGTCAAGGTGGAGTATATCATCTCCCATGTCTGCTTGTGCAGCTTGATCTGGTCAATAGGATGTATGTCCTTTACCAGCACTTCGAAATCTATCTTTTTGAAGTCAGTTGTTGTCCTAGGTTGCTGAGTGGTAGGTTTGACAAATGTCATCTGCATCTTGCCTTCTTTAACATCATAGGACATAAGCCTTGTTTGGTTTGTAGGTGCCATCTTTAGGTACTGAGCATAAGTCTGGGCTTTTAGCCTCTCATTCCTGGCCTTTATATCCTTGTACCTTTCTCTGATGTCTTGATCCCTGTCAGCTGGCATCCTAAAGGAGGACACTTCAACACTCTGTTGCCTTTCCAACATCTGAGTATTTGATGTGGAAGGCTCTAGTGTGCCCCCAGAAGGAGTGGCAGGCCTGCTTCTTTCTCTTTCTGTGCTGGTAGCCCCTACTATTTCTTCTGTAAACTCCTGTTCAGAGACAGGATTCAACCTTTGCCTTTTGACCTGGCTGGTCTCTACATATGTCTGTGTGGTTGCTTTGCCTGATGTAGTGGCCTCTTCCCTATTTCTTTTAAGGCTTTTCTCCTCATTTAGAGGAGTTTGCAAGTTAGGGGGAGTACTCATTGTGGGCTGTTGTATACCTGTTTGATTCAATTCCTCTGATAGGTCTGGCTGCTCTGACTCTTCTTGCACCTGGGATTCTTCTTCTATATGTGATTCACTTGGTGCCTGAGATTCTCCCTGTGCCTATGATTCTTCTTGGATTTGGGACTGTCCTTGGACTTGAGATTCTCCTGGCACCTGCAGGAAAGAACCTTCATCAAGTCTTTTCTCTAAATCAATTAGAGCATTTTCAACTGCTACTTTAGTGCTATCCTTGTCCACTAAGGTATTCTCCACCCATTCCAATTGATTTGCATATTTCTCTATCTCAGGGATTCGGTGATGAATGTAGGGAGCCATCTTGTTTTTTTGTCTTCTGTTGCATATAAAGTCACAGGGGTCATATCTCCACATGAAGCTTTGTTTTAGTTTAAATATCTAAAGGATTTCCTCTGCTTCTTTCCCAGATTCTCTGTTATTACATACAAAGGGGCCTAGTTGATCTTTGATTCTGAGCTGGGCCTTCTTTTTTGCCTTAACAAAATGCACCTCATCTGAGTTGATTATTTGCCTGTAGTACTCCAGAGAAAATAACCTCATTGGGAGGAATATGAGTGGTTTATATGGGGCCAACTCACAGCCATAGATCCTAATTTCTATGTGATTTTGGTATAAGTACCAATCTCCCACTTTGTGTTGTTTTGACAGCTACAGGATCCTCCTGATATCTGAACTGATTCTTGGAGGAGGACTTCCTAGTAGCATGGTCACTACTGGATGTACAAAAAGATCAATGAAATCTGTGTATGGATATGGGGAATCATACTTATGTATCAAAGGAGTCCAAAAAATTACTGACCTAGGATGACCTTTAGTGTCAAGCTTTTGGAGAGTGAAAGGGAACTTGTCAGCTTGGTAATATAAGAAAAGGTGGTACAAAACTGAAGAATACTTAAATACTCTTTCATTACTCATTCTCAGAAATTGTTCATGCATCCTATCAGCTATGTACTTGGCATAATCATACATGACAGCAGGGGGCTATCCTGGAGTAAAAATGGACATGAAGGCTAAGATGATTTCATCTATGTATTCACTGGTTGTATAGCCTAAGATACTAGATATCATTGACACAATGTCTTGGCCAAACTGAGAAAATATGGTATATATATATGGAGGAGGATCTTGTGGGGTATGTTATGTTTTTCTTATACAATAAAAGTTTGGAACATTTGAGCAAGCTTGGCAGTGGTAAGCTTGGGAAATTTGTCTAGTAAGTCTCCAATGGAAATAGGGGTTAAGTTCTGCCCTGGTTGTAGTTGCAGCATTTCATTGATTGATTCGACAGTGATGGTAAAAAGTATGGTTTGGTCAGGGGACATCACTGCTCTTTGATTGGGAATGTAGTTTGCATGGCAATAATGGACAATCTCTGGAAAGATGTGCACCTCAGGGAACTGATACTTGGGCAAATTAGACTCCCAAAGACCTATTTTGTCAGCATGGTTTAGGTATTGGTCTCTGTATCAATAGTATAACTTGAGAGGGGATTCATGGATAGAGGTGTCCTTGATTTGGAAGTCTTTATCAGCAAGGGGAAGGTGGTCCAGGTCCAGGTGAGGAGTAGTAATTGGCCTGACATCCATGGCAATTGGGGCAGCCATTCTTAGTTCTTGTGGATTTAAGAATGGGGGAAAGTAAATTTTTAGTCTTTGAGGTAATGGGGGTTCAATTCCAGGTGGGTTTTATGTTATTTAAAGTTCCCTTTAATTTCAATTAAGAAAACTTTAGAGACTAGTTCGAAATTTTAACAGGGCTTTCAATGGATTCTGGCTTAAATACCTGGAATTGAAGAAAATGGGGTGCGAACTAGGTAATTGGAAATTCTGAATAGTTGAAAAGGCTTCAATCAGGCTGGAAGGCAATCTAGGAGCTTTTGGCGTCTTTAGAGTGCAAGTGTACGTGGGTTGATGGCTTTCAACGTTCACAGGCGTGTGCATGGAAAATTACATTAAAAACGATAAAAACAATGATTTGGGGATTTTTCTGGATTTATGTGCAAAAAAGTCAATTTGGCAGGTACGGGTGAACAGTGACCATTTGTCATGTAGCGGGATGAACAGTGACTATTTTGGCGGGTAGCGGGCTTGCGGTAAATGGTTTACTTCACACAGCCTTTGGGTGCTTGGCGGTATTGGGGGGAGGCCACTTGATTCCACTCATCGAATGCCACGTCGCCTCGGGGGCTCGACGGAAAACAACCCATTTCGGGCAGGTATCTTTCGGATCTCGGGCCCTTTCGAAATCAACATGGGCTGTCGGATGGGGAGGGAGGAGATCGTGTGGTGGTCGGGCGCGGGAGTTGCGCGGAAGGTAATGGAGGGGCACGGTGGGCAATTAAAAGCGGCGGTTTTAACCTAATGAGGGATTGAAGTGGGGATTAAGGTATCCAGTGGGATATGATTGGTGGATGGTTTGACTTTAATTAATCACAGATCGATTAATTATGTATTTTATGAAGGTTGGGTAATATAAAGTTTATATTTCAAACTTCGGGGTAGGGATACTAATTTTTAAGGGATTTAATAAATATATACGAGAAAGGGTTTATTTTTCGGGAGTTAACATATAAATAATGTTAAAGGTTAATATGAAAATTGCAGGAGATAATTGAAGTGCGCTAAGCATAATGTGTTTTTGTAATTCCTTTGCTTTTTACATAGAAACATTACAACTTAGGCTAAGTGCTTTTTTGTGGGTTTTTCATAAAAAGGGGTATCCATGGGGGTGATTGCTTTTCCTTAGGAAAATGGTGTTTTAACCTTAGGAAAAGGGATTTATTAGGGGAAAATGAATGAATTGAAGGGGGTGAATGTTTATGACGAGACTTTAGTACTTAAGATCTATAAGTCATTGGGCTGAGGGTCCGGTCCCTCCAGAAGTCAGAGAAATGCTCTGAGCCCCTTTGACTTAAGATTTTGGGTACTTCAAACTTATTGTGGGAAATTAGTTAAGTAAAGGGTGAAATGAGTGAGGGGAAATTAGTTAATTTGATTTTGTGAATTTTATGCCAGTCCCATTTCTCATTCATACTTAGAACTTTCATGATGAGGGTGATAAATATGCTTTTGTCTAACAATCATCACAATTCTGCAACCTTTCTTCTACTTACCCATCTACTCATCCTACCATTTTTACTTCTCTTTATTAGGGTGCATTTAAGCTAGCAAACCCTTATCAAACATTTTTATTTTTCTTTACAAAGGCAATCTAGCTAAATCTAACCTTATTACATCCAAGGGCTCAGATTAAACAGTTGAGCTCCTTTTTATTTAGTTTACCTAATCTATTTATCTACCAAGATTAAACAGTTTGGTTAGATTTTATTCTCTATCTATGAACATGAAATTGAAACATGAAATAGCCAAGTTTAAACACTTTGACTATCATGGATTGTGGCAAAGATTACAAGCTGCACACAATCATTTATTTTGCACAAAAGTAAATAGTAGTGGCATTTTGACTTGCACACTTTCATGGTCTTTTATTTCTTGGGGTTCATATTTTTCATCTTTTCTGACCTTTTTATTCTTTTTTGTCCTTTGATTTTTCTTTTAGGACATAACCTATTTACATTTTTTTATTTTTATTTTTATGTTTTGAATATGGAAAACATTTGCAGAAAAGCAAAGGTTTGTACATATTACAGGTTTTAATCTCAGTCATTCAAAAATTATGACTCTTATTGATATAGGAACCTAACAGATTAAATAAAACATTTGGAATATGAAAGGTCATGAGGAAGTCCAAGAGTCAAGGGTAGGCCAAGAGTCACCCTCAATCTATAAATACACCCTCATGACACATTGTAATGGATTTTGGCTGAGGACACTTTTGAGACATATTGTTTGAGAGAACTTATGCTCTTCTAATTGATGCAAGGAGTGATTGTAATATTCCACTATTGGATTCCTCAAATCTTTTATGCCGTAATGCCATGAGTATTTTCTCTTGATGGATCGGATGTTCCTGAGAGTTCTTTGATGTATAGTCTTTTCATGTGTTGTCTCATACTACAAACTTTGTGTTGCTACGCATGGATGGTATATGATTTGCTAACTCTATGCTTGTATTGGTGAACTGTTTCGTTGGTATTGGTATAATCTATTCTTGACTGTACGTTTACTTATGCTTATAGATGTTTGATTTCTGTGAACTACTTTACAGTTGTTAAGCACTTTATCTTATAAAACATGAGTCTTATTTGAAGTTTGCTAACAGTTACTTTACGTAAGGTTTATGTTGTTAATAGTCTGGTTATTCATGGTATGCACATTATAAGATATTTGTCAATTATTTCCATGTGTTTATTGAAGTTCATGCGTTCAAATTAGCTCGCATATCACTTTCGGCCAAAGCAAGCTCAACATACTTGAACGATAGTCGGGCCTACATACTGGATGAGATCCTTAAAGCAAACGGTGCAGGGTCTAGTTGGGAACTTACACCGAGGAGATCCCCTTTGCTGTTGGTGGAGAATTCCAGCCCGTTAATAGATTTGGCGCTACAAGGAGGGCCATGGAAAGTACTAATCCTCCCACTCACTCTGAAACTTCCCATCAAGCCAGTAACCAATCCCATCCCCCCACGCCTCCTGAAATACCATATATTCCCCCTTATGGTCTGGCTTTCACAAGGCCCCAGAAAGAAGTTTCCCAACCTGCCCCTCTTGAAGATGCCCCGGGAGGAGAGTAAATCCCCCTTTTTGAAGTCACCAACGAACACCTCCGGTCCATGCTCCCTATTACTCGACAATTCACGAGGGGTTTGAAATGCACTCCTACCATTAACTCCCTATCCAACCCTCGCACCTCCACGCCTCATCACATGTGTCAAGGAATCCTAGTTAACTCCATATCATAGTTAATCGAGCTAGAGCTCGATGACTATGCCGACATTGTTCGAAGGATATCCATCAAGGGGTTGGAAAGTCCTCTTAAAGATGAAGGAGGGGACACTAAGAACACCTTCACTAGGGAAATCAACCAGTCACGATAGGGAGAGACATAGGGAAACAATCAATGGGGCCCAGAAGGTACCCCTGTCAACAACCAACCTCTGAGAGAGAATACTGAAGGGACAGTAGGGTAGGTGACCGGGGATCACCTTAGAGACCGTATTAAGTTTTACAACAATCAACGACTCTTGAGGAACTTGAGAAACATCATGAATGTGAGAAACACCCGTGACCTAGGACACCTTAGAGTGCCTCAAGGGGAAGGCAGGTAACCTCCTCATACCAATGGGGCATCAGGCACTGGTAGTGAATCAAAGAGAAATGACAATTGCCCCCTGTTTCCTCCCCCACCTCGAGGGAATCGCCGCCAACAACCGTTGGCTTGGATAGCTAAATCCCCATTAGGCATTAGGGTCCTGTTGATGCCTCGAAAATCGCTGCAACAACATTGGGGGATAACCACTCGGTCCGGACCTTAGTACAACTCCTTTTCCGTTTGGAATGGTGGCTCCGACTGGGGATAATGGGACCAGTTTCCCAGCTATGAATAAACGGGATGAATGGATAATTGATTGACTAATCTAACGATAGGTGAATAGCTAAATCTATCAACAAAATAAAAGAACTATTACTTATCCCGGGAACTGTTGTACTTTGAAGTGTAGCGCTTGATGATCTATGTCTATGGACAGGCATATAAATGACTCCATCTAACAGACATGGACATTAATTCATTTAAAGATTACTTTTAAGCAAAGCGATTAAAGCAATATTACTACACTTGTCATTTATATCATCGACACATATATGATTAAAAGAAAAGCACACCATAAACATCCAATAGTGGAAGAAATACAGAACTGCTGTTAAAGCACATACATATATTCGATAATAGCAAAGATAATCAAATAACAATTCATATGAAAAGAATGAATTCAGACATAGATAAAAGTACCATATGAGCTGCTAGACACTCCCAATATCAATCGCTACTTGAGATTCTTCCTTCAACGCAGAAACACTTTCAAACAAAGACAATAGTGCACAATTGCATAAAAGCTTCCTTGTCAAATTTAGAAAAACTGGTCCAGTTTCATAAAAGAATATGGCTGAAGCACAATAGTGCAACTTCAGTCTTTAAGTCAGGTACAAAACTTTACGACCCTTTCCAAAACAATGAAAGGGTCTATAAATACTTAATTAATCTAACTATCTATAAAACAGAAATCCTACTTAATTGGTATCAATTGATTTTGATCCTATTTTCTTCAGCAATCTGGCAGTCGGCGACATGAATCATCAAGTAGGCTGTTTGCCTTTAAATATGAGCTGACTTATAGCAAGCATTGGCTCCACTTCGGGTGGTTTGTTGAGGCGAGAGCTGAGCTGGGCGGCATAGGTGGCATCCTGAATATTGGGGATAATATACCCGATTGCATCCGTAAGGCACTTGATGGCGGCTCTCTGTGTGTGCGGCTTTACCAAGAAGAACCAATAGGTGTCCTAGGTTAAGCTGTTAATCCCAGCAATTAATCTCCCCTTTTCCTCTAGATCGGGGTAACATGATTGCTCCAATGTTTTCATTGTTGTTAATTTTCCTGGTGTGCATTGGGAAATCATGTTTGATAAGTAGAGAGTGTTATTGACTAATTCAACTAAATTGCTCGAAGTTGATTTGCATCTTGAAACTGCCCTCTCTGCTTTCATCAGCTGGGACTGCCATTCTGTAAAGAGTATATCTTTATGTGACTCTAAGATCCTTGGTAAATTTTCCGCTTGTCCTTGATCAGAATCTTGCCAGTCGAGAAATGCAGCTATCATTTCTTCAGCTTGATCCAATTCAGTCCTTGCCTTGTCAACTTTATTACTTATGGATGTCGCTAATTCGCACAGTGGCTCTGCTTGGGCGATTTGTTGACATAGAAGCTTAATTTGGGCTAGTAATGCAGTATTTATCTGTAGTGCTTCTGCTCTAAATTC
Organism: Pinus tabuliformis; assembly: GCA_031772625.1. Lineage (NCBI taxonomy): Eukaryota > Viridiplantae > Streptophyta > Pinopsida > Pinales > Pinaceae > Pinus > Pinus tabuliformis. Next base: position 1,981,559,697 of record CM062819.1, on the reverse strand, counting down.
AGCTACTTGTGGAACGCCATTTGTCTTTTCAATCTGTGCTGATAGCTAAGCGATTTGTTCATCTTTTGATTTCAGCATTTTCTCATTCGCTTCCTTCAATTGCGCTAAGGCCTCCGACAATTCTTTCTGCTTTTGGATTGCGCTGTGGTCAATCCTTTGTTTTTCTGCCTGCAATTGTTGAGTTAGTTGACTGTTTAATTGCTGCTGCGTCAACAATTGCTGCTCTGCCTACTCCGCTTTCTCCTTTGCTTCAGTCAACTGTGCCTGTAACAAGAAAATCTCCTGATCCTTTGTTTTCAGTAAAAGGCTTACCTTCGATGCCTTATCTATTGTCGCTGCTGAATAAGCTCCGGCATATTGTGACAGTTTTGTCAGGTCATCGGAGGGGTCAAATTCCTCCTTCCAAACTACATTGCCCGTGACGGTCTATTCTGGGAAAAGGGAAGGTTGATCAGTTCTTCTTCTTTTCCTTTGTCGTTTAACTACAGCTTTATGCCTTGGGCTGTAGAAGACATCCAACGGAGGAATTTCTTCTACCTGCAAAATGATTTGGTCGGAGGGGTCCTTTGGTATTATCTCTACCTCTTTTGAAATGGGTGGGCCGCTGGTTCCACTTAGAACCTGTGGTGAAGTGATTTCCTGTGTGTCTGTTGCTTTTGAAGTTTCAGTGTCCTTTGAACATTCCAGACCACTGATAATTGAATCAAATTGCCGCCATTCCTGGAGCAATTTTGGGTCAATATGAGTATCCACGTTTACTTCAGTGGTGGTCTGTTTTTCCTTTTCAGTTTGGGTCTCCTCCCGCACTTTTTCTTGCTCTTTCTTCTGCTGATTCTCATGTTCTTTCTTCTGATTTTCCTCCTGTGGCTTCTCTTGTTCTTTTGTAGTAACTGGAGGTTCCTTTGACTGTTGCCATTCAGGCTCGCTTGACGATGTCACTGGGGTTGTTGCTAATAGATCTAGAGGCAGAGTTTGCAACCTCTGTTCTCTAAGTCTGTTAAATTCAGTCAACCCTTCATCATGATATTTCATTTTGGCAAATGTTTTAACCTGCATTATTGACTCAGCTGAAGAGGACAGGTCGTCAAACATATCTTCTTTATGATCAAATTTTGACAATTTGGCCTGTTCTAGTGCATTATAGGCAAGTTTGTTTGGATCAAATTGCCTATTTGAAGAGTTGCTAGAGTTAATGATTTAATCTTCGTAGCTTCTTTTTCTGCATGTTTGAGATCATGCAAGGTATAGACACCGCATCTTAAAGGAAAAGAGGGCCAGCCCTGCTTCTTATTTTTCTTGAGAGTCTGTGTAACGCTCTCAGCCATGATCTGGTAAGCGATTTCCCTTGCCAGCAGTTTATCAGGTATGTATAAAGGGAGGACATGAGGTTCGGCTTGGCTACCGAAAACTCTTATATAAGTGAACTTCTCCTCCCCAAACCAGCTCCCTACTGTTGTTAAATCAATCCCAGCTTGGTAGGAAATCTTGGGAATGGGCTTATCAAAAATAGAATAATAAATAGGCAACATAAAGCCATTACAGACTTGGTAGAAATGGTGCTTATAAGAGGATTTCCATAATTTCTGATGGTATATATGAACAGGCATGGGGTCCTGTGGCGTCCACCTCCAGCCGAGCACGGGAAATTCAGAATTAAAACACAAGGTATCTAAAATATAGGCACTGTAATAGAATGGGGGAATTATCCTTTCAGAAATGCGGGTCTTATTCCTAAACTCAAGAACAGCTGTGGCTAGTTTATCTGAGAGAATAGTGGCCCAATCCATTATTATACTGTTGCATGCCGCTTCCATTAAGGGAACCATTTCTATAGTGAAATTAGAAGAGTCGTGCAGTCCCCACAATCTACACATCATTATTCCAGCGTAGCAATAAGGAGAAGCCAAGGAATCAACCGAGTACTTACCGGAAGATTCATGTTTGTGCTTTGCCGGATTTTGTCTCCAATCCCGGATGGGTTCGGATTCAACTTCGTTCTCGTTTCGGATTTTTTCCAGGAAAGCCTTATTGCATGTCTTCTCTGGCTCAGGCAAATGATACATTTGCCTTAGATCATCAGCCTTGAACGACCCGAAAATTCTCCCGTCTCTGGTGCTGAAGGTTCTATCCAGGATTGGGATTTCCTCAATTGCCCACCGCACTACATCTGTATATGGGAGAATTTGCTCCCTAGCTGCTATCCGGTGAAGGAAGGAGTCAGCTAAGTCCTTAAGAGTACCATCAGATTTACGAGTTGAATCTGCAGTAGCTTGTACCGTTGTCACTTTAGGTTCTTCGACTTCAATCAAGTTGTAGGTACTTTGCCAAGTAGTTCTGCCGAGACCAGAACATGTAGTATCCGAAATCAATCCTTTCTTTTTGTTTGAAAGATCAGTGACAGCTTGTCCTGTGGCTGGCACAACGGAAGCGGCTGTGGTTTTCTTAGATTTCTTCCCCATTTTGCTTGAGTTTTCTTCTTTGAATGAATTCTGCACAGAAGTGAAGATAAACGTAACACAGAGGAATGATAATGAAAATCCAATATGGTGAGAGCTATTGATCAATGCGTGGTGAGAGATTATGTTTTAAAATGGCCGCAGATACAATCCATGGGAAGATTTTAGGAGTTATAATTACATTAAATGGCCGTTTAAAACCTGCCAATCCTTAAATGCCCATTATATCATTAATCGGCCGAATGATTCGTTTAAGCGTGCTGTAGATGTTTTGGCGGTTGAGCGCAGGTGAATCATTGTTGGACAGATCAAGCTTTTAATATGAATTGATCGTAATATCCCTCCATTTTAACGGATTTTTTGAAATCTGCGCTTTATCGCAATCGGCCATCGGGGAAAGCTTAACCTCTTATATTGACACCCTTTGAAACCCCAATCGCTGATAGCGATATCGCATCGCATCGGGAGTATTGGCATTACATGAGACATGGATAGTATATCACCGATTGCCGATAGCCATATCGCATCGCATCGGGGGAATGGCCTGGGGGCGCTTTTAAGAATGTGCATACAACATTGCCGATAGCCGATAGCGATATCGCATCGGCGGAAACCAATGTGCCATTTACTTATGCTCCTTATGTCATTGCGATATGCGATCTTGCGATCGCTTTATCGCAATGATAAAAGATTGATTTATTTGATCAAAATGGGTTTTTCAAAAAGGTTTTTTATAATGTTTTCCTTTGGTTTTCGGACCCTTTTGAATAATACAATATTGATACCAATCAAAATCTAAAGGGACCCATTTCATATGATAGTTTTGTGAATAATAATGATATGAAATGGGGGGTTGTTGTAGAGCACAACAATTGGCGATTCGCTGGAAGAAACAGTTATCTCTGAAAAGTATAGAAATACTTAAACTTTTTCAAAATAGAGTTCTAATCAAAGGGGAAAATTCTAATATAACTAGGTATATATGTATTCCGAGTAAAATGAAACTATTTTTGCTAATTTCCTCTCTTTTTAAGAAAATAGATACATTCTAAGTTTTAAATAGGCCTCTATTGGTTTATAATGATAAGACAGAAAACCTTTCCAAATCAGCTTTTATAGTGAACTCATCTGTCATAGGTAGAGCCTCTGCTGCCAGCAAACGTTCATAGTTTCGACAGGGATACCTTTTAACCATGTTATTGTTCATTGTCCCATCCAACTAAGAGTGTGATTAACAGAATGAATTCAAAACATGTTTTCATATTTTGTATTTCTTTTCCTTTTTTTGTTATTGATAAGATCAAAAGCCATTGTCCTGTTTTGGTAGCCAGCTATTGACAATGCCATTCACTGGTAGTAATCTAACCGAACAAGCTGGCTCGTGATGAGACCCCTTGTCTTATTATTGTTAAGCCATTACCCTGTTATGGTATGCAGTATTGGTAATGTCGGTTAAACTATTTCCCTATGATCATGGTAAGCAGGCTTGTAATAAGACCTCTTATCTTTTATATCAAAAATTTTTAGAATTACACTCTGAATAATCATAAACTTTGGTGAATGGGATGGACAATTTTCTCCTTAAGAGTAGATGGATGACAGGGTAAGAGTTGAAGATGCTGAAGTTGGATTAGCTTCTATCTTGATATTGATAACCTTTTGTGACCAATTTGAAAACAGAAAATGATTTACAATACTTCTAAATTTTGAGAGGAGTTCACAAAACTTGAGGTGTGGTTTCAGAATACAATGATACCTAGTTTCCTAGAAATTATCCCTTTTGGTTAAGACTTCTATTATTTTAAAAGCAAATATCATACTACTTCTGTGGATCAAGTTTTCAAACACAGCAAAGGTCAATGGAAGATACCTTACAACATTATTTTCTAAAAATCCTACAAACTACAAAACTCTATTAAACTAAAAGGAGAAGGGGTTACCTCCTCAATTAAAGAATTTCTTCAAGATAAGGCCATTAACAGGGAGAGAATCTCTCAAACCTGATAAATCTTGCAAAATGAAGGTCGAATGGCCTATCTTCTCACAGATCTGAAATGGTCCAAGCCACATCTTCTGGAACTTGGTGTGTTTTCCCTTGTCCTCATGGGCTTTGTCCCATTTCAGAACTAAATCACCGACCTGAAATTGTTTTGAACCGGATGAGACTGAATCAAAAGCTGCCTTGATGATCTGCTGATGTTTGGCATGAATAACCCTGGCTTTTTCTCTTTCCTCTTCTAATTTTAGAATTTGATCATGTCTAAGCTGAATAGAAGAAGAAGGAATTTCCTCAATGAATTGAACTAGGGCTAGAGAAGGAAGAACACGATTTGTGGGTAGTACTGCTTCTTTTCCATACACAAGGTCGAACGGGGAAGATCCTATAGAAGCTTTTTGTGTTATCCTATCAGCCCATAATGCAAACATTAAGGATTTGTGCCAGTTTTTATGATTCAGTTCGATAGTTCGCTTAATGATTTTGATCAGATTTTTATTGGTAGACTCTGCTAAACCATTACCCTGGGGATAGTAATTAGCAGAATATTTCAATTTAAATCCTCTTTTAATAGCGAAATCAAACATAGCATTGCCTGAGAAGTAAGATGCATTATCAAAAACAAGAGCATTTGGGACACCAAACCTGGTAATGATGAATTGATCTATGAATTCAATGATTGCTTCGGAATTTGCTGTCTTCAAAGGAATTGCCTCAACCCACTTAGTAAAATAATCTGTAGCAGTAAGGATATACTTATGCTGTTTGGAAGAAGGTGGAGTAATTTCCCCAATGATGTCCAATCCCCATTGCTCAAATGGTTGTTCAATGTTGACTAGTTGCAGTGGGAAAGCTGGTTTTCGTTGTCTTCCACTAGAAGTTTGACAATTGCGGCATTTCCTTACATACTCGTGGGCATCTCTAAACAGAGTGGGCCAATAGTATCCAGCATGAATAATTTTATGAGCTGTTGTGTCAGCACCAAAATGTCCTCCTGCTGGTCCATCATGTAACTCCTGCAAAACCTTTTGTGCTTCAGGTTTCTCAAGGCATCTTAATCAGATTGGATCATAATTCTGCCTAAAAAGCACATCGTCAATAATCGTAAAATTTTTCGCTTTTAACCTAATGGCCCTTTTGTTTTTGTAAGACAGGTTAGGAGGTGCATAACCATTTTTCAAATAAAAGATTAAATCTGCATATTGAGACTCAGAATCAGTAACACTTATTTGGTTAACTTCTTGAGTTTGATCTGTACCACTTGATTCTGGAATGTTGGATGCTCTTGCCAATAACCTGCAAAAACCTTGGCCCCTAACAATCTTTGCTGGCTTAATTTCTAAGTCATATTCTTGAAGTGCTGTGACCCAGTTTGCCCTTTTTTCACCCAGTTCTCTTTGGATTAATAGTTGCCTAACTGCAGGGAAAGGAACTATAATTTTGTGTGGGTTTTCAAAAGGAAGGGTCTATAATGTTTGACCGCTTTAAATACAGCAAAGACTTGTTTTTCTACTTCGGAGTAATTCAATTCAGCACCCTGAAGATTTGAACTAAAAAATGAAATGGGTGCTTCCAAATTGTGATCGTTGAGCTGCGTGAGTACTGCTGCATAAGAGGAAGTGGATGCGATAGTGTATAATGTAAAATGATTAGAAAAATTGGGAGTATTTAAGGCTGGGGCATTGATTATTGATTGCTTGACTAAATCAAACGCTTCTTTTTCTGCTGATCCCCACTTAAAGATTGAATTTTTCTTGATCATAGTTTGAAGTGGCAAAATAATTTGAGAAAAATCTGGAACAAATCTTTTAACAAAATTGATTTGGCCTAAAAATGACTGCATGGATTTCTTATTATGTGGGAAAGGGATTTCAGAGATTTCTTTGATCCGATCAGGATCAATATAAATGCCATCTTTAGACACAATAAAGCCTAAGAGCTTTCCTTGGTCAAGAGCAAAGAAAGATTTTTTAGGGTTAAGAGAAATACCATATCTTTTGCAGCGTTGAAAGATTTGATTTAGGTCATGCAAATGATTGGACCTCTCTTTAGAGAATACAGTAATATCATCTAGATAGACGACTACTGTTCTATTAATCAACCCTTTAAAAGCTATATCCATCGCTCTTTGGAATGTCGCTCCTGCATTAATAAGTTCGAAAGGCATTTTCTGATATGCATATGTTCCCCATTTTGTTCTGAATGTGGTTTTAAGCTGGTCATCAGGATGGACCAAAACTTGGTTATATCCCGAGAAACCGTCTAGAAAGGACATTAATTCAGAGCCTGCTACTGATTGGAGTATTTGCTCCATGGTAGGTAATGGGAAATTGTCTTTTAAGCTCGCTTTGTTCAAATTTCTTAAATCAATACAAATCCGAATGTCGCCATTTTTCTTTCTGACTGGCACCATATTGGAGACCCAGTTTGAGTGTCGGACTGGAAAAATAATCTTAGCTTTCAAGAGTTTGTTAAGTTCAGTTTTTATTTGACTCTCTAAGCTTGGATGTGTTTTTCTTAACTTCTGCTGAATTGGTTTCTGATCGGGAAGCACTGGAATGGTATGTTGGATAATGGATGTATCATATGTCTTCAAATCATCATATTTCCAAGCAAAAACCTGTTTATTTTTCCTTAACAGTTTAATGAGTGCCTCTTTCTCTTCCAAGGAAAGTCCTAATCCTAAATTAATGTTTTGAGGAGTTTGCTCAGTGCCAAGATTTATAAACTCAAACCTTAGGGTAGAACTTTGGAGCTTTGTATTAGTCACAGGTTTAAACCTGTCTTTAATATCATAAAGATCCTCCAGCTTTACCACAGGTTTAGGGATTGAATTTTCCTGAGGTGTTTCTCTCATTTGAAAGTCATGCTCATTTTCCTCAATAATTTGATTATCATAGGACTTTTCAGAAGTTAAGAATTGTAAAATATCCTCATCATGGTTGAATACTCTCCAATTAGTGACATTGTCAGGAATTGATGGCCTAAAAAGCAATTCTACTGAAAATCTATCTGGGCTGTAGTCTTCAGAAGGTAGGAGCTTGGAAGCTACATTGGCTAGTAGGTCGGCTGCCGAGTTTTGAGACCTGGGGATGGAGGAAATATTGAATGCCGAAAAGTGTGAAGTGAGTTCTTGTACTAGCGACTGATAATGTTTAATATGATTTGAAAGACAATGAATTGTATTTCTCACCTGTTTGATAATAATTTCAGAATCGCCGAATACTTTTAAATATTGCACTTTAAGGCCAATTGCTTTATACAGTCCTTGGACTAAGGCTTCATACTCGGCTGTATTGTTAGTGCATTCAAATTCCAACCTACAAGACAACATTGTTTTTTCTCCTTGTGGGCTAACCAAAATACATCCTGCTCCTGAGCCCTCACTAGATTTGGACCCATCGAAATATAACGACCAAAATAAAGAAGTATTAACAATTTTATTTACAGTTTTCTCAGTATCATTGAAACATCTAGACCTATCTGTCTATGAAAAATTCTCAATCTGAGATGTAAAATGGTTCACTGAGAAAGGGGATGGCTGGGCAGTAATGTTGCCAAAGAATGACTCAGATGAATAATTCCCCAAAATGTTGTTATTAAATGCTACCAGTTGGTTTTCTTGCTCAAATTCAGTAATTGTATGGGTCATATGTTTTTCTCGATCAATCCTTATTTGATTTGGCTTACCCTTATAGGGAAGCCACATATGTGACCAATCAGTAGAAATATACCCATGTAGTTTTTCAGACCAGTCCCTACTCAATATTAAACCGTAAAATTTAGGTATATCGGCTATTAGGATAACAATCCTTTGTAATACTCTGGGATCAACAGATAACCTGATAGTTACGGAATTAATCTCTCCTACAACCTGTACTTTGGTCCTGTCCAACTGTACAATATGAATAACAGACTTCTGGGGTTCAATGTTCAGTTTGGAACAAAATGAAGCTGGCATTATGTTAGAAGATGCCCCTGAGTCAATCGAATAGTTGTGCAGGTTTCTATTGTAGATCTCATAGGTTAGAAGGAAAGGTGGAGTATGAGAGTTTGATCTATCTCCAATTAGAACTGTTGTTACACAGTAATTTGTCACCATTGGTCACCGTCCCTGTTACCCCTGTTTCCGTACGTTGGAGGACGCATTCCGGGACCTGTGAGCAGTGACATAACCTAAAAACACTTGCATTATGTTCCCTTGAGTATGTACTTCATATTACCTGAAGACACCTTCTGCAAAATATCCCTGAGAAGTGCCCTTTTCCCATTAGCGTGGGTCCAAAATGTCTTACCCGCGCCAATCACTGAGATCCTCAAAAGAGGGTGTGACCATTGGTGCTCTGTCTTAGAACAACACCCGCGCCAACCAAGTTTGGTAATGATTTTTGACAAACGCGTGCCCAGATGTTTTTTCCCTTCAAATCACGAAGTCTTTTGAGGATAAAGTTTATCTGATAGAGGTCGAGAGTCATCATCTATCCTTGACATCTATCCACAGCGGCTTTTCGGAGATAATGCCAATCCACAATGGGTGTCCTGATGCATTGTATCTTCCTCCCTTCTCCATCTATAAAAGTCTGTCCTCATGCATTAGACAAGCTAGTTTTTGAGTAATGCTAGTCGTGATAACGCTTGTCTTGAGTGATAGTAAGAGTCTTGAAGCATAGGGAGGTTATGCTGCCGGAAGTCTGAGAGAGAGAAGGTCTATTGCAAGACATATATAGCTGCTCGCCCAGCGAAAGGAGAGGTTCAACGTCAGAACCTTGGTTGTATCTTTCTCTGTTCATTATTCATTAATAAACGACTACTATTATGGTTCCGATCTTACTGTTCATTATGATAATGTTTGATCTATTTCCTTTCTCACTGAAATATAGTTGTATTTTAGTGGATTTTATGCTTGTTCTCGTTTCGTTCTTTGCATGTGCAGGTATCCATACGCGGGGATCGCAAGGATTGTGTCCTGCCGGAGCAAGGGAACGGGAGAATCAACTCTTCTTCGACATTAGCGTTGGACTCCAGGTTGGTTCTCGTAATCCACTTTCAGTATGCAACTAGGAACTTGCATAGTAGCGTGAATTGATTGTTGCTAGACCCATTTTGGGCTAGTGGGATCGCCTCTGTCCGCAGAGGGGATTTACCTCTCCAACAACTGCATCGGTGGCTTCAACCATACCGGGAGGAGGTTGCCCTGAATCATTAACAGCTTTAGCACTGGGAAGAGGTGAAGAAGGAACAACATTCAATTCTTTGAGAAGCAATTTCTGCTGATGTTTTAATTTACTAAGTTCAAACATAGTAATGTTTTCTTTAGTTTTCTTCATGTCATCAACAATATTGTACTCCATTGAATCGGATACCACTAACGTTTTAGATGTTGAAGGAGTATTAGAAGTTGAAGGTTGGTCTTGGGAACTGCTGCAGGTGATTTATTTGTAGGTATTTTTTCCTTTGTTGTAGCAGCGCCTGCACTCCTTTTCTTTGACGTTGCCTGAACAGGTTCGAAAGTACTTTTACTCCTAGTAGTGACCGGGAACGCTTCTTCTTCATTATCAGTATCGGAGTTGGGGAGTATAAAATCCCACATTCCATGACATTCAACTACTTCTTCTTCAACATCAGTTGGTGAGATTGTTTCATCTTCCTCTTCTTCTTGCTCTGAATCTGCATTAGATATGACATTCGGTGGCTTTGATTCGGTTTTCTTATAAGTCCTAAAAGGTCTTTTGGTTGAGGTTTCGGCTACCTGTTTTTTTATTTCAACCATTTCATTTGACAAAGTTTTTAGGACTTTTTGCAAACCCTCCATGTCATAAGGGTCTTTTGGGGTTTTCTTCCTTGAGTCATCTTTAAAAGAGACTTTTCTGGCTTTTTTGTCTTCCAGAGCAGCTTTCTTTTCTAGGGCATTGATACGTTTCTCCACAGCAAGTGCTTCTCTCATGTTTTCGGCTAAGGTAGGTTTCCCAGCCCTATCTACAAAAATGGCTATATTGGCAGGTAGGGCGGTTATATACCATTCGCTTCGAATTTGTTCACTTGGTTTGGAGGCCGTCGGGATTTTATTCAGGAGTTTATTGAATCGAGCATTAAATTCCTTAATTGGTTCCCTATGCTCTATCCTAAGATTGGAGAGATCGTTTATTAGCGTAGCCAAGGACCTATCATCTCCATATTTGGTAAGAAACTGCTCTTGGCAAGTGTTCCAATTGGTAATGGAACCAGAGGGTAAAGAAAAATACCAGGATCCTGCTGATCCTTGCAAGGTGTAAGGGAAAAGTCTAACAACAACATCTTGTTCTGTTACTCCTTTCAAGTTGACTGCCAACATGAAATTATTAATATGTTCCTCAGCCTGGGTTCCATCATCTGGGTTAAACTTGGGTAGCCATTTTTGAGGAGCATCTGGTAATGCATGCAATGGTGCAGGTATGTTGACTGCACCAGGCCTGGTCCATGGATCTGCCATTGTAATAGTAGTAGTGGTTGATACTACTGTTGGAATTCCAAATGTCTGAGAAGGAAATAGTGTTGAGGAGTGAGCAGGTTGGGATGTTAAAGCTCCTAATCCCTGATGAACAACAATATGTAATGGGGGAGTGGATGGTTGACTTTGCAGAGGGGAAGATGAAATGGAGGATGTGGATGAAAACTCTTCACTGTTAGATCCTTCAGTATATTTCTTCGCCTTTTTCCTTTTGGGTAAAGGGAACTCAGTGGGTTCAATACCGAGCTTTTCGCTCTGAAGTCTGGTGAGAGGGTGAGGTAAATTGAACTGCGAAGTCGCACTGCTTTGTGATACCTCAGATTTCTGTGGTGAAATCGAGAAGCTCTGAAGTTTGTGGATAATAGACTGCACTTCAGGGGATTCAAGACTTAATTGTTCTAGAGTATGATGGGTTTGAGCAGTGGTAGTTGATTCCTCTTCTTCTTGTTTGGATACTGGAGAACCAACATGCAATTGGGAAGTCCGAGGGGATGCGGAGGGAGAATTACTCTTAGAATGGCCTACAGATTTGGGTTTGCTTGCCATTCACAGTTGATGGCCCTCCTTCTAGTGTAAAAAATTGTTGATGCCTCGAAAATCGCTGCAACAACATTGGGGGATAACCACCCGGTCCGGACCTTAGTACAGCGCCTTTTCCGTTTGGAATGGTGGGTCCGACTGGGGATAATGGGACCAGTTTCCCAGCTATGAATAAACGGGATGAATGGATAATTGATTGACTAATCTAATGATAGGCGAATAGCTAAATCTATCAGCAAAATAAAAGAACTATTACTTATCCCGGGAACTATTGTACTTTGAAGTGTAGCGCTTGATGATCTATGTCTATGGACAGGCATATAAATGACTCCATCTAACAGACATGGACATTAATTCATTTAAAGATTACTTTGCTTAAATAGTTAAGCAAAGCGATTAAAGCAATATTACTACACTTGTCATTTATATCATCGACACATATATGATTAAAAGAAAAGCACACCATAAACATCCAATAGTGGAAGAAATACAGAACTGCTGTTAAAGCACATACATTTATTCGATAATAGCAAAGATAATCAAATAACAATTCATATGAAAAGAATGAATTCAGACATAGATAAAAGTACCATATGAGTTGCTAGACACTCCCAATATCAATCGCTACTTGAGATTCTTCCTTCAATGCAAAAACACTTTCAAACAAAGACAATAGTGCACAATTGCATAAAAGCTTCCTTGTCAAATTTAGAAAAACTGGTCCAGTTTCATAAAAGAATATGGCTGAAGCACAATAGTGCAACTTCAGTCTTTAAGTCAGGTACAAAACTTTACGACCCTTTCCAAAACAATGAAAGGGTCTATAAATACTTAATTAATCTAACTATCTATAAAACAGAAATCCTACTTAATTGGTATCAATTGATTTTGATCCTATTTTCTTCAGCAATCTGGCAGTCGGTGGCATGAATCATCAAGTAGGCTATTTGCCTTTAAATCTGAGCTGACTTATAGCAAGCATTGGCTCCACTTCGGGTGGTTTGTTGAGGCGAGAGCTGAGCTGGGCGGCATAGGTGGCATCCTGAATATCGGGGATAATATACCCGATTGCGTCCGTAAGGCACTTGAGGGCGGCTCTCTGTGTGTGCGGCTTTACCAAGAAGAACCAATAGGTGTCCCAGGTTAAGCTGTTAATCCCAGCAATTAATCTCCCCTTTTCCTCTAGATCGGGGTAACATGATTGCTCCAATGTTTTCATTGTTGTTAATTTTCCTGGTGTGCATTGGGAAATCATGTTTGATAAGTAGAGAGTGTTATTGACTAATTCAACTAAATTGCTCGAAGTTGATTTGCATCTTGAAACTGCCCTCTCTGCTTTCATCAGCTGGGACTGCCATTCTGTAAAGAGTATATCTTTATGTGACTCTAAGATCCTTGGTAAATTTGCCGCTTGTCCTTGATCAGAATCTTGCCAGTCGAGAAATGCAGCTATCGTTTCTTCAGCTTGATCCAATTCAGTCCTTGCCTTGTCAACTTTATTACTTATGGATGCCGCTAATTCGCACAGTGGCTCTGCTTGGGCGATTTGTTGACATAGAAGCTTAATTTGGGCTAGTAATGCAGTATTTATCTGTAGTGCTTCTGCTCTAAATTCAGCTACTTGTGGAACGCCCTTTGTCTTTTCAATCTGTGCTGATAGCTGAGCGATTTGTTCATCTTTTGATTAAAGCATTTTCTCATTCACTGCCTTCAATTGCGCTAAGGCCTCCGACAATTCTTTCTGCTTTTGGATTGCGCTGTGGTCAATCCTTTGTTTTTCTGCCTGCAATTGTTGAGTTAGTTGACTGTTTAATTGCTGCTGCGTCAACAATTGCTGCTCTGCCTGCTCCGCTTTCTGCTTTGCTTCAGTCAACTGTGCCTGTAACAAGAAAATCTCCTGATCCTTTGTTTTCAGTAAAAGGCTTACCTCCGATGCCTTATCTATTGTCGCTGCCGAATAAGCTCCGGCATATTGTGACAATTTTGTCAGGTCATTGGAGGGTTCAAATTCCTCCTTCCAAACCACATTGCCCGTGACGGTCTGTTCTGGGAAAAGGGAAGGTTGATCAGTCCTTCTTCTTTTCCTTTGTCGTTTAACTACAACTTTATGCCTTGGGCTGTAGAAGACATCCAAGGGAGGAATTTCTTCTACCTGCAAAATGATTTGGTCGGAGGGGTCCTTTGGTATTATCTCTACCTCTTTTGAAATGGGTGGGCCGCTGGTTCCACTTAGAACCTGTGGTGAAGTGATTTCCTGTGTGTCTGTTGCTTTTGAAGTTTCAGTGTCCTTTGAACATTCCAGACCACTGATAATGGAATCAAATTGCCGCCATTCCTGGAGCAATTTTGGGTCAATATGAGTATCCACGTTTACTTCAGTGGTGGTCTGTTTTTCCTTTTCAGTTTGGGTCTCCTCCCACACTTTTTCTTGCTCTTTCTTCTGTTGATTCTCATGTTCTTTCTTCTGATTTTCCTCCTGTGGCTTCTCTTGTTCTTTTGTAGTAACTGGAGGTTCCTTTGACTGTTGTCGTTCAGGCTCGCTTGACGATGTCGCTGGGGTTGTTGCTAATAGATCTAGAGGCAGAGTTTGCAACCTCTGTTCTCTAAGTCTGTTAAATTCAATCAACCCTTCATCATGATATTTCATTTTGGAAAATGTTTTAACCTGCATTATTGACTCAGCTGAAGAGAACAGGTCGTCAAACATATCTTCTTTATGATCAAATTTTCACAATTTGGCCTGTTCTAGTGCATTATAGGCAACTTTGTTTGGATCAAATTGCCTATTTGGAAGAGTTGCTAGAGTTAATGATTTAATCTTCGTAGCTTCTTTTTCTGCATGTTTGAGATCATGCAAGGTATAGACACCGCATCTTAAAGGAAAAGAGGGCCAACCCTGCTTCTTATTTTTCTTGAGAGTCTATGTAACGCTCTCAGCCATGATCTGGTAAGCGATTTCCCTTGCCAGCAGTTTATCACGTATGTATAAAGGGAGGACATGAGGTTCGGCTTGGCTACCGAAAACTCTTATATAAGTGAACTTATCCTCCCCAAACCAGCTCCCTACTGTTGTTAAATCAATCCCAGCGTGGTAGGAAATCTTGGGAATGGGCTTATCAAAAATAGAATAATAAATAGGCAACATAAAGCCATTACAGACTTGGTAGAAATGGTGCTTATAAGAGGATTTCCATAATTTCTGATGGTATATATGAACAGGCATGGGGTCCTGTGGCGTCCACCTCCAACCGAGCACGGGAAATTCAGAATTAAAACACAAGGTATCTAAAATATAGGCACTGTAATAGAATGGGGGAATTATCCTTTCAGAAATGCGGGTCTTATTCCTAAACTCAAGAACAGTTGTGGCTAGTTTATCTGAGAGAATAGTGGCCCAATCCATTATTATACTGTTGCATGCCGCTTCCATTAAGGGAACCATTTCTATAGTGAAATTAGAAGAGTCGTGCAGTCCCCACAATCTACACATCATTATTCCAGCGTAGCAATAAGGAGAAGCCAAGGAATCAACTGAGTACTTACTGGAAGATTCATGTTTGTGCTTTGCCGGATTTTGTCTCCAATCCCGGATGGGTTCGGATTCAACTTCGTTCTCGTTTCGAAATTTTTCCAGGAACGCCTTATTGTATGTCTTCTCTGGCTCAGGCAAATGATACATTTGCCTTAGATCATCAGCCTTGAACGACATGAAAATTCTCCCGTCTCTGGTGTTGAAGGTTCTATCCAGGATTGGGATTTCCTCAATTGCCCACCGCACTACATCTGTATATCGGAGAATTTGCTCCCTAGCTGCTATTCGGTGAAGGAAGGAGTCAGCTAAGTTCTTAAGAGTACCATCAGATTTATGAGTTGAATCTGCAGTAGCTTGTACCGTTGTCACTTTAGGTTCTTCGACTTCAATCAAGTTGTAGGTACTTTGCCAAGTAGTTCTGCCGAGACCAGAACATGTAGTATCTGAAATCAATCCTTTCTTTTTGTTTGAAAGATCAGTGACAACTTGTCCTGTGGCTGGCGCAACGGAAGCGGCTGTGGTTTTCTTAGATTTCTTCCCCATTTTGCTTGAGTTTTCTTCTTTGAATGAATTCTGCACAGAAGTGAAGATAAACGTAACACAGAGGAATGATAATGAAAATCCAATATGGTGAGAGCTATTGATCAATGCGTGGTGAGAGATTATCTTTTAAAATGGCCGTAAATACAATCCATGAGAAGATTTTAGGAGTTACAATTACATTAAATGGCTGTTTAAAACCTGCCAATCCTTAAATGCCCATTATATCATTAATCGGCTGAATGATTCGTTTAAGCGTGCTGTAGATGTTTTGGCGGTTGAGCGCAGGTGAATCATTGTTGGACAGATCAAGCTTTTAATATGAATTGATCGTAATATCCCTCCATTTTAACGACTTTTTTGAAATATGGGCTTTATCGCAATCGACCATCAAGGAAAGCTTAACCTCTTATATTGACACCTTTTGAAACCCCGATCGCCGATAGCGATATCGCATCGCATCGGGAGTATTGGCATTACATGAGACATGGATAGTATATCGCTGATTGCCGATAGCGATATCGCATCGCATCGGGGGAATGGCCTGGGGGCGCTTTTAAGAATGTGCATACAGCATTGCCGATAGCCGATAGCGATATCGCATCGGCGGAAACCAATGTGCCATTTACTTATGCTCCTTATGTCATTGCGATATGCGATCTTGCGATCGCTTTATCGCAATGTTAAAAGATTGATTTATTTGATCAAAATGGGTTTTTCAAAAAGGTTTTTTATAATTTTTTCCTTTTGTTTTCGGACCCTTTTGAATAATACAATATTGATACCAATCAAAATCTAAAGGGACCCATTTCATATGATAGTTTTGTGAATAATAATGATATGAAATGGGGGGTTGTTGTAGAGCACAACAGGTCCCAACTTCATGACATGCCCCGCCATCCTGAGAAACACCTCCCGAAGTTCGACCCCGAGAAGGGAACCTCGGCTGATGACCATATTAGCAATTTCTACCTAGAATTGCAAATGATGAGGGTGCAATACGATGACATGGCTTGTCACCTGTTCCCTCACACTTTCGAAAATAAGGCTGCCACCTGGTATCGGTCACTGCCTGTTGCCTCCATCTGAACTTGGGATGAATTCCATAAAACCTTTCTGGATAAGTTTTCGGAATACAAGACACCTTCTATGCTCCTCACCGAGCTTAGCACGTTGAAGTGCCACAAGAAGGAGAAGGTGAAAGATTTAAACCAACGATTCACCACCATTTTGAATAAGTTCTCGACTGACGTGGCCCTTGATGATTCCATCACGATTAATTATTACACCAGGGCCCTGCCGTGGGACATTTCTGTATTCGTTAAACATGAAGTAAAACTCACCCTAGTGTAAAACTTACTATATCCCTAGAGGTCAAAAAGGATCTCCTTTCTATCAGCGCCCTAGAGCACAATTCATGGGAGGAGGAAAACCAATCACCAAGAAAAATCAAGCCTCATCTAGTAAACCCACCGATAAAGACAAAGATTCCTTTGATTTCAAAGGATTGGCCAAATCCTTAAAGCAACTGACTAATGAGGTGTCTAAATTAAAGAGAAAGACCAGTGACATTTCGGGAGGAGGAAAACCTGCTAAACCCTTTTTTCGGAAAACTAACAACCCCCCCCTAAAACGTCTCAGGCATCCAGTACGAACTTCAATGTGGAAGAGCTAGGAAAGGACAACTTCTGCACTTTCCATCAGGCCTCTCATTCTGAGAAAACCTGCCCCCAATGGCTCCATAACATGACCATCGTAGTAACCTAGATTTTAGAAGATCAGGTCACGGGAGACGGTGAAGAAGAAACTAATGACCTTGAAAAGGAAGACTCCCCTCCCAATGATGATTCTCCATCCACCGTATTAGCATTCGAAGTCATTCATGGGGGAGAAGTGTTCACCGCTAAAGAGGCCATCATGGGGGACACTCCTCCCCCGAATCCCCTCAAAAGCTGTAGTCTTAGGAGTAAGGGACTCGTGTCAAACGCTACATTGAAATATAAAAAAAGGGCTTTGTTAAGAAGGATTCTTCCACTTTCTAACACCATCCAGTCATTCAACCCTTTCCCCAAAGGGACAAATGACCTAAGCTCTAAAGAGTCCCTAAACATTGGGAAAGGGAACACATCCACAGCCAAAAGTTTGACCAAAGGGGTGACAACTAAAACCACCTCGTTATCATAACGCTCGTCAGAAGACACTTCATCCATAGACTTGGATTACAATATTATTGAGGACATGAAGAAGACACGGGCTAACATCTCATTGTATGAGCTGTGCAAGTTGACTAGTCAACGCGAGTTGATCATCAAAACTTTTGCCACCTCTCCCGCCCCTTCAAAATCTCCCTCGTCAATCAGGGCCAACTCCTCAGGCTGATCCCAGGCAGTGATTGACCTTCAAGCCATTGTAAATGTCGCAAATTCAAACTTGAGAGGTTCAACCCCTCCTTTCCTCTTGACCTTTGAGTTGTTCAACTACAATGTGCACAACTGCCTCATTGACTCTGGTGCGTCAACCAATGTCATGCCCTGGTCATTCTGCAAGAAGCTAAACACCCAACCCGAAAAAACAAACGCTAAAATCATCCAGCTAGATAGGTCCCAAGTCCCAGCCATTGGAGAGTTGAATAACATTATTATTTGGTTGTCTTCTGATTCTCAGGTGCATCAATGCATTGACATAATTGTCGTAGACATCCCAGAAGCCTACAGGTTACTCCTCAGTAGAGATTGGTCCTGCAAGCTTCAAGGCTACTTCGCCACAGACTGGTCCCAATTATGGCTACCCTACAAAGGAAAGAATAATAAGATAAGAGTTAATAGCGAGCCTTACATGAAGCACATCGTAACTGATCTTGAGGGCTCTAACGAGCTAATCAGCTGCACTCAAGAGGAATTGCGGGTGTGTTTCCTCAAGACACTATTCGGTTGCTATCAATCCCAAACATCGACTATTCCTCTGGATACCCAGTTGGAACTCCCATTGCAAACCCCATGCCATAATAATGAAATATGCGCGTTGAACCTACACACTCCGAACCCACCCATCCTTAATGTTGGAATTTGGATGTTATATTATGATGGATCCAAGACTCATGACGGAGTTGGAGCAGGTTGTGTCCTGGTAGACCCCAAAGGAAATAGATTGTTGATTTCTTGTAGGTTAGAATTCCAATGCACCAACAACACTGCAAAATATGAGGCATTAATCCTTGGCCTCATGAAAGCCATATATCTAAAGGTGGATTGTTTGAAGGTAATTGGGGATTCTAAAATCATTATAAGATAGGTACGCAACACAATTCATTGTTTGTCACTGCACCTCAAGAATTACCAGCAAGAGGTATGGTGTTTGATAAACTCGTTTAAAGCTTTTAATATTATTTTTGTTCCTAGATTTAATAATGTCGCTGATGACACTTTGGCTAATGCAACGACTATATTCATGCCCCTTTGGGATGGATTTTCTATTGAAATTGTTTATAAACCTGTTGTGTTTGATTACATAACTAACTTATGCATTTTCAATGATGACCAACAAGATACTAGAGTCATGAAAAATGCAGAAGTGTTTAAAGATGCAGCCATTAAAGAAGAGCAACATGAAAGTTCCCTACAGGAAGAAGCGGACTCACAAAAAGGAAACCTTATACCTAAAGGAGTGGTCACGTCATAAAAATTGTTTGACCTAAAGAATCGTTTTTTAGGCCCGCTGAACACCAAGACCCAAAGCTCCACCCTCTCGCACGAGCAGATCAACCTCGGAACCGAATCTAATCCCAAATGTGTCAACATAGGGCTAGGATGCCCCCACGAAGAAAGAAAAGCCCTTATCAACCTGTTTAAGAGGTATCATGACATTTTCACTTGGACATATGACAACCTGCAAACATACGATACGTAGATTATCCACCATGTCCTTCCTACAACAGAAGGGGCTAAACCTTTTCAGTAAAAGTTGAGGAAGGTGCATCCCACCTTAGAACCCCTTATCCAAAAGGAACTAAAGAAGTTGTTGGATGCTCACATTATCTTCAAGGTTAGACACTCTACTTGGGTATCCAATCTGGTTCCAGTATGAAAGAAATCTAGAGAAATCCATTTATGTGTCGATTTTCGGAACCTCAATCGGGCATTAGACAAAGACAACTACCCGATCCCCTCCATGGAGAAGATTCTCCAAACTGTCTCAGGATTGGAAATCTTCTCCTTGTTTGATGGATTCTCTGGCTACAATCAAGTCCTAGTAGTCAAACTAGACCGTATCAAAACGACTTTCAGAACAAAGTGGGGAACATTTGCATTTCATAGTATGCCCTTCCAACTGATTAATGCTGGGAAACATTCCAAAGAGAAATGGATATTACATTCCAAGGTTTAATGGGCTAGAGCGTAGTGGTCTACCTTGACGATGTCACTGTTTTCTCGAAGAAAAGGGATGACCACCTTCACCATTTGAAGCATATTTTTAAACGGTACCGAAAATATGGGATCTCCTGCAACCCCAAAAAGAGCATATTTGCGGTTTTCGAGAGCAACCTTCTCAGACATATCATTACCAAAGACGGAATCACTATTGATCTTGATCATGTGAAGGCTATAACACAGATTCCCCAACCGGGCAGAAAAAAAGGTATGCAATCTTTCCTTGGTAAAATCAATTTTCTTCACAAATTTATTTCAAATTTTGCGCAAATTGTCAAACCTTTGCAGAATATGATAAAGAAAGATTCAGTTTTCAAATGGAATCAAGAAGAAAAGGAGTCTTTTGATCACATCAAAACAACGATTGTTGAGGCCCCTTCCCTTTTCAACCTGGATTTCAGTAAGGATTTCATCTTATACACTTTTGCCTCAGACTTGTCCTTGGCTGCAGTCCTCACACAAAAGGATTGCAACCACGATGAACATCCTATATCCTTCATGAGCATAGGGCTACAAGGCGCAGAACTCAATTACCCGGACATTGATAAGTAGGCATATGCGGTCTACAAAGTGGTGAAACATTTTAGACCATACATTCTAAAAAACCACGTCACAGTAATGGTCCCGCACCCGACAGTTAGATCACTCTTCATCCAACAAGAGTTGGGTGAGAGGAGAGCCAACTGGATGACCTCCCTCCAAGAGTATGATTTGGATTTCAAACCTTCACATACAGTGAAAGGACACGGGCTTTGTAAACTAACCACCAAGGCAACAGATCAACAGGTTTCAGAGGTAGATCAACCAGTTTCGAAGGCAGAAGGTTGGGAACATGAGATTGAAATGTACTAGAATGAGTTACTCGGCTCACATGACCCCTCTTAGTGGTACTCTGTCTTGAAGCAATACCTAGTGCAAGGGTCTCTACCGGATGCCTTTTTCGCCAAGCAAAAGAGAGCCGTCAGGCTTAAGGCTACCTCATATCAAATAGTTCAGGGAAATCTATTCAAAAAGCACCACCTCAACATACTGCTAAGATGTTTGGAATATGATGAAGCTTAGCAAGTGCTGAAGGAACTACATGATGGACCCACGGGAGGTCACTATGCGGGTGACACCACTGCCCACAAGATCATGCGGGCAAGTTTCTATTCACCCACACTCTTTAAGGACGCACATGTCTACGCTCGAAAGTGTCCCATCTGTCAGAAGCATGCAGGAAGTCAGGCTAGATCATCCACCTCACTCCAAACCATAGCAGTAGAAGAGCCTTTCCAAAAATGGGGGTTTGATGTCATCGGAGAGATCATTCCGAACTCGTCAAAACAACACAGGTACATACTCATGGCCACCGACTATTTCACTAGGTGGGTGGAGGCAATCCCGTTACAGAAAATCAATGACGATGAGGTAATATCTTTCATTAATTAGTGCATCATAGCAAGTTTTGGTGTCCCAACCTCACTTGTCTTTGATAATGCTACGTATTTTTCAGCGTTAAAATTGTATGATTTTTCTTTGGAAAACAATATTGTTTTAAAACATTTAGCCAACTACTACCCATAGGGGAATGACCTAAAATACTAATAAAAACCTCTTCTGCATCCTCAAGAAAACCCTGCTCTCTCACCAAATAAACTGGCATAATGCACTCAACAACGCCCTATAGGCTGACCGGGTTACTCCTAAACCATTCATTGGCACATCTCCCTACTTCCTAGTTTATGGGAAAGAAGCCATATTGCCGCCTAACCTTTATCTCCCAGCCCACAAGCTAGCACAAGAGTCACAAGGCTCTGCTTGCCCCAACATTCAAAGCCGTATTGACACGCTCCTTAGATTGGAAGAGGAGAGACTAAAGACCAAGGATAAGGGATTGGTGAGTGATATGAAATTTACGTAACGTATGTCACTGCGTCTTGCCAATTTAATTGTATTATTTTCTATGATTAACTCCTAAGAATCATTTCATTAAAACTTGAGATGCTATAGATACTACAACATCACCCAACTCCCAAGGAAATGCCCAATAACATGTATAAGTTCACAATCAATCATGTTGGAGATAATTTTGAATAAAATAATTATCAAAGATTAAAAAAAGATTTCCTAAAGTTAAACTTTGGTAATGTGAATAATATATAAGATGTTTAACTGAATTTATAAACAATCAACAATTTACCCATTGCAATATCCCAACCTGGTGACAAGGATAATAAGGTAAGTATATATATTGTATTAATTTGTATTTTGATAATCTAAAATTAGAGTATAGTTTAAACATAAATATAAATAAAGGTAACATAGTAGCTAGTACTTGTGGCTTAATTTAAATATAGCTAAATTAAAGTAAAAATAAATAAATAAATAAAATTGTATATACCCTGTCTACAACAACAAGAAAATTGCATTAAGGAAAAAGAGTACATTCAAATATGTTTATGTATCCCAAATTGATCACATAAAAATTAATGGTGAATTCCTTGGATATTAGAAATATGTTTTTTATATTTAACATAAAAATTAACAATTTTATTAGCTTTTTATTACTTTCTAATTTTAGGTTATACAAATATTTATTAAAAATTTAGCCTTAATAAACATTTTATTATAAATCATAATGTTATCAATCAATTTTAATATGAACTTTTTAAAACGTATTTTGCTTTCATTTACCACGATTGATTTATCTTTAACATTGTAAGGTCTCTTTAATTGTAAATTCATTGTGTCATTGTTTTTTTTTAACAGGACATATATTTTTTATATTCATAATTTGGGTTTACATGGCCAAAACCACTTTTACAAAAATTCAGCAAAACTGGCAGCAGTTTGAGCATCTATTTCCAAGTCCCAATACATCCATATTACTAATTTCTTCCTTCTACATGCCTTAACTACTATTACAAAACACTGATAATTCCCATAAACTCTAAAGAAAAGACCCAATATAAACACAAAACTAAAAAAACATAAGACAAACATTAATCCATATTGGACTTCCTCGCATTCCTCCTTTCCTTGACTGCTCAGTCCTGCTCTTGCATCTCCTTCTCCTTCCTGAGATTGCAACTGGATGGCGACCTCTTCAGGAAACCCTGCAATGATTTCTTGTACCTCATTGAAGATGTTGTCACTTATCAGTTCCGAGTTGGTGGTTAGCAGATCAGTCTCCATTTTCACAATCTTTCTTTCTAACGATGTTTTCACGCTTTCAAACTCTGCATTGATGCGGTCCACGTTTGCTGTCTGGTCTTTCTCTAGGAGCTCTACACGATGAGTGATAAAATCCAACCTACCCATGAGCAGCTTGAACAAAAACTCGACGACCCTTTTTCCACTGCGCCAAGTCCTCCTTAGGGAGTTTCCCAGCCTACGACTTTCTTAATTCCATCGTTGTATCTTTCCAACCCGCATTGCTTTCAAACCTACGTTATCCACTTACCGCAACGTATGGAATCGGAGGGGACTACATCCACTTATAAACACCAATTTCTTTCTTCTCCTCATTCACCTTTGCTCGTGCCACGATCGCTTGAAGATCCTCGATCTGCAGACCCATTAAATATGCATGTTGTCTGATGGATATTTTGAACCACCCTTGCCGACAATTCACTGATAATCGAGATGTTGACCTTCGTTTCACCACTAAATCACCTGTGCAACCTACCATCCAAATTCCTTCCTAAAATGATGGGTTCACTGCTCTCTCCATGAAATTAAATGTTACCTTATACAGGCACGCTAACGGGATGATCTTGGGATTCGTGGGAGTGCCATGCATTGCAAACTCACATTCCTTGACCCATTTGTTTTGCCTACTTACCACGGGATCACACATCATCCACCCCTCAACATGCTCGAGGGAAGCATTTATTTCTCTATCCGACATTCTCTTACGGTATTTGAATGTGGCTTACTTACCTTCCCCCTGTCTCACACTCCCCATCACCCAAAGACACCCCACGATTCACCATTTCATCGACGACAACATTGTGATGACGTAGGATATGGAACATTTCGTGTTTTTCAAATTTTTCCAATTGATATTCTATCGTTGAAAGAAGGGAATATTTGGGATCCTTTTTTTGGCATTGATGAGAGAAAACATCCTTATAGCTAATAAGGAGTCTCTCACCACTTTGATTTTCTTTATCCCTAGAGAGAGAGAGCTAAATCCAACCCTTTCCATAATGCTAACAATTTTGATTTATCATTTGTTGCTACTCCTAAACCCCATGCTAACTTTATTTCGACTTGTTCATTGGGGCAAGAAAGTACCCCTCCCGCTCCTGTTGCCCCTCATTGTGTCATTGCTTTAACCAAAAACAATTAACGCATTTTTCATGTCCACATCACTCTTAGAGTGTTCAAATTTTTTTGGATCAGTTTTCATAATTTTTTTATTAATGTAATTTGTTGGAAACCATTACAAATGGTTATAGAATACATTTGACCATAATAATTCAACAAATTTGAAGCAATATTGAGAAGCTTAGGGTTAATTTGCACAAATTTTAAGGTTAAGAATGAAGCTCTATTAAGAATATTAAAAATGGTGATGAAGAAGTTTCACTATAAATTTTACAATAATTTTTTATTTCATGTAATAATTTCAAATGAACTTTTGAAAAAGTAATTAAATTTTTGAAATGTTAGAAAACTAATAATTTTCAAATATGGAGAGTAAATGTCTCATTGGCTTACATTGTATGTCTCATTTGGGTGGTAACAAAGAATTGTTATGACTCTCTCTCTTATGGGGTATGTGTATTTTATAGGATAGTTATCGGACATTCAATGCAAAGTGTTCAAATAGTATTATATTTGTCGAGGTTGTACAAGGCATTTAATGCAAAGCTTTTAATTTGCCTTATACTTTGTCACAATTTACTGGATGAAAATTGTATAAATGCTAATTTGTATGGTTCGAATTATCATTTTGTGAACTCTAGGATTGGTCCAGAGAATTACAATTTGCAATCATTAAAATCACAACTTTAATTAAACTGAAAACTCTAACCAGATGTTTGAAGGTGTCATGGAGAAATGTGATGTCTAGTGTTCCACTTTCTAGCTATTAATGTGAGCCGCAGAGGATAATTGGTAGCAAAAATCTGCAAAGGCATACACTGTTAGCTTCATTGCTCTCTCATGAACTATTTAACTTTGTACGTGGAGATACTAGATCGCTTTGAACACTTTGTATGTCAAAGTCTGACATAATTACTTTTATAATAGGTAAATTCCAATGCTAGTAGTATAAGTGTGGGAGGCGACATTGACGCAGTAGAGGAGGATCATGTTGATGGCCACATGTAAACATAGAGGAGGATCATGTTGATGGCCACGTGTAAACGTAGAGGAGGATCATGTTGATGGCCATGTGTAAACGTAGAGGAGAATCAAATGTTGATTTATGAATGAATGAATGAATGAAATTTTAATGTCCATGAGACTAGATATAGTCTATGGGACCACTAGCTTCCCTGCTTTTTGGCTTTTACAATTCAATCATCTTATTATCCAATTAATGATGAGCTGACCTAAGCTTCTAACAATCCCCTCACTGAAAAGACAATGTCAAGGAACCGATGTTAACATATTGTTGTAACTGTCTCTGATGTCTCTTGAAGCATCACATTCCAAAATCATGTTTTTCCGATTCCGTTGCCCTAGAAGTGCAAAAAGTACACACCCGCTCTTCCCAAGCTTCTTTAGGTCTTTTCCACCGACCTATTTCGCACGTAGTTGATGCGAGTTAGTTTTTAATTGAGAAATAAGAATCTTTTCTCTCCATGGAATGCTAGCTCCAATGTACTCTTTTTGTTGGAGATCGCACGTGGGGTTGAATTCTTGAACATAATACTTCTTCTTTCTACCCAACTCTTTTCCCCATATATGCTTACAAAACTTCTCCATAACATAACTCTTTAAATCCTTGCTATTTGTGGGACATGGAATGAGGTAAATATTCCATTTTTGCATCCATTTTTTGTTTGTATCATCCATGATTTCTTTATTTCACTCATTCCTTCATTGAAGATAAATTTAGGCCATCTACCTTCTCCCATTTGCTCAATTCTTCGAAGATACCTTATGAGACGCATTGCAGCAACTTCTTTGATGGAACTTCCTCCTGTTTCACTCAACATTATCTCATAATAAACTAAACTTTTTATTTTAAACTTGCCCATGATCAAGCGTTTTTGGATTTTCTCAATTTTCTTCCATTTTGAGACAAGGATGCTGCTAGCCCATAATTCACACCCATATAATATCACTGGACAAACTAGGAGCCTAAAAAACACTTTAATTGTTTTCCAATCCCATAACTCTGCCTCTCTACATCTATTTTGAAGAGCATATAATTCTTTCCACCCTCCTAAAATGCTCTTCTTTCTGCAGTGCTCCCAATTAATCTTGTTGTTGAAATCAATCTCGAGGTACTTGTATTCATTTACTTCTTCAATAATGTTGCCTTCAAAGAAGAACTTATGTTGGCTCTGCTTCTTTTTATTTGAGAAAAATCATTATTTTGGTCTTGCTCATATTGAATTGCATCCACATTGCTTTACAAAAATTCTCAAGGGCATAAACGTGCATCTGCAATCCGTGGGTCGATTTAGTAATCAACACAAGGTCATCAACATATAAAATAAGGTTTATCACAAACTCCCCCAACGGAACACCCTCCCCACCTTGCAGATTTAGCCACTCTTCCAATTTATCAATATATAAACCAAAAAGAGTAGGGGATAAAGGGTAGCCTCCCTTGACTCCTATATCACTTCTAAAGCTTTCCGAAATGCCTGCTAAAGTTCTAATTTTGACTGTCACCTCTTGATAAAGCCCTTCGACAACCACGCTATAATGTAAAATAATTTGAAGTTCTTCCATTCTACTCCACAACTTATCTCTAGGGACAATGTCAAATGCCTTTTTGAAGTCAACAAAGCAACATAATACTTCTTCTTTTCCCTCCCAAACCTTTTCAATAATGTGTCTCAACGTGACACCATGATCTACTGTAGAGTGCTTCGGCCTAAAACCTGCTTGCCCTTTTGCCCTCTTTTCTTTGACTTCTGCCCACTTACTGATTCTATTTTCCACCATGCTACTGAAGAGATTTGGAAACAAAAGATTGATCATAATGGTTCTATAGTTGGAATGATTATTAATGTATCCATTTTTAAAAAGGGGTATTGCTAGAATAGTTGTCCAATCTATTGGGAATCCTTTCCGAATGACGTTGTTGAATATTTCCATGATGTGCAGTGCAAGAATGTTCATTCCCCACTTTAGATATTCTGCTTGAAGTTCAACCAAGTCCTTTAACTTTCCTATTATCAACTTCTTAATTCTTGTCTCTACTTCTGCAATGTGAAAATATTTGTAGTTGTGTTGATCCTGGGAGGAGGATCCTCCTCTAATTCTTTCTCATAGAGTTGTCTTGCATAGTCAAACCATTGATTGGTTGTAATATTATTTTCAATTTTCTTCTTCCTTGGTTGAATTTCTTGCCAAAAATGCTTTGGGTGATTCTTGCCTAGAGATATTAACTCTTCTCGCCTTGTTTACATGAACTCATCTTCTTCTTCTTCATTTTTTTTTTTAAATATGCTTATATAACTTTACATTCATCTTCTCCTCACCTTCCTTTTTCAAGATTTTTCTTGCCATTTTGCATTCCTGATCAAACCAAGCATTTACAAGAAAACAATTTGATTCAGATTTCCTATTTTTTTCTCTTTTGCACTTCTTAAGTGCACTCTGAATTATATTTTTTAACTCATGACTATTGAGGATTTCGGAACCACTCTTCCCCTTCTAAATTGATCTCTCCAACATTGTTCTGAATATAGTGCAATTTTCATAATTTTGTTACTATATCGTGCACGCCTGCTTTGCTTCAGCCGACTGCTGCAGCATGCCCCAGCTCCCTGCGCCCCTCAATCCGCACTGCCTCTCCAATGGAGGTCAGCGGGGACCCTGATCCCCCTCCTTCACCACCTCCGGAGGTGTCAGCCTTCCGATTAATGATCGCAGCAGGTCCAAAGCGCCCCCCCTCAACTTCACAACATAAGTTTATAAAAAAACTGGATACGATTCCATCGGTAGCCCTACTAGAAGAAGAAACTTGCAAAGCTGCATTGAACCTTGCGGAGAGAGGTCTTATACGCCAGTTCACAGGCATTTGGCCATCTCCCAAGTCGGTGGATGAATGGACCCAAAGGAACTGGAAGCCCCTGATCAAAGAAGGAGTCAAAAGCTATTTCGTACGTAAGGGTTTCTTTGTGTTTGTCTTTGAAAACCTAGATGATAGAGGTTTAATCTTTAGAAATGGACCGTATTTCATGGGGCCCCAGGGTCTTTATCTGAACAAATGGTCCCCAGATTTCGATCCCACCCAGGACATCCCTTCTGCTGTACCGGTCTGGGTTAGGCTCCCACATTTGCCTCTGCATTGTTGGAACCAAAAATCTCTTCAGATCATAGTTAACGCTCTGGGAAAATATATAGATCAGGCAGCGAGAAAAGACCAGTACTCATGTGCTCGTATCTGCATAGAAGTGGACCTAGAGGAGGGGTTACTGGAAGCCATCAAACTCACTGTAGCTGGGTGGACGCATGTCCAGGAGTTGGACTACGAACAATTACCGTTTAAATGTAGACATTGCCACGGTCATGGCCACTTTGCAAAGAACTGTAAAAAGAGAGCAGAGGAGCAAGCAGACAAACATAATGGGGAACAATGGACCCTAGTCCAGAAGAACGCAACCACAAAAAAAGGAATAGGCAAAGGCAACACGGACGGAGGCCCTAGCAGCAGCAAAGCCAACCAGGAAACGGAAGTAAATCCAAAAGGGACAGAAAGGGCTCAGAATAATCAAGCCATCCCATCCCAGGAGAATGAAGAACAGGCGGACATTCCACCTTCAAACAAGGAGGTAGGGGAAGCAATCCAGATCGAGGCCAACCAGGGCAGCCCCTCCAATCCCTCATAGGCAGAGATAGCAAGGAAAAAACCAGTTGAAAGCTCTGGTTCCTTGGAGGATGAAACCTATGAGCGACAAACGAAAAAAGCTGGAAGGAAATCCCGCAAAGAAAAAAGGGAGGAGGAGGCAGAAAGACTCAAAACACAAGGAAGCCAAGCTACCATAAAAATGACTATTGGGCGAAACATCAGACCAAGGCCCTCCAAGGGAGGGCTCAATACCCCCTCAAGTAAATAATGAATCTCATCTCTTGGAACTTTAGAGGATTGGGGAACCCCTCTAAAGTAGAAGCAGTCAAGGATCTTATGAAAGCGGAGCCCTCAGATGTCATCATGCTCCAAGAGACCAAAATAGAAGGCCATGCCCTTCTAGAGATCAGCAGCTCAAAGTGGAATAAAAGAGCAGGCAAAGCTGTCAGCTCAAGGGGTACTTATGGAGGACTGGCAACACTCTGGAACGATGACCTTTTTCATCTGAAAAACCACAAGGAAACACAGCACTGGATCCACACGGAATTGATGCACAAAGCAAGTAAGTTGTCTATTTCCCTTTTCAATCTTTATGTCCCAGTTTCTTATTATGAAAAGAGAGAATGTTGGAACTCCCTCTCAGCATTTCTAGAGCAGACATCCCCCAACAATATTATCATAGCAGGGGACCTCAACATCATTATGAAAGCAAAAGAAAAGAGGGGAGGGACAAGTAACAGAGACCCCATGCTAGACGAGGTGGAGGAACTCTTTCAGCGCTGGGACTTGCTGGACTTCAATCCTATCAGAGGCATTTACACTTGTTCAAAAAACAGAGTGGGAACTAATCATATCTCAGCACGGTTAGATAGATTCATGGTACAAAGCTCCATAATGATGAATAAAAAGATGATCATCACTAAAATCCTGCCCAAACTAGCTTCTGATCATAAGCCTATTCAGCTTCTCCTGGAAGATGAAGAAGATCTAGGGCCCATTCCATTCCGATTCAGCCCCCTATGGATCGAGAAGGAAGGCTATATAGAGACAGTGAAGGCAGCTTGGGACAAAACATTCACGGGATCCCCAAGCTATGTCTGGGAGCAAAAGCTAAAAGCAACTAAGCAGGCGCTGAAGAACTGGATAAAGAGACCAGGACCCTCTCCTACTGAGCAAAGAAAGGAGACAGTTCATGCATTGCAGACTCTGCAAACAGAGATGGAAAACAAAGACATCACAACAGAGCTGCTGGAAAAAGAAACAAAAGCCCAACGTTCTGCACACCAAACTTTCAGAAAGGAGGAAGAATACTGGCGACTAAAATCTAGAAGTTTGTGGTTGAAGGCTGGAGACCGAAACACCTCCTTCTTCCACCGACAATACAGAGCGAGATTGACTAGGAATCACATAGCATAAATTAAAACATCAGAGGGAATAGTTTGCAAAGGTTCTAATCAGGTCAAAGCAGCTGTAGAAACCCACTTTAGGAATCTCTATAGAGAAGAAACCCACAACAATAATGAGGAAGTCGCTGATTTCATCGCCAATATCCCCACTCTTATTAGCCCTGAAGAAAATGTAGCTCTCTGTAGGCCAACCACGGAGGAGGAAATTATAAAAGTCATCTGGTCCATGTACGCAGATAAGGCTCCGGGCCTGATGGATTTACAATCCATTTCTACAAGTATTGTTGGCATATCATTAAAGCTGACCTCTGCAAAATGATACGTTGGTTCATGAAAAAAGCCAAGGTAGGCGGAGGAACTAACTCCATTTATCTCGCTCTAATTCCCAAAGACATCAATCCGGAGACATTTGTAAGGTTCAGGCCGATATCGTTGTGCAATGCTTCATATAAAATTCTGGAAAAACTGATAGTAAACATGATTAAGCAGTTGTTAAAAAGACTGATCTCTCCCCCACAAGGCGGTTTCGTTGAAGGCAGGCATATTCTAGATAATGTAATCCAGGTACAGGAGATCATCCATTCCAGCAAGCAACGGAATGAAAAAGGCATGCTGATCAAGTTAGACATGGCAAACGCCTTCGACAGAGTGGATCGCTCTTTCCTCTGCAAGGTCTTGCTCTCAGTTGGCTTTTCGTCTCAATTCGTCAACCTCATCAAAGCCTGCATAGAAAAACCATGGATCGCCCCTTTAGTCAATGGCCGCCCCACGAATTTCTTCCAAAGTTAGAGGGGCATCAGACAGGGATGTCCCCTCTCCCCATTCCTGTACATCATAATGGCGGAATCTCTCAGCCGAAAACTCACTGCAGAAAAAATAAACGGCAACATACCGGGTCTTAAGCCTTTCCACGGAGCTGAAGCCATGAATCACGCGTTATTCGCTGATGATTCACTTCTTCTAGGCGGAGCCTCCACCAGAATTGCCAGAGCCATAAACGCAGTCCTCAATAATTATTGCAGAGCCTCTGGGGCATTAATAAATGAGAACAAAAGCGAAGTTTATAGCTGGAACATAGATCAGAGGGAGTTCTCTGGCATAACCACTCTCCTCGGTTTCAAAGGACAAGCAATCTGGGATCGATTCAAGTATCTGGGCCTTCCCATTATATCAGGAGCAAATAAAAGATCGCTCTGGAGTGAAATAATCTCGAAAATCAAAACAAAAATTGCAGCGTGGGGAGGCTATTGGTTGACGAAGGGAGGCAAAGTAATTTTAATCAAAGCAATGCTGTCGGCACTACCAATCTACCAGTCAACGTTTCTCTTAGTACCAAGAAATGTGGCGGAGCAAATATCCAAACTGCTTAGAGACTTCTTGTGGCAGGGAGGAAAGGGAAACGAAAATAAAATGCATCTGGTGAACTGGGATGTGGTAAAAAAAATAAAGGCAGATGGAGGGCTGCAAATCAGAGATCCAACTCTTGTAAATTTAGCGTTGGGAGGAAAGATCTTATGGAAGCTGATCCATGAACCCACCCATCCGGTTAGTGTAGTCCTGAGTACTAAGTACATACCCAACAAATACCTTAGCAATCTTCAAAATGCGAATGTAGTCAACAGCACGCAAGTGTGGAAACTATGTTGTAGGAGCAGTAAGTTCTTCAACAAATAGGCCTACAGGATTCCTGGCAACGGCAAACGCACCCATCTGTGGCTTGACAGAATTATGGGGAAAGAACCCCTGAAGAATAATGAGGACATAGCTGATCTCAGGGACTGGATGAAGCAGGTAGGAATCAACACCATATTCGAACTGTCAAATTGGGATCATCATGGAGATTGGGCAGGATGGGACTTCCATGGAGTCCCAGAGCGATTAACTCACCAACAAATTCTGCTTGAAGATCTGCTGGAGGAAGCAGCGCCTATCAACAGAACCATGAAAGACAAATGGGGATGGGGTCAGTCCGGAGTCTACACTACAACAGCAGGATATAGAGCATTGCAGGCTTCAAGAAATAGCAGTCAAACCCCGGCTTTTTGGAAGAATGTCTGGGAACCCCTAGCCCTTCCAAAAGTGAATTTCTTTTTTTGGACCCTGGCTCATAACAAACTCTTAACTGGCGATAATCTGGAAAAAAGGAATATAGCAGGGCCGCACAGATGTGTATTATGCAGCAGCAACTTCGAAACAGCCCAACACCTTTTCTTGGAGTGCAATTTTGCAAAAGAGGTATGGAGAATTATTTTACATGATTTTTAGTTTATTCTGCCTTCACAAATATCTGTTGTAGATCTATATGCCACTTGGAATCGTTGCTATCCCCAGTGCATCCCTTCCAAATCATTCTGGAATAAAATATGGATAGCTATCCCAAAATATGTTTGCTGGCAGCTTTGGCTAGCTCGAAATCAACAGATTTTCAGAGAGATGAGGCACACTCCACTGCAAGTCGCAGCAAAAGCTAAATCTTTTCTACTGGAAGTAGCCCAACAACAGTATTTTAAAGAAGATCCATTGTTATTGCCTGAAGAAAAAATATGGCTTGGCCCGCTAGAGCCCTGTCCGCACAAGCAGCTCCTCTCACCACGGAAGGCAAATCAGGAATTATGCATAAGAGATGAAGATGAAAAATTCCAAATATGGTGGCGGTCACAAAACTTAACCACAATTTTCTTTGATGGAGCGTCTAAAGGTAATCCCAGAGATGCAAGTGATGGGGGGGTCATATACTCTACTGATGGGACTTCAAAAGATTGTTTCAACTGGGGATTAGGCCAGAAATCTAACAATCAAGTAGAGATTCTTGGGCTTCTCAAAGCTTGCCACGCCGCAAGAGACAAAGGTGTCAAAGACCTCCAAATTTTTGGAGATTCAGAGTTAATAATAAAAAGCCTAAAGCTGGGAAATCTATTTAGCAATGCCAGCCTAAACAAAATACTGGACAGATTGAAGAGAGTTCTTCTAGACTTTGAAACATGTAAGTTTTATCATATTCTCAGAAAGTAAAATGGTGAAGCTGACCAGCTGGCAAACAAAGGCAGCTCTCTGATGAAAGGACTACTAATTGTAAACAGTGAAAGTACTGTACAAATGCCCTGAAAATCAAGCAGATCTTAACTAGAAAAAGTTAGAAATCTGCAATGTAATTGGAGCCGCTTGGGCAAAGATCTAATGTTTTTCAAATAAATAAAATTATAATAATTTTAGTTAGAAAAAAAGATAGTGCAATTTTCCTGTGTTAGAAGAATTTTTCCCCTTGATATTGATTGTCGAGAACATTGGTATTTCCTCCTATGTTGTATTTCTTCTAACCAAGGTAGCTTTATATAAATTTTGTTATGGTCTGATTTTAAGTCTCACATATGCTGTCCAATCTTAACTTCATCTATCCTTTCTATCAAGCTTTGTGAACAAATAACATAATCAACAACACTTGCCCCATTGTATGTGTTGCAAGTGAACTTCCTAGACATTTTCCATTTATCTAGACCCTTGCAGATAATTAAGTTGAGAGCACCACACAACGTGAGCAACGCCTCTCCAAAATGATTCCTAACTTTGTCATCTTCTTGATATCTCAACCATTGGGATTCTCCTCTTCAATGAGCCCGATAGGAATGTGATCTTCTTTGTAACAATAAAAACTAGCTTGTTGATTTGTTGTTCTAGCATTGAACTTTCCCACTGAAATAACTTCTCTCTATTGAGAATATACATAAATATCTTGCTTTAAAGCTACATATGGGTCTTTGCTATCTAGCCCCTTATTTTGTAAGTTTTTGAGACTTAAGGTGCGAAATAACATGTTGCAATTCTTATGTGGTTCTCATTCTCTGTTATTTTGAACCATAAATATTGTTTATTTGTATCTTCTTTCACAAACTGTATGTAACGACCTTATTTTTCTTTCACTAAAATCAGTATTCCTCCATACCCTTTGCCATTTTCTGCTGCCTCGTTCCAAATTTCTAATTTCAAATAACCATCAAACATAGGAGCTTTACAACCATCATGTTCATGAGTTTCTGTGAGACAAATTATGTCTCTACCTTATGTAATAGGCCATATCCCAGGTCTCCTCCTCCAAGTGTAACCTCTATAGTTCCAAAAAACTATACTTAGGTAGACCTAGGTAGGATTTGCTACATGGCTTGGCACACAAGACTCAAATTTGAGTCTTCACCCCTTTGCATTCATGTTGATCCTATCATTTTCCTCCTTATTATAGAATTAACTGGTTTTTCTTTACTGCCGAATTGTTGCCCTGCTTTGCCATGAGGCCCAAACATTGCAATAACTTCTTTAACATTGTACAACAATGCTCTTTTCCCTTCGTTTCTTGTTGCTCTAATTTTCTCCACTTCTTCTCTTCTCTCATCTTGTTATTTTCTAGTTAGATCTTCATATAAGAAGAAGTGTGAGCCTTTCAAGAGTTTCTTTTTGCTTAAGAGACAGTGTTTGTCTTACACACTCAGCATGATGACTTTTATGGGTCGAGGCCTCTCCTCACATATTTTTCCCACCCTTATTGCTTGACAAATTTGTCCTCTCCAATGTAATTTCTCTTTCAAAAAGTATCTTGTCAAATTGAGAGTGCTTTCATTCTTTCCATAGTCACTTATTCCTCTTATAATAAAGTTTGTTTTCCTATCTTCTTTGTTTTCTCTTTCCTCCATCCTTATGTAACCTTTAGTGTCTGCTACTCTAGTTTTGATTTCTTTTGGAATGCTTGTCCTCTTGATCTGTTTTAGAATGCTCGTCCTCTTGATCTCTTTTGCCTCTTTTTTTTCTTCAGAAATGACTACCTACTGAGATTATTGTGTGTCCACCTGTGCTGCTTTAGAAATTATCACTTCCTTGTTTGTTGCCATTGATTCTTTCATGGTTTGCCATGTTATCTTCACGTTTTCCCATTCTTGTTTTCCTGTCTCTAAATCTTGTTGTAGCATTGTTACTTGCTCTTTTAGGATCATATTACCTTCCATTAAAGATCGATTTGCAAGTGTAATCTCTAAAATTTTGTGGTTCCTTTCCTGTTCTTTGGCTTCCAAAATTTCCAGCCTTTCCCTGGCCTTCATTAGTTCCTTGACATAGAGATATGACGACCAAGTAAGAGGTGTAGATGTGGCACTGAATGTGGTTGAATCTTCTTTATTTTGTTGCTCGTATTTGTTTTCTTTTTCTGGGACTGTTTTCTTCTTCTTTGTTCCCATTTAAAGCGAGCAAGTCTGCACTTTAAAATGTCTGACATTGTTTTGCATTTACCCAAATCCACTCCCCTGTTTTGTTTGTTGAAGCAATTTTGACTTGGCCTAAGTGATTTGTTTCCACAAAATCTGAGATTTCGTTGCAATTGTTTTCCATTTTGGGATGAGGCCTCTGTATATGTTTAGCCCCACCCATTGTTTTCCATTTTGGTAACTTGGTACACGTGTCAGAATTTTGCACAGAATTTGGCACGTGCATAATTTTTATTATTATTTAGGTGCAGAAGTAGTGATTACAAAATAAGACCTTAGCTAATTATATCGCAGATAAATGAATATAAATATTAATAAAAAATAATTAAATTCAATTGATCATGTTAAACTATGGAGAAGCTTCAAATTGTTTTGGTCAAAGAGAAAGTAATACAAGAGGCAACATCGAATGTATAATACCATGTTCGTTGCACGTATAACAAGTGTTGTAGAGTAGAATTTATGCTCTCAAAAAATTTGTATAAACAATTATAACTTATATAGGTCAATATTAATTTAATAGTTGTTCATAAGCAAATTGAATCCACTCGAGTTAGAACTTATGTTCTCGGAGAAATTACATAAAAAATTATAACTTACATTGGTTAATGCTAAATTAATAATGCTCATAAGAAAATCATATCCTATAGTCTTGCTTTGGCAGAACTAATAAATTGAAATATGAAGTGGATAAATTAATTGATTGGTTAGGCACAAGAACTTGCATAAATTTTGGTGGGTAGTAACCGCTAGTAAGTCTACACATTTATAATTTTACTCCTACATAAATGCCGAGGAAAAAATAAATTATGGTGGGAAGTAACTCATGGTAAGCTCCTATCCATTTTTTTTATGCAAAAACTTGTTGGGAAGTCACTCATGGTAAATATATTATTTTTTTGAATATTGATCCAGGGATCTTTTGCTTATAGATGTATGAAAAGAATCACATGTGAAAATTGCAGCTTAACACAGGAATTTAATGTGCACACAAGAAAGAAGAAAAAAACACATAAAGGTACGAAAAGAAGACAACAAGACTTGATAACGGAGTTCGTCCAACTTGGACTACGTCTCCAGGCCCTGCTCCAACAATGGGGAGGCCTTCATTCATTAAATGGTATGAAAAGAAGAGAATAGCATCATCAGTTACATAAAAGGAGTCTTGTACCTACCTTATGGAAAATGGCTGAGAAATGGAGAACTCAAATGGAGGAATGGATAGCACCACTGTGTGCCAAAATCCTCTCCCCCGTACTTTTCCATGCTCATCGGGTTTTATAATCATCTCTTTTGTTACAAGAGTGCTTAGATCGGAGGTCGTTGTGTTTATTATGGAAGCTATTCGAACAAAACCCCGAAATGGCTCTTTTTCCGTTCAAAGCGATAATACACAAAAAACACTAGAAAACCTGAAAAGCCAGACTTCAAAATATATCAAATCGGGCTTATAGACCCATCGGGTTCAGCCCTTTATCACAAATCGCTATCCTTGATGTCAATGGCCCTGTATATCGGGGGATCGCCGATCTCCGATATGCCGATTAGATTTGGATCGTTGATCTATTCCTTGATCGGACGGTCCAGATTGCATCGCATGTCGCTATCGCGTCGCCCCTTGGTATCTAGGATCGCCGATCTTCTGACTGCCGATTTAATCTTGGCCGTTGATCTGTTTTCTGATCCGACGACGGAGATTGCACGTCACTGATCGACATATCGCAATTGCAATGGCCTAGAGGTCCTGGTCTTATGCCTTGTGTTTCGCCGACCTGATCCGCTGATGCCGATCGCTCCATCACATGTCTTAAGTCCCCGATATCATCGATAGCCTACCTTCCTCTAACCCGATATATTGGAGATCACTGATCGAGGGTTTTAAAGGCCTTGTGTTAAGTCTGCCCTTTGCACTTGTTCCGATGCGATCTTCCCTTTTAAGACTAAAAACCCATTTTTTAGGAAAAATGCCTCATTTTCCAAAGGAACAAGGCAATCTTCTTTTTGCCATAACTTCATCATCCGGACTCGGATTGGAGTGTCGTTCACACCGTTGGAATTAGGGTGACGAGCACTTCGATCTGATGTCAAGATACTTGCCTTTTTGCCACTTTTAATTTTGAGATTTTCTATGCCATTGTATTTGAAGATCCACCTGGATCATCCTCCCCACTAAAATGCTTTTGGACACCAAAAGCATTTACACTTAGCATGCTGTCTCAATCCACACTTTCAATCACCTTCATGTGAAACTGGTACATTCTTGCAATCATGCACACCACACATGACTCAACAACCCCTCCTTGCCAAGAGTTCATAGCACACACTCATTGGCCGAGGATTACATAAAGTAATTACTACCTCAAATACTAATAAGTAAAGGCCAAAATATCATCGTTACATCTTTGATGTGATGGGAAACACACCATCTTTTTTACATTTACTTACAATGTATGATTTACAATGGTGGCCATAACAAGCTACTATCCCTAAAAAAACCAACTTAATAAAGCAGACCACCGTGAATGAGGTGGATTTATCTGTTGAACATGTTCATCTTTCGACTCCTCTAACGATGTTTCCAGAACATGGAGCATTAGGCATGTGGTTTGTTGGTGTCCCTCTTTGTTGCAATGGCTACAATGATTCTTTCTCCTCCAAACTTTTAGGGCTGCCTTGGGGCGCTTTCCCCTGGTGTTCCTTCGATAAGTGTTCATGGAGCCTTCACTATCGCTGGACTGTGAGGAAGGGATTTCGTCCCCTGTCATTAGTTGGTTACTGGCCATATTGGAGCTTTCCACCAGCTCCTTTCTGCTGTATTAGAGTCCTGCATGGCGTGGCAATTCCTGGGCTTTGATGGGGTTTATGATGCCTTGGCCTTTAATGCTGAGGCCTTTTCCTGGATATCCCATTTCCTTCATTAGTTTGGATCGAATCCCTATAGTATGTTTTTCAAAGGTAGCAAACTCATCATCATGAAATCATATGAAATCGAAGAATCGCTTTTTACCTCCAGATGACTATGTTGCAGCGTTTCCAAGGCTGTGTACTTGGCTTGCAACTGGTGTAATAATCTTTGGTTTTCTTCCCTTGCCTCGTGTAGAAGCCTCCTTAGCTCCGCATTCTCTGCTTGGGCGTGGTGGTTGATCTCCTCAAGTTCAGGGCATCCTGCTGCGAGGAGTGTTATGTCGGTGGAAATCCTCGATTCATCACCGGAATCAGACCCCAACTCTATGGGTCCTACTACCGTGATCCCAAAGGCTGCAAACTTCGTCTCGTCGCCGGAGTCAGACCCCAAGTCAATGGGCCTACCTCGTGCAACCCCTGTAGCTGTGACCTTCTTGTCTTCCTCTGACTCGGAATCTGGGCTTTGCTGCACGGTGGCGACAACCTTCTGCTTCCCCTTTGTGTCATTCCTCTCAGGTCTCAGCTCAGGGTGCAGCTTCTAACAATTCTCTTCATCATGCCCCTCTTTCTCACAATGTGTGCAAGAGGGCTTTTCTCCCCTTCTCTTGGCTGCCGTGGCTCTCTTTGAGTGGTCATCTTGTCCATGTGCTCCCTTGTTTTCCAGATGAATGGCCTTTACACTGGCTGAGTCAATGGTAGTAGGTTCAAACAATAATGAATGCCTGATGTAACTATGTAGCGATCCAATGTACTTAGTTACTACTTCAGGTGTATCAAGTGCAATACCCAAATTAAGTGCTTGCTTTCTAAATTCCTCTGTAAAACTCTGAATGTCCTAACCTTTGCCTTGCCATAAATACTACCAATTCATTAAAGATTTTTGCTTGTATCCCAAGGGATAACACTGTTCCTTTAATGCAGAAATAAAATCAGGCCATGAGGTAAAGAGGTTACCCACATTCTTATTGCTCTGCAATTTGCTCTCCCACTAAATGAGAGCGGTGCTGCTCAACTGTATAGAGGCCAGCTGAATCTTTGCCTCATCCTCCATGATCTGCTGAATCCTACAGTAGACCACAGTCTGCCTAATCCAATTACTAAGCTTCTCTGCGTTACTTTCACCATTAAACATGGGAAGATCAAATTTAACATCTAATTTAAATAAGGGTTTCTTAGATGTATCCTTGGGATTTCTGTGATTATGGTGACGAGAGGAAGAAGAACTTTCACTCGTGGAAGGAGAAGGAGGTGGATCTCCTCCATCATCTCTGTGTACCGAACCTTGTCCTTCTGGAGTTCTTTTCTCTTCACTTTCAAGTTTTTCAAGTCTTGAGAACAACTTCTCAACACGATCTACCATTGTATAGAAGGTCTTGCGGAAGTTTACTTCCTCTTCAAGATGAGCCTCGTCTTCTGCCATGTCTCTCCTTCAATGTGCACGCCCTACTTCGGGATCAAAAGGCTCTAGTTCCCCTTCGCCTCTTCGGAGCCTGTTTCTTGTTAGCATACAAACATGCAATTCACATCTAAAAATACCTACTCTGACACCACTTGATCCAGGGATCTTTTGCTTATAGATGTATGAAAAGAATCACATGTGAAAATTGCAGCATAACACAGGAATTTAATGTGCACACAAGAAAGAAGAAAAAAACACATAAAGGTACGAAAAGAAGACAACAAGACTTGATAACGGAGTTCGTCCAACTTGGACTACGTCTTCGAGCCCTGCTCCATCAATGGGGAGGCCTTCATTCATTAAATGGCATGAAAATAAGAGAATACCATCATCAGTTACATAAAAGGAGTCTTGTACCACCCTTATGGAAAATATCTGAGAAATGGAGAACTCAGATGGAGAAATGGATAGCACCACTGCGTTCGTGGTGTCGAGAGGGGCTGAAAACATATAAGATTTGTGCAATTCAGACCAAATGCACTTTCACCCCTCCTGCATTGCTTCTACCTCGAGCTGCGTGCCAAAATCCTCATCCCCGTACTTTTCCATGCTCATTGGGTTTTATAATCATCTCTTTTGTTACAAGCGCGCTTAGATCGGGGGTTGTTGTGTTTATTATGGAAGTTGTTTGAACAAAACCTCGAAATGGCTCTTTTTCCATTCAAAGCGATAATACACAGAAAACACTAGAAAACCCGAAAAGTCGGACTTCAAAATATATCAAATCGGGCTTATAAACCCATCGGGTCCGGCCCTTTATCGCAAATCACTATTGTTGATGTCAATGGCCCTGTATATCGGGGGATCGCCGATCACCGATACGTTGATCCACCGATCGCCGATATGCCAATTAGATCTAGACCATTGATTTGTTCCTTGATCGGATGGTCCAAATTGCATCGCATGTCGCTATCGCATCGCCCCTTGGTATCTAGGATCACTGATCTCCCGACTGCCGATTTAATCCTGGCCATTGATATGTTTTCTGATCCGATGGCGGAGATCGCGCGTTGCTGATCGGCATATCATGATTGCAACGGCCCAGAGGTCTTGGTCTTATGCCTTGTGTTTCGCTGACCCGATTCGCCGATGTCGATCGCTCCATCACATGTCTTAAGTCCCTGATATTGCTGATAGCCTGCCTTCCTCTGACCTGATATATCAACGATCACTAATCGGGGGTTTTAAAGGCCTTGAGTTAAGTCTGCCCTTTGCACTTCTTCTAATGCAATTTTCCTTTTTAAAGCTAAAAACCCATTTTTAGGGAAAAAGCCTGATTTTCCAAAGGAACAAGGCAATCTTCTTTCTGCCATAACTTCATCATCCAGACTCGGATTGGAGTGTCGTTCACACCATTGGAATCAGGGTGACAAGCACTTTGATCTGATGTCAAGATACTTTCCTTTCTGCCACTTTGAGTTTTGAGCTTTTCCATGCCATTGTATATGAAGATCCACCTGGATCAAATATAAACTATTTTCAAGAATTTTAGTTTTGGATGGTTTTCCTACAAAGCTTAAGAATAAAAAATCATTACACAAAAATCTAAAAATCATACATGAATATTGCAACAATATCCATAAATTATGGCATAAAGTATGTGAGGTAGTTATTCACATGGCATTATATTTTGCAAAGGCTACAATAAAACCTTCAAGTTAAGGCCCAATCAAATGTTTGAAAATTATTTTTTAAAAATATTGAAAAAATAAATAGTTATTATCCAAAGTTAAATATTATAAGTTGCATTGGTCATTACTAAACTAATAATGGTTCTATTGATTGGGATTGGTAATTTGAGGCATTTTGTTAAATGTAATTATGCATTGTGACTGTGGAGAATCTAATCCTACCAACCACAAGAGTATTGTCTTATTGTATTAATAATGTTTTTGTTGAGAAGATTGTCTAGAAGGTTTTACATTTTCAGTGTAAAATATAGATAGATACACTTTAAAGGGTAGTTGTTCGGGCAAGATATATATGTGAATGATAGGTTGAATATGTTCCTTAAAAAAATATGTGTTAAAAATGAAGTTGCTTTATTTACTTAGTTGTTAGTTGTTTGAATTGGTAATCATTTTAATTTATTATTAAAAAAAATCTTTGATTTATTGATATTAAGTAAAATTATATAATTTTTCAAACTATAATTTAATTTGTTTGTTAAAATTAATTTCATTTTCATGTGATTAAACAAATTTTGTAATAAACAATAAATACCTTGTTAACATAAATACGTTTTTATTTTTAAAATAATTATATAATGATAGATCTATATTAATTTTTTTAAGAGTTTAACTATTTTTAATAATTATTAAACCAACATAGATCTATTTTAGTCTATTTTAAGTAAAGATCTAATATGAGCAAATTTATTCACATGCAAACTTCTTTAGAGTGCAAAATACAATACATATTTTTTCATTGTTTAAATTGTATTTTTGAGTGCTACATAGAGTATATGTAGGATCAAATAAACATTTTAACCTTAAAGACTTATTTTTTCATGATATATACATATATATTTTTTAAATGATATATAATATATACATAATTAACATTACAATATTTTACATAACATGCACAAAGAGACATTTTATGAGTGCAAATTAGTTAACATAGATCTTAAATAGTTTATTTAAATCTCTTATTAAGTTGTTTTGTCTTTTGTTTTTGTTTTTTGTTTTTTTACTTCTAATTACTTTACATCATATTCATTTTTATTTATTTATTATAGCCAACATTATTTTTCTATTTAGAGAAACCGATGGACAAACTTACACTTCTCCCTCATACTCGGTTGTAGAATGAGCCTTTAGGCTTAGTGATATATAATATATACATAATTGACATTAAAATATTTTATATAACATGTACAAAGATACATTTTATCATCAAATTAGTTAACATATGTAAGAGCCCCTCGTAAAAAGTTCATGTAATAAAGGCAAAATAAGACCACGGTTAAGAGACACTTATTCCAAGACGAATGTTGGGCAAATATATCTTAGTTGGCATCACTGGATGTGTTTATGGCTAAGGGAAATTGGCAAGGGCAATGTTAAAGACGTTAAAAAGGCAAAAAAGTATTTTGGCACATTTATACTGAAAATAAAGGAAAATAGGAGAAAAGGAAGGTGAAAGGTCACATGTTGCATGTGAGGAGGAAATTGAAGGAAAATAATGGAAAATGAAGAAAATAGAGGCCTCATTGATAAAAAGGCTTCCGAGGATCAGTTCACGACTTTTGGTCAGTTCAGTTTTGAAGCTCTCTCATTATTCTCTCTCTCACACACTCTTGGACACTTAGAGTTTTCTTGGAACGCTCTAGCTTTGGAGCAAGGAAGGGAAAATCAAGCAAAGGAAGGACAAGGGAAAGGAACGAAAGCAAATATCAAGCCAAGAAGAGCAAGATCAAGCAACTTCAACATGAATACTTGCAGGTAACATATTGCATGTGTGATTTCCTAGCTAGTTTTGACATGCATGTTGGTATATGGTTCTCTTGTTGTTGGTGGCATGGTTTTTCCGGGTTATGACAGTGATTTTAGCCTTGCCTTGCCTTTTTTCTGGATAGCCATGGTGTGATGGGATTGTTTTCTCGGTTTTGAGTTTTGGAATTCCTAGATGGTTTCAGAATCCAAGGCGGAGGTGGTCTCAGGAAAATTCACAAAGGCCTAGGAATCGCTTGACCAATTTTGGTGGGATACACGGTAGTGATCCGGTGTGGATTGCGGTAAAGCCTGAGACACAAGGAGACCAAAAATTCCTTAAGGATAGTGATGGATTCCAGAGGCATTCCAAGCTCGATTTGTTTTTGTGATCTCGGTGCTAGTTTTGGTGAGATCACAGTTTGTAAGGGTGGAGGTGGTTTAACCTCTGGATTCCCTTAGTTTTTTTGGATTACGTTATCCATGAGATCCCACATTCATGCTTGGAATATGGCACGGGGGTGACTGGTTGAAAGAAATATTTGGTTCAACCATGTCTACGATCGTGTGGTACGTGGAAGTTCCGAACCTAGTCGACTTTGCCTAGGTTTAATAAAAACTAAGTTCCCTTTATTTTGTACTTGTTATTATGTGGCCTTAATGGTTGTTATTTCATTGTTATTAACATGGTTTAATGTTGGTTATAAGCATGGTTATTTGAATGGCTATAGTCATGGTTATTTCATT
The DNA here is from genome assembly GCA_031772625.1 of Pinus tabuliformis. NCBI lineage: Eukaryota > Viridiplantae > Streptophyta > Pinopsida > Pinales > Pinaceae > Pinus > Pinus tabuliformis. Next base: position 1,981,515,555 of record CM062819.1, on the reverse strand, counting down.
TATTTACTTATAAAGGATAATGGATGCAAGACCTACTTAATGTCAAAACAGTTAAGGGAAGGGGGTGGTGATCCTTCTTGTCAAGTCTCATATGAGTTATCATTCATTTATGCTCTGTCTTGTATTCATTTCCTGTAGATTGCATTGATGCGAAGTGTTTGACATAATGTCAGTCCTAGTTGGGGATGGTGAGGCCTAGTCCTAGAGTCAATTTTTGATTTGTAAGTCTTGTCGTTATGTAAATTATGGATTTTGAAAGCTACATGGGTTTCTGGGCAGTGACCTGGATTCTGGGCTTAAAAAGTGGCACAAATCCCAGAGTCGCAGGCACAGGTCTGAGGAGAAAAGTCCCCAGATGCATGCATACCCATGTTGTGCATGCGTTCAGAGGTTTCCAGATGCACCCTTGTCCATATCAAGGGAGTGTCTGGGGGTTTAGTGGTCTAAAATCTCAGTGGGACCCAGGGTTGGTAAGGGGAATGAATGGGATGCATTCTGGGAGTCCTGTAGCAGGTGAAAAAGGTCTATGTCATGGGTTTCTGTCAATTCCACTTAACTGACACATGGGGAGTCGAATCATATCATAGTAATTTCTTGTCACATGTTTACCCCGGTTGGCCAGTTACTTGGGTATATGTGGGAGGAGGGTGTTACAGAGTGATATTAGAGAATGGTTCACCCCTCAGTCTGGATGGGTTGTGTGTTGGTCATGCATTCATGTCAGTTGCATGTGTGTTAATCATACTTGTGGTATATACGCTTGTTGCATATGCATGGTGTCGTTCATGGCTGTAGTGATGTCACCATGTGAAAGAGGATGTTGTTTTTGTGAAGTGTGTCATCATGAATGTATGATTGGTTATGCATTGCTATGCGTGTCAGTGCTTACATGTTGTCAAATGTGCATTGATATGGTTGTTTTTGTCATGCATGAGGTCATGGTATGTATAATTGATATGGTCATGCATTGGTGACTGGACTCTAGCTAGAATGATGGTTATATGGATATATGCTAATGTGTTATATTTCTATATGATGTCATTATTATGTTATACATGTATTACGTTTATTTGTTGATCCTGCAGATGAGGTATCCTCCTCGAATTATGATAAGGTACATTGGTTTATTGTGATTTAGTTTAGCTGACATGATATACCTTACAGGAAGAATATCAAAGCTGAATAGCAAGATGGTAGACTACAGTTCCTGAGACTCTCCCTATGGATCAGATGAGTAGCATGGTGTTGGGAACTCTTATGATTTGGCAGACACACTAAGAATTTTAAAGGTAGGAATAATGAGTTGTAAGGAAAACAATGACAAAATCATACAGGCACAGGAGAAACAAGCAAAGGTAAATGGAATGATACTTCAGAGTTTGTCAGAATTGTAGTGATAGGGACCCCTTTAGATTAGCTATGAGCAGGAGGACATAACTAATGGGGCATATGGCAGTAGGTATCATGGTCAGTACAGGATGGATGGAGAGGACATGATAAGAGATGGAAGGTCCTTGGACATTTAGTATAGGAGGGGTGATAGACACAGGTACTATTCTAGTTCTGGTTCTGATAGGCATTATGATCATCATCGTTATCATCCTTACAGGAGGAGTGACAAAGGATATTTGACATATGATTTTAAGAAAGAAAAGCCACCTACATTTGATGGAGAGATGAAGAAATCACGAGATGCATAGAAATGGTTGCTTGGTATGAGGAAGTTCTTTAGATTGCATGATTATTCAGAGAACATGAAAGCAAAGATAGACACTTTTAATCTTAAAGGGAAAGCATATATCTGTTGGGAGGATGTGAAGAATGTTAAAGTTATTCGAGAGGATGACTTGACTTGGAATGAATTTGAGAGGATCTTCAAGAAGAAGTATTTGTCTGAAAGGTACTACGATGATAGAGATAAGGAGTTTTATGAGTTTCAGATGGGTTCGATGATAGATGATGAGTATACTAGTAGGTTCTTGGAGCTATTGAGATATGTGCCTTACCTCAAGGAGGAGAAGACCAAGGTTCAGAGATTCATTAGTGGACTGTCAGTAGCATATAGAGAATGGTTTGAGTTCGATGAGCCTAGATTGTTGGAGGAAGCCATCTGAAAGATGAAAAATTGTTATGATCAGTCGAAGCGCAAAGTTGAGCATAAGTGTGACTTGAAAGGAAATGAGAAAGTTAAAGGAAAATGGCCGCCAAAGCGAGGAAGACCTCAAGATGTAAGTGAAAAAGAAAATGTAGTTCCTTACAAGAAGTTCAATACAATTGAGAAGGGAGATGGAGAGAAATAGAATAGAGGTGATGGTAGAGCACTGTTGTAGTGTTGGAAATATGTCAAGGATCAGCATAAGAGGTATTGTCTGCAGTATCAGGGTGGTAGACTCTAGATCTATAGCGCTCAGGAGGCACATAGATTTGGGGATGTTAGTCATAACATTCCTCGGATTTATGTAGTTGTGGACAACAAGTAGGCGGATCATCAAGCATTTATCATTGAGATGGACGTAAGCTTTGTGATAAAGTTGTTTCTATTTTGATTGATTGTGTATCTAATTATAGCTATATTAATCCTGACCTGGTGGATAAGTGTGGTTTGAGAAAAGAGGTGCATGCAGAATCTTGGTTGGTACAGTTGGCTACAAGTACAAAGAAGAGAGTTCACCATTGGGTAAGAGCTTGCACATTTGAGTTAAATGGTATGCCTACAACAACACATTTGAATGTACTGCCATTGGGATCATATAACATGATTTTGGGTATGGATTGGTTGTACCTTCACAAGACCAAAGTGGATTGCTTCGACAAGGCCATTGAGTGCCTGGATGATAATGGGGAAAAGAAATTTTTGTAGGGAAAGAAGAAGCCTACATCAGTGAGGATGGTTACCGCTATGCAGGCTAAGCATAGTTGCAAAAAAGGTGGTGTGATGTTTGCAGTACATATATCTATTGACAAGGATCAAGATGTTGAGGATGTAGAAATCGTCAAGAGGTACCCTATATTGCAGAAACATCAAGATGTGTTTCCAACGAAGATTCTAGAGTTACCTCCTCATTGGGAAGTAGATTTCCCTATTGAGTTTGTGCCAGGGGAAACTCCAGCATCAACATCACCTTACATGATGAGTACCCCAGAGCTAGTAGAGTTGAAATTACAGTTAAAAGAGATGCTTGACAAAGGATACATTAGGCCAAGTGTATTGCCTTGGGGTGCACCAATATTGTTTGTGAAGAAGAATGATGGTACTCTCAAGCTATGCATTGACTACAGGCAGTTGAATGAAGTGACCATCAAGAACAGGTACCCATTGTCGAGGATTGATGATTTATTTAATCAGTTGAAGGGAGCAACAATATTCTCTAAGATCGACTTGAGATCAGGATACCATCAAGTACACATCAAGGAAGAGGATATGTAGAAGATTTTCTTCAGGAACAGGTATGGGCATTATGAGTTTGTTGTAGTTCCATTAAGTTTGACTAATGCCCCAACTACATTTATGTGTTTGATGAATAGTGTGTTGTGTCCTTTCCTGGACAAGTTTGTTATTGTATTCATGGATGTCATCTTGATATACTCCAAGAATGAAGAAGAGCATGCTGATCATTTAGCAATAGTGTTGAGATTGCTAATAGAGCATCAGTTGTATGCCAAGCTTAGCAAGTGAAACTTATTTCAGATGGAGGTGCATTACTTGGGACATGTTGTTTCTAAGGAAGGCATAGCAGTAGATCCAAAAAAGTTAAGGGCCATCATGGAGTGGGAAACTCCTAAGAATGTGGATGAGGTGAGATAATTCATGGGATTGGCAGGTTACTACATGAGTTTCATCAAGAACTTCTCACACATTGCATATCCTATGACATCCTTGTAGAGGAAAGGTAAGAAGTTTGAATGGTTAGAATAATGTGCAACTAGTTTTGAGCAGCTGAAGTGGTTGTTGACCAATGCTCCAACCCTTAAGATTGCAGATTTGGATAAAGATTTTGTAGTGTTTACAGATGCATGTAAAATAGGACTTAGTGGAGTCCTTATGTAGGAGGGACATGTGTTGTGCTATGAGTCTAGGCAGTTGAATGAACACTAGTATAACTACGTGAATCATGATCTTGAGCTAGCAAATATTATTCATGCATTAAATATGTGGAGGCATTTTCTTCTTGGTAGAATATTTGTATTGATGAATGATCACAATGGGTTGAGATACTTGTTTTACCGGCCGAATCTAAATGTTAAGCAAGCTAGATGGTTGGCTACCCTTAGTAAGTTTGACTTCGAAATCATATACATTAAGGGAAAGGAGAATCAAGTTGCAGATGCTCTTAGCAGGAAGGTACATGTGAATCATATAGCAACTATGAGCTCTTATGGGACAAAATTACAGGATAGGGTCTTATAGGTAGGACATCGGGATGATAGGTATATGGATATTATGCACATGTTACAACAAATTACAGGTATAGGTGATCAGGATGTAGACTATTGTCTCACGACAAATGGTTTGGTGAGATTCAGGGACAAGATCTATGTGCCGGATTGCAGTGCACTTAAGAAGCTTATCTTGAGGGAGAAAACAACTAGGAAGCAAGCTAACAAACAACACATGAGTGGGTTCTAAAGTCATACCAACCATGCAGAAGTCACTCGAGCCTCTGATAAAAGTGAGAAACGATGCGAAGGGAGAGGAACTTAGCATTTTTGAAAGCCGGACTCGGTGGAGAAGACGACGGCGACCAGAATCTCCACCATTCCCTGAATAACTAAAGTCCAGAGAAACCCGTTCATCTACCAGAGCTTGGACCAAGAGAAACTATCCACCAAATTATCACAGTAAAATAGCAATCCTGAAACCCAACAAGTGCCATAAACCCACTATCCACACCCGATCTCAATCCCAAAGAGAAGAAATGAAACATTGCACGCAACACTGTAATCTTCAACGTACACCATACGTGATGGGAGGATAGGGTAACTGTCTTCGATATCGTCCACTAAATGTTCTCATTCATGGCACACGCGTCTGATTGACCTTGGTGTTCGTCACCCCCATCGGGGATTTATAGGGTTGTTTTTATTTATTATATTTTTTTACCAAGTTAAAATGTTTACATTACATTATATTAATCTTTTATTTTATTTTATTTTTATGTAATTTGACTTAGTCAAAATGATAAACATTACATTACAACATCACTATCATACTAAGCTGGAGAGGGCCTCTCAGCGCAAAAAAAAAAGTAACATCGAGTAACAAGAAAAATCGAATGTGTAATACCATCCCTGTGGCAGGTATAGCAAGGTAAACATAAACATATAGTAACCATCATATAATAAAAAAACTATATGAACACCTGGTCACCTTAGAAAGAGTAGATGATAATGTTATTTTCTAGACTTCTATACTTCTTGTGTGTCAACAAAGTACATTGTTATAGAAATGTTTTGAGGAAGTGAAGATCACCTGAAGGGGATTTGAGTGTATATGTTTGAGTTTCATCAAATTTTAATTATTTATTTATTTTACCTTTATTGTGAAATTAGGACAATCTTTTTAAGCTATAATAATGAATGTAAATAGGTGTGAGGAAATACTTGTATAATTGTGGTTTTCTTTTTGCTTTTTATATATGTATGCATACATGTACATGTACATACACATATATATAAAATCTCAATTTGGTATCACAGTGACAAATGAATGTGAGAAGCTTGTTCTTACAATTATATATATATTGGTGAATCCTTATCCTCACAAGTAAGCTAGCAAAGATATTGATCCTTTGATCAAATGAATATAGTGGGAACTCATAAATTTTTAATAATTGCAATGATAATATATTCTCTACTAAGGCTTGGAATTGTTGTAGCTTTCACCTTACTTAGCTAGTAAGCTAGCAAAATTTCATGTTGATGTATGTGTGTGTGTTCCTCTTCCTTGTTCTACTGGGTATGCCAAAAAGAGTTTTTAATCATAATTGTTTTTAGTTTGGAAGATTTACATTAGATACATGTTAATTACTTGTCATAGCACACCCTTAGCTCAAGGATGTCATTTAAATAGAAATACTTATAGTTGGTTGATTATTAATGGAAATTTCTCGATCAATTAATTGTATAGATGTTCAATAAAAGGACACATATTATATGTGTTCTAATAAACCTCTTGTAAAGTTAAAGATCATTTTGAATTTCCTTACCGCTATAACCATGATTGACTTAACATCAATTAATGGCTATATTCTAATGAAACTTTCTTATTTAGAAACAAATGAGGGTATTATAGTGAATAATGTAGAAATCTAATTTAAATCTAGTTTAAAAATCCTTGTTGATAAGAGTCACAAATGTATGAGGAGGAAAAGGTTGATTTAATTTGAGGAATTGTTTTTGACCAATTACAACTTGACACATGTTTGATTTAAAAGAAAAAGTTTTAAATAAATCATGCATGGTAAAAAAGATCGTAAAATAATAGTTTAAAACAAGGTGACCAAGAATCATATTGGATGGTGCACACATGTCGAAGATCAATGGTTCCTATGAATTATGGAGAATGAAGGCGTACAAAGTTAATATAACCCCTTTCCTTTACAAACTAAAAACACCTAGATATGCATGGAAGTTTCCTATGTAATACAAAGCCAAAAGACACAATTGCAAAATTTCTACCTTACCCTCTACAAATTGCTAATCCATTTTACATGAAATCACGTAACAATAATGATCCAGATTGTTTAGAGAATGAAATTAAAGGCAGGGATACGAATGAAAACATGCACATAGAAATATCTTAGAAGCATAGTAATACAATTAAGCCCATATTCTACTAATGAGGGAAATAGGAAAAGATTGTAAAATGTGGAGCAATACAAACTAGTTAGAATGGTGGTAGCTTATCTCTGAAGAGAGAGGCATTGACTATGTTCATTCACAATATGCCATTACAAGAGGCTAAAATTGACCTTTTAATATAAAGTACTAACCCCTAAGGGGAACAAATGTTGACCCTAAGAGATGAAGTTCCAAAAGGATTATGGGCCTCCAAGTGGTTAGTTGATACATCAAATTCCCAGGGGCACAACATTTACATATGATCTCCATTTAAGGCACACAATAGCTCATTGGAAATATCTAATTAAGAAGTGTATTTTTGGTAGACCTTGGAAAACCAAGGCAACCTTAGGTTCTTGAATGGCCAAAAAACATAATTTAATGTCTCAAAACAACCCAAAAATTTTAGAACTTGAAAAATTATTAAGATGGAGGACCATGTTGAGTTAGTGGAAGAGGTGGGTGGCCATCAGTGTTATAACAACCCCAGGTTAAAGTTTCATGTAATAAAGGGACATTATAAAGGCAAAAGTAAAACTAAGGTCATGGGACATGTTTTCCAAATTTAATGAGGGGGGGAACATTACATTGGGCATCACTTGTGATTAATTAATTATTGACTATGGAAATTGGCATTGTCAAAGGAAAAGGGAAATAAATGGTAATTAATTCAAGAAATAAAGGAAAATAAGAGAAAAGGAAGATGAAGAGAAAATAATATGCATGCAATGGAAAATGAAGAAGAAAAGGAAAATGATTGGAAAATAAAAGAAGGGAGAGAACATTCTAACACAACTCTTATACACTCTTGGACAATTTGGGACAGTCAAGCATTCACTTAGAGAAGGATAACAAGAGAGAGAGAGAGAGCACTTGGACATAGGGAAGACACGAGCAAGCAAGCAAGCAAGGAACAAGCAAGGAAAGTAAGGGAGTGCAAGGAAAAGATTTGACAGTAGTAAGCAAGGGAAAATATCAAGCACAAGAAGAACAACTAAGAGGAGGATTTTGCAGGTAACAAGTTGCATGTGTGATTTCTTTGTTGGGATTTGAATGAATGGTGCATACATTTGGTTTATTGGTTATTTTGTTGTCATCGACATGGATTTTGCCTGGGTTAACAATGTTGTACAACCTTGCCTATGCAATTTCCAGATAGCCATGATGTAGTGGGTTCCTATTTGGTTGAGCTTTGGGTTACTGGTGGAATTTGGATCCAGGTGAGGTGGTTTTAGGAAAATCCTAAGGATTTGGGATGGAGATGGTTTTCTCTGAGAAGCCCTTGATAGGTGGGCGGAGACATGAAAAATCCTTTGCATATGGTGAGGAAATTCTGAGGCATCCAAGCATGTATTGGTTTTGGTGAGATCATTGTGGCTTGATGATCCAGGTGGCTCCAGAAATAGAAGTGGCATTGAAAAAACTCAAAAATAAAAGTCATTGGATGGAAGTGAAACTAGGGCTAGATCATAGTGTTCGTTGTCCTGATTCCAACGACGTGAACAACACTCAAACCTGAGTTCTTATTCTCAAGATATAACTGGTCAAAGTTCTGGTCAAATTAGGCCATCTGGCAGTCACTAACGAGGTAACAATTTGGTAAGGGGTCAACGCACAAAATTCAGCGGTCAGAACAGGTGAACTTGTCGCCTCTTTAATTTTCCTAGTGACCCTTAAAAACTGCCACCAAATTTTTGTGTGCATGTGTGTATAATGGGGTGGCAGGTCGCCACCCCCCAACGGCTAACGACATATGTTTTAAATTAATCTGGTGGGCAAGCCACCTGCAACGGACCCGCTGGACCCACGAACAATACAATACAACCACATATTAGGAGGTTAGCGGGGTTCGAACCTGCCCGACCCAGGTGGGTCGACCCGCTAATGGGTGGCCCCAAATTCAAATGGTTGCCAAACAAACCTTTGAACCGTATGCCATTTAAAAACCATAAAAGCGCATTACACCGAGAGTTGTAGGATTTGACCCCAAGCGGGTTGTAACCAACGTGGTCCATTTGCTAACATGCCAAACAACTTTTGTTTGTTAACTCTACCGATAAATTAATATATAAACCCAACATTTCATTCCACAGGGGGAAGTCGTGGCGGAAACAAGCAATGGGATCATTTTACAGGTGGAACCAGGAGTGCCCTGGCCATGATACCCATGTGGGCAAGAAAACCAAGAAAGATTCTAAAGGAATCTTGGGAGAATCTTTTTGCAGGGAATCTAAAAATTCCTTGGAGCTCCAAAGGTCACTTGCTCAGAATATGGTCAAGTTTATAGTCGTTTGACATGATTTCACATCATGAATTCAATGGTGATGTCCATTTCTGCATCCGAATTTTTCATTTTTTTTCCATGACAAAAATTGGAGGTATAAGGGTCATTTATGTAAAGCTGATTGTAATTCATTTTTGTTGCCATTTAATGAAAGATGCCTCCCCACTCTGAGCAGGGCTTGGAGACATTCCCACAATGGGTGAACTTTGTAATAAAATTATTTTGTGCCTTTGATCTCATGCTTGCTTTATGATTTTCGCTTCTTTTTCATGAGTGAATGCCAACTAGGAACAAGCTCCAAAGAGGAGAAGTAAAAATTAAATCCTTTGATCCTGAAGTGGGGCATGCACCACGAATACGGAACATGGCAGATGAGGAAGATCAAAGGGAGGAAGGGTGAAATTATCACAATATCTTCTTCACCAAGGCAGATAAAGTTGACAAGTTGTTTGCAGAATATGAGAAGACAATCAAGCTTGAGAAGAAAGAACTAGATGATCATGCCTCTGTAAATCATGAAGGTGGAAGAGGAAAGGCTCATGAATTTCCCTCTCCATCCTCTAGTGATAGTTCTTATTCTTCTTCTTTTCATCATTGTAACAAGCATCATAGGAATACATCTAAGAAGCCATTTTTAAAGCTAGATGTAAAGTTTGATTTTCCTACATATAATGGAGAATATAATGCAGAGAAACTAAACAATTGGATTAGACAGATCGAGGTTTATTTCCGCATTCAGCATATTGAGGAAGATGAGGCCAGGATCCATTTAGCATCTCTCCGGTGGAGTGGCACTGCTCTCATTTGGTGGGAGAGAAAGTTGCAGAAAGGCAACAAAAACTTGTGTTATCTCTTTATTCTTGGTCCAATTTTGTTTTTGCATTAAAAGATCAGTTTTATCCTTTGGGTTATCGACAAAAGGCTTTAATGGAATGACAATATTTGAGACGAGGAAAGGGTAAAAATGTACAGAGCTTCACAAAAGAGTTTAGTAAACAAGCACTGAATTAGGGTATTTCACTTGAGTCACCTGAAAATGTAACAAAGTATATTGGTGCTTTACATAGTTACAACACACATTCTTTGTTATTATTTGAACCTACTACTATTGATGCGTCCAGTGTGAAGGCCATTTACCTTGAAAGCAAGGGAAATAATGATAAATAAGAGCAACCAATGAAATCATCTTTCAAAGCTCATAATGGTAAGTTCAAAGGAAAAGGCAAGGGAAAGGACAAGAAGACAACTACAACCAAGAAGGAAGAAGGATAAAATCTATCTTGCAAACACTACAAGAAGGAAGACCATGTTGATGAACAATGTTGGAAGTTGCATCCGGAGTTGAAACCAACGAGATTTGGTAGGAAGAACAAGCAAAAGATGGTGGAAACTGTACAACAGGACCTTGGATCCGATTTTGGTGACGAGACACATATCACAATAGTGGGCATACAAGGTACTCTTTTCTTCATGCTAATGAAAATTATGGATTACATGCAAGTATAATTTATTCAAATGAGTCTCTTGTTAATGAACGAAAGAGGACTGAATTGTTCCACATTAGAGCCATAATGAAGCATACTAAAGTGGAAACCTTATTTGATCCGGGCTCACAAGCAATTTTGATTTCAAAATCCTTGGTCAAAAAGTTAGGGTTAGAGACCAAACCTCATCTGAAACCCTAGCCTCTTGGTTGGGTGTGTGATAAAGCCAAATTACATGTAACCAAGCAGTGTAGAGCTATATTTGTGATTGCATCCAAACTAGTAGATGAGGTTGATCTTGATGTTGTACCCTTGGATTTATGTGGTATTGTATTGAGGAGTCCATATTTGTATGACAGGAAAGCAATTTTCTTTCTCCATGAAAACAAGTATCATCTCACGAAAGATGAGGTGGAATACGTTGTTAGAGCTCACTGTGCAAAAATCAGTGCCAATCTTGTAAGTTTAGGTCAGATGAAGAGATGGATCAATTCCAGAAAAGGGTGCATGCTCATGGTTGTGAGAGAAAAAGATGTAGAGACATCTGAAGCTTTCCAAGGTTGTGATCCCACTCATAAAAAGGAATTATATGAAATTGTTTCTAACTATGATGGGATTTTTTACGAACCAAGTGGACTACCCCCAAAGCGTGAGATCCAACATGAGATTCACTTGCAGCAGGATACTCCTTTACCTGACATTGGTATGTACAGGTTGTCAGCCATTGAGATGGAGGAGATAAAGAAGTAGGTACATGAATTGTTGAACCAAGGGGTCATAAGGCCAATTTCTTCTCCATGCGGTTCACCTATTATGTTGGTGCCAAAGACGGATGGCACATGGATGATGTGCGTGGAATACAAAGCACTAAAAAAAAATAACGATGAAGAATCGGTACCCTCTCCCTCACATTGAAGATTTATTAGATCAATTAAAAAATGTTGTCTATTTCACAAAATTGGACTTACGCAGTGGCTATCATTAGGTCAAGATTGCAGAACATGATGTATGGAAGACTGTATTCAAGATGAAATAGGGGTTGTTTGAATGATCAGTGATGCCATTCCGACTATGAAATGCTTCGACCACATTCATGAGGGTGATGAATGATATTTTCATACCTTCGCTTGATGATTTTGTACTTGTGTAGCTTGATGACATTCTTGTTTTCAGTAGGACATGGGAATATCATGTGACTAATGTTAAAAAGGTGCTTGATGTTTTGCAAAAATAAAAATTGTATGTCGTAATGTCTAAGTGTGAATTTGGTAAGACCTCTTTGGCTTACTTGGGCACATTGTCAAAGGTGGACAATTAAAAATAGATCCTTCTAAAATTGATGTGATTGTAAAGTGGCCTAAACCCACTAATGTTACAGAGGTTTGTAGCTTTTTGGTTGCAATACAATGTTGGAGAAGGTTCATTGCTAACTCTCCTTCATTGCACCCCCATTACATGCATTGATGAGTGTGAAGAAAACCTTCTAGTGGGGAGGAAAGAAACAAAAAGCCTTTGATACACTAAAAGAGAAGATCAATACCACACTAGTTTTGGCCTTACGTGACCTCCAACAGCCTTTTGAGATCGAGACAGATGTCAATGGATATGCCATGGGAGCAGTGTTGATGCAACATAGGAAACCTGTGTGTTACCATTCAAAGATATTCTCCCAAGTTGTTGTGAACTATCCCACATACGATAAGGAGTTGTATGCCTTGGTCCAAAGCGTGAAGAAGTGGAAACACTATTTGATTGGAAAGGAGACCATCATTCACACATATCACCAACCCTTGCAGTACCTTTAGTTGCAAACCAAGCTTCAACAAGCACGTCATTTCAAATGGATGGGATTCCTTCAACAATTTCACTTGGTAATAAAATAAAAGAAGGGAACCAACAACAAAGTGGCAGATATGCTTTCTCACCCTCCTATTTATGCATATATAGTTTTGCAAAATTCTTCTTTATCTTTTGAAATTTATGTTGAACAATATGTTGATGATGACGATTTTAAGGAGATTTATGCAAAGCTGACTTCCTACCACAGGTGTATAATTACAATTTGTAGGGAAAATTGTTGTACCACCTTGGCAAAATTTTTACCCCCACCAATGAGAGAATACATGTAATCAGAGAGGCACATACCTCTTTGTGTCAGGTTATTTTGGTGTAGGGAAAAATTTGTGTCATTTGCAAAGGTTGTGTTATTGGCCTCACACGAAAAATATCATGACTCAGTATGTAAAGGGATGTGTGTTGTGTTATGTTAGCAAGCCTACTAATAGAGGATTGGGGCTCTACACACCACTCCTTGTTCCGAGTCATCCATGGGAAAGTGTGTCAATGGATTTTGTAGGTGGTTTGGCTTTGTTTAGGAGAGGTAATGACTATTTGTATGTCATTGCGGATAGATTTAGAAAAATGTGTCTTAATTCCTTGTTAAAAAAAGGTCACTGCAGAGCAGGCTACTCATCTCTTCTTCCAATTTGTATGGCTCCACTTTGGGATGCCAACATCTATTGTGTCTGATGGAGACTCTCGCTTTCTTGGGGAGTTTTGGACGAGTTTATGGAGAATGATGGACACCAAGTTGAAGAGGAACACGAAATTTCATCCGCAGATCGACGAACAAACAAAGGTTGTCAACTACACAATGATAAATTTACTCTGAGGCTACTATGGCAAGCATCCCAATGTTATGCAACCAACTCACAAAATAGAAGAAAGAGGTAGATCAACGACTTCAAAAGTAGCCTCTTCGAGAGGGAAACCTCCTTTACATTACACAAATGAACAATTCTTGGATGATATAGATGACAAGACCTCCTTTATATATATGGGAGTCTAAGGGGTCACAATATAATGAGAGCCAACATAACAATAATAATGTAAGGGCACAACAATAACAATATTGGGCTTCTATAGGGCACACTAATAACAATATGGGGACAACATGGGCACAACAATAACAATAAGGGGCTACAATGACAATAATAATAAGGGAATACACTAGTATTATGGGGACCTAACATGCCCCTCTCCTTCAAAAAAGTGTTTTCCTAAACGCTTGAGTAGTTATGGATGCTTCTGTATAAAATTCTCATCCTCCCATGTGGAATCTTCATTCGGTAAGTTCTTCCACTTGATGAGATACTCTGAAATTGATTGATTTCGTAGTTGTCGAATTCTTGTTTCTATGACTGCTTCAGGTTCCAATATGATTTTTCCTTCCTCTTCAAGTTCTAAAAATATTGTTTGAACTGGGAGCTTGTCACCTATAACCATCGTTAAGCATGAAACATGGAAAACTGGGTGCACTCGGGAAGATTGCAGGAAGTTCCAATTTGTATGCCATAGTACCAATCTTTTGCAATGCCTTGTAAGAGCCATAATACTTTGGTGATAATTTATTATCCTTGTTAGCTTGCTTGACGGACATTTGTTTGTATGGTTGTATTTATAGAAATACCTAGTCACCTACACAAAATTTCCTTCACTACGATGTTGATCTACCTGTTGTTTCATTCTATTATGCGACAAGGTCAGGTTACTCTTTAAGAGTTGGAGAACTTTTTGTTGATGCTCTATGTGATCTTCCACTACTTGAACCTTAGAATTTTCTCTTAAATATGATGTGATGGACGGTGGATGATATCCATAAAGTGCCATAAATGGGGTCATTTTTGCTGCAGTATGGAAGGAAGTCATTCAACTAGAGGCAACCATTTGACCCATTATGTTTGTTTATCAGATACAAAGCAACGAAGATATCCTTCCGAAAATTTGTTCACTATCTCAGTTTTCCCATCAGATTGAGGATGATAAGATGAGCTATGAGCTACATGAGTACCCAGACAAGAAAATATTTTTTTCCAAAAAATTCTAGTGAAAATAGGATCTATGTCGTTTACAATAATCTTTGGCTTTCCATGTAGCTTTCGAATTGTTTCCATAAATGTAGTAGCAACTGTACTGTCTTTAAATGGATTAGATAATGCACAAAAGTGTGAATACTTGGTAATTCTATCAACTACCACCATGATGACACTCTTTCCTTCGGGCTTGGGTAAACCTGTGATAAAATTCATTGAAACCTCCTCCCAATGTTGACTTGGAATGGATAAAGGTTGTCATAGACCTGGGGTCTTAATTGTCTCAACTTTATTTTGTTGGCAAACCAAACATTCTACCACAAACTTTTGAATATCAGATTTAAGGCCATCCCAAAAAAATTCCTTCTTAACCCTGTGGTAAGTTTTAAAAAATCCTGAATTCACTCCTAAGGGAGAGGTGTGCAATTCCAGAAGAATCTTTTGTTTGAGTTGGGAATTCTTATAGAGGAATAAACGATCTTGTACTGTAACGAATCATTTTTCCAGCTAAATGTATTAGATGTACTGGGATCTTGCTGCAACTTTTGAATGAGTGCCCACACTTCTTCGTCATTCTTTTATTCATCCCTTGCTTCATTTATCCAATCTGGTTTGATAATAGAAATGACACAAAACAATTCTTCCACATCCTCATCCTTTCTTGAGAGTGCATCTGCAACAACATTTTGCTTCCCTTTTTTGTAGATGATTTCAAAGTCATAACCCAACATCTTTGTGACCCATTTTTGCTGCTCTTCTGAAGATAATCTTTGTTCTAAAAAGTATTTAAGAATATCATGATCCATTTTTATGTTGAAGTGTCTTCCCATTAGGTAAGGTCACCATTTTTTAGGTGCATGTAGTATCGCCAACATTTCCTTCTCATAAATAGCTTTGTGTAAATACTTTCCTTTGATTAGTCGACTTTCGAAAGTAATGGTTCTTTCTTTTTGCATTAAAATGACACCAATTCCATTTCTTGAGGCATCACATTCCCAATAAAGGTTTTTGTGAAGTATGGCGTAGCTAAGACCGGTGCTTGGCACATTGCCTCTTTAAGATGTTCAAAGGCCTTCGTTGCTTCTGGAGTCCAAGAAAATGCATCTTTCTTCAGTAATGTTGTTAGAGCTGCTTCTGTTCTCCCATAATTATTAACAAACTTGTGATAATACCCTGTCAACCCAAGAAATCCTCGCAGATGCTTTATGGATGTGGGGATTTTCCATTCCTTAATGGATTTAATTTTTCTAGGGTCTACGTTAACACCTTCATGAGATACAATATGACCCAAATATACCACCTCTTGTACTCCAAAGAAACATTTGGAGGTTTTTGCATATAATTGTTTCTCCTCCAATAGTTTGAGCACTCTATCAACATGTTGAACATGATCCTTCCAAGACTTGTTGTAGATTAGTATATCATCAAAAAATACTAACACAAATTTTCGAAGGAAGGGTTTGAAAATGGAATTCATCAAACCTTGAAATGTAGAAGGTGCATTGGTAAAGCTAAAAGGCATGACCAAAAATTCATAATGACCCTCATGAGTTCTAGATGATGTTTTCAGAATGTCTTCAGTCTTCATTCTGATTTGATGATATCCTGAACCAAGGTCCAACTTGGTGAAGTAAATTGCTCTATCCAATTCATCCAATAATTCATCAATGACAGGAGTGGGAAATTTATCTTTAATAGTGAGCTTGTTGAGCTCCCTATAATCTGGACACATGCGCCATGATCCATCCTTATTGTGCACGAATACTACTGGAGCAGAGAAAGAACTTTGACAAGGTTAAATTATACCATCCTCTAGCGTTTCTGCAACCATACGTAATATTTTGGGCATAGGGATATATGTAAGGCCTAATGTTTGGAGGAACACTTCCTGGAATCAAATGAATAGCATGATCATGATCACGAATAGGTGGGAGGCCTTTCGGAGTCTCAAATACCTTTGAATGATTGTCCAATACTTTTTTGGAGATCTCGAGAAATAAATGATTTCGATGTGGGAACCTCTAGTGAACATAATTATGAAATTACACCTCGTTGTTCTTTCTTTAGAAGATTTGTCATGCCGTTAGAGCTGATTATCTTTCTCGGTTTCCATGCGATACCCCTTAATCCAAATCCTTTCCTTTTGATTTTTTTTTCAAGAAAAGTACTTGAAAATTAAAATCTATCGTACCCAAAGATTGTAGCCATTGGACTCCTAGTACAACATCATCACCACCCATTGGAATATAAAGGATTGGACTATCCCATGGATAGCTTGATATTATGGCACTTTCCAGAGAAATTTATGCTTCCTCCATTTGCAACCATCATTTGACACTCTGGTGATGGATATAGGAAGCAATTCAATTCCTTGGTTATGTTGCAATGAATAAAATTATGGGGACTGGATGAATCAATCAACATTATTACCTTTTTCTTCTTGATATGTTCTTCTATCTTGATAGTTTGAGGAGTGGTAATTTGGGCCAATGCATTACAAGATATGGTCAGATTCATTTCTTCTTTCTCTAGGGTTTGTTCCTGGCATGTATCCTCTTCTTTTTATGTTTCTTGTTCCTTTTCTTCTTCCTCTTTACAATATATGTAAAATAATTTATTCTCAGCACACTTATGACCTTTAGTGTATTTGCTATCACAACTGTAACAAGGCCCTTTTGCTATTTTTTCTTCCAATCGTTGTGGTGTTAACCTTGTATGTTGTGGAAGGCTAGGGGCAACAACACTTCCATATTAATAGTTGTGATTGGTAGGCTTCCTTATTGCCATAATTTTTCTTTCAATTTTTCTTGCCAACCTGAGTGCCTTCTCCAATGAATCAGGTTCCCAAAGGTGAACCTCATGTTGGATCTTATCTTTAAAATTCCCTATGAACACATCAATCCTATGCTCCTATGGAATATCTTTTACCCTTATATTCAATTTTTGGAAGTCCTCAATGTGCTCCACCATTGATCCCTTTTGTTTGAGATTTATCATTTGGCTAAAAAAGGTGTTGTTTTTTGTATCCTCATAATGTACTACCATTTCTTCCGTAAAAATTTCCCAAGTGAAAATTTGTTTACGAGAGCAAAGCCATCGATACCATAGAAACTGATTGGGTTCTAACTATAAAGTTGCAATGCATACCTTTTGTGTGTTTTTCACATTATGGAGATCGAAATATTGCTCCATCTGTAGTATCCCTATTACGAGATCCTTGCCATCAAACCTCCTCATATCGATCTTTGGAACATGGTGGGTCTTCAATCCAACAATAGAGTCTATGAAGTCATGACTAACATTTCTTTTGTTCTCATCATGAGTTTCCTTTACTACCCTTTCACCATTAGTAAGCATTTCTTGTTGCAACTTTGTCAAATCTATCTTCAAATCTTCCATGTTGCCTTTAGGTTTTTCTTCTATACCATTCATCTTAGCTTCCATGCCATCCATCTTAGCTTCCATTCCATTCTTTAAACCATCCATCTTAGCTTTAGTTACTTTTTGTGAGAGTGAAATTTGTAGCTCTTGGTCTCATAATTTTGATATATCATGTTGCATGTCTTCATCTTCTTCATGTGTCATAGTAGAGATTTCAGGTTGCTTACTAGGTGTTTCCATTTTCTTTCTTCGGGTCATCAATGAATGATAAATATGCTTCACAATTCCATTTGAATCACTTCGAACTACTTTCTCAAACAAAACTTATGCAATTTAAAAAAAAACTACACACCTTTTTTTTTTTGCCGCTTGGTATGAGCTCGATATTGAAACGACTGTAACTTTGTAATTTTAGATCTCCAAGTTCTGAAATTTCGACCTGTGATATCCCTCTAAGCCCTCTTTCCAACCCCACAAGTATGATCACAATTGGATTCTCTAAGAAAGAGTAATGCCCAATCCCTTGCAGTGACTTAATTATAGACTGGTTCAGTAGAGCGAACTTGTACGATGTGCCACGTGTCATTGTTTCTATCTTCGTATCTAAAAATGATACCCCAACAAACTAAAGTCTGTCCTATTTCTTTTAATTTTTACAAAATTTGAATCCGATGCTCATAGAGAAATTTATGACGATTTTCCCAAGGTGACTTGTTTGAGATCGAGTCCGGGAGTCTGCAAAAACCCTAACTTCCTCAGTTCATATCTCCGAAAATATAGTGAGACAAGATCTGAAATCCGGTACCGAGGTTCATCACGATTTTGGCTCAAATGGGTTTTAATTTTACATTCTAAAGCTTCGTAGAAAAAAAACTGTAGTGAAAATTCCATGATGACCTGTTTGAAGCAGTGAAACCCTAGAATCCAAAGCTCTAATACCAATTGTTATGCAACCAGCTCACAAAATAGAAGAAAGAGATAGATCAATGAATTAAAAAGTAGTTTGTTCGATGAGGAAACCTCATTTACATTATACAAATGAACAATTTTTGGGTGATACAAATGAAAATACCTCCTTTCTATATATAGGAGTCTAAGGGGTCACAATATAATCAGAGTTGACATAACAATAATAATGTAAGGGCACAACAATAACAATAATGGGCTTCTATGGGGCACAATAATAACAATATGGGGACAACATGGGCATGACAATAACAATAAGGGGCTATAATGACAATAATAATAAGGGAATACACTAGTATTATAGGGACCTAACACCCAAGTTGTGGGATGAGAAACTTCCCTATGTGCAACATGCATACATGGTATTTTTAGATAAACATACATTTTTAGTTATATATAGTGATAATATAAATAAAATATAACTAATTTACACACACACACACAAACATATATATAACGCTACATCCACGAAACATCTGGGCAGATCAACCTCGAAGGGAATCTTTTTAAAGCCTGTCGGTCAGACTAGCAAGGCCTAACCCCAAGGGCGTCAAGAAGAATTGACCCTGTGACCTCCCGATCGGCGAGGTACTTAACAACGAGGACTCGAACAGTTGAGCTAACCCTTGGGGCTATATATATATAATTTAATATATTTTAAAGTTTTTAATCAAAATTTTAAACCTCATATTTATAATAAATAAATTTACATATAAACATAGTTAAAAGATTTTAATTATAAGCATGTATATTCAATTATATATATAAATTTATAATATAAATAGCTTTTAACTAATATTTATTTTTATAAATATATATAATGTTTAACTAATATATTTTTAATTAGTTTTTATTAAACATAGTATTTATAATAAATAAGGTTATATATAAACTTAGTTAAATGATTTTAGTTAATTTTAAGCATTTAAAAACAAAATAAATAAATAATTAACTAATTTATCATTAATTAATTAATAAAATTTTCTCCCTAACTCCTCGTCCAATGTTTTGTAGCTGAAGCCCAGTCAAATGTAGTCGTTTCTTTTGGTCAAAATAGTCTTTTCTTTCTAGCCATTTGAATGGTCGGTCTCTCTATTTAACTTGTTACAATTATCTGATTCTTCATCTTGTCCTAACAATGAACCACACTTGCTGGTTCGAAACGCATCGACAAATGAATTTTGATGTGATTATCGCTGAAAACATCTCTCAAAAACATGCATACAACCGGACAGTGCATTCATCTACTCAAAGCTCACCATTCAAGACATGCTTTGGATATTTTCCAAAGGATCCCTTAGACATGGTCTTTGGAAGAGATGAAGATTCTAGTGGGAAAGATGATAGGGACAAAGCACGAAAGTTCATTCAGCGAATTCATATGATTCATCATGCAGTGTAGGAGTAGTTGGAGAAAAGTCAAGGTCAATACAAATCTCGACATGACAAGCACCAAGTCGATCACTAATTCTAGGTTGGAGACAAAGTGTGGCTCCACATCTGCAAAGACAAAATGAAAGAGGAAGAAAGGAAGTTGAGACCAATATGATATGTCCCATTCACCACATTAGAAAAGCTTAGAGACAATGATTTTCATCCCAATTTGCCAGCGTACCTGCGGATGTACTCAGTGGTGAACGTTGAAAACTTGAAGCTTTATGAACCTCCTTTGATCATGGAAACCAAAGAGGCTGGATAGAATCCTACAGTCGATGACTTTGCACCCTAATACTTGGACAAGCTACTTGAGGATATCATTCTTGACAAGAAGACCAAGACTTCACGACGGGGAGACGTGGAGTACCTTCGTATTGGTTTCAAGGGAATGCATCCAAGTAAGGCTCGATGGATTGAAAAGGAGAAAGTGAGGGAGCAATTCCCTCACTTTTCAATTGATTGATAAATATTTTGGCGGCCCAAAAGCTCATTAGTGAGGAGGAATGATCCAGGTGGCTCTAGAAATAGAAGTGGCTTTGAAAAGGCTCAAAAATCAAAGTCATTGGATGAAAGTGAAACTCAAAACAAATCATAGTGCTCATCATCCTGATTCCAACGGTGCGAACGACACTCAAATCTAAGTTTGTATGCTCAAGATATAACCGGTCAAACTAGGCCAAGTGGCAGCCACTAACAACGCAACAATTTGGCAAGGGGTCGATGCACAAAATCCAATGGTTGGATTGGGCGAATTTGTCGTCTCTTTAATTTGCCTAGTGACCCTTAAAAACCCCCACCAAATTTTTTCTATTATTGTTACAATATATCTATATATATATATATATATATATATATATATATATATATATATATATATATATATATATATATATGGAATAAATGAAAGCACACATTATATTTCACACAAAGGTATGTATGCATCAACACACACAATTTCACATTAGGCATTACTCTATAATATAGAGTTTCTCAAATCTTTAAGAGGAGAGGTTGAAAGAATTTCCCAACCATCACCAATAACTCATAAACCAACTTTTCATATATAGAATGTAAGCATTAACTCAAAGTTTAAATACTATGGATAATCCGATGTCTCGATCTATAAACTAAATCTTAAGTTAGTAATTTAAAATTATTTTAGAGAATTCCTTGTATTTGCCTTTTCATCACAAATTTTAAATATTTGGTTCTTTGTGATGTTTATATGGGTTAAAACTTTCCACTTGTGCAACATACACTCAAAAAACCACTTCTCATGTGACATATCGCATAAGATGAAGTTTTTTTCCCTTGCAATATATTACACAAATATATTTGTTGTGCAACATACCACATCTCCTCAAGCTTTCTATTCTTGCAACAACCCTTTTTGAATTACACCATGCCAAAGTTTATTTTTGTGATATATTTCACTTCCTCAATTTTTCAATCTTCACAACGAATTTTTTCCGTATCATACCAAACTTTGTTTACGTGAAATACACTCTAAAGAATATCACGTTGTACCAAAGTTGTTTGGGTGTGATATACAAGGTTTAAAAAACATTTCACACTCTTAACCATTTTGGTGTGGTGCAGAGTTTTCAAACATGTCACACCAAATCTTTTTTTTTGGGTGCGACACAACATGTTTAAAAAGTGTGTCACACACAATTTCTTTAAGTTCTAATAGACATGAGATAAAGTTTCTAAGCCAAAGGAAAAATCCCAAAATATCTAGAAAAACCTTAGAAAATTAGGTTAAGAGAAAATGAATCAAAATCTTAACTGCCAAAGCCAATGATCACACTAGAAAGGTGGGAGAAATTTCAATATTTTTTTCCTAAGATCTGGCTAATGATATAGAATAATGTACATTATAGGAAATAATTCCAAGAATTAACAAATTTTTTTATTTGATCCTATAAAATTAATTGAACATGCAAACAATTCTTAATAAAAATATAAAATATGTAATATCACGCACACACACACACATTTAACATGAAGATTTTACCATGCTAGAAACCCAAATTGGAAAAACTAGAAATATTTTTTAGTATTACATCTTTACAATGTTACAATACAATAAGTATATCCCATGGTGATCCCATGACATCCATAAACCCCTAATCCATTAACCCTATATTAGAATACAATTGTAGTTCATTTTACTAGAATTACAAAAACCTACGTTAAATCGTCATGCACTACAAAACCACTAAAAGCAAAAATCATATGATGAAAACTGCCAAAATGAAAAACACTACTCATTTTTCAGGGACTTTTCCCTCAAATATCTGATTGGGGGTGGGGGAACTGCCACCCTATGACCCCCCACTACACTTGGTGCATACGAATTGTGCATGGGACTAATCGTGAAAAGAATATAACACATCTAAAACATGTTTCCACTTGTTTTCTTTGCATACAAAGAATCACAAGTGTGCATGACCAACAATCTAGGACACCAATGCCTATTGTTTCTCTACACCAAGAGAACTTTAAATGTTCATAGACTATGTTAGTAAATTTGCAACATTCTTCAAGTTGTCCACCTTAACCAACAATACCTTGTCTTCAACCATGTGTCTCACAAAGTGATATTTAACATCGATATGCTTTGTCTTGGAATGATAAGTTGGGTTATTCCCCAAGAATATGACACTCTTACTATCAAAATTCATCCTTACAATGTGTTGTACCAGCCTAATAGATAAACACAATATGTGTAACCATTTTGTTTCCTTGCTTGCATGAGTGGTAGCCATGTATTCAACATTTGTAGTTGAGAGTTCCATTATAAATTGTCTCTTTCTCATCCAACTAATTGCTCCTCCAAATAGGTTAAACACATACCCACTTGTAGATTTTCTAGTGATCCATATCTAAAACCCAATCTACAACAATGCCATGTATATCCAACACTCTATCCAATCCTAGTCCCCTTGGGAGCACAATTCAATGCCCCTAATCAATAGTTTCATCCTAAAAACCCTCTTTATTGCTACCTAATGCTCCTTCCTTGATTTTGACATATATTTTCTCAATACTCCTACTACATGTGTAATGTCTAGTTTAGTACGGACCATTACATATATCAAACTACCAATCAAACTAGCATACGAAACAAGAGACATGTCCTCTTCTTCTTGTTGTGTTTTGAGATAGTGATATGTAGATAACTTGATGCCTACAAGAATAGGGAACTTTATTGGTTTACATTCCCGCATATTAAACTTTTACAATATTGTCTTATGTAGAAATTCCCACTGTAGATCACCTGACAATGCAATTTACTAAAGCAAAATGCTAGATCTACTTCTACAATCAAAATTTGCGGAAGCTTAATCAATTTGAGCTAGATCAATCAAAACACATATAATAGAGAAGAAGAAATCATACACATGAAACACAAAAGAATACTCTGGGGAAAGCCTAAGTGTTATAGACATTTTTGGGCACTGCAACCCCAATCATAAATGTCAATAAACCAAGGGCTCTTAAGTCCCTAAAGGTGTTGTTCCGACCCCTAAAAGAACAAGGTCAACTGATTACATCTTCTCCCAGAAGTTCTCCATGAAAATCTACTCAGAACTGGTCAAAACTGGACCATTTCACCTGCTCCATAAGCAAAGTGCGTTGCATCCCACCTAAATACACACAGTAGGTGCGATGCATGTCAAAAAGCCCTTCTATGGGGTGCGATTGGCGAGAAGGGACAAATGGCAAGGTCAATCCGCATGGTGGAGGAGCATGGAATCTTCCAGAAACTTCTCCTGTGACACTTGCCTCTCTGAATTCCATCAGGGATGAGTAAGAGATCATCATTCTCCAAGTGGAATCAAGAACTATCAGAGAGAAGACACTAGTCAAATCTCAAAAGCTGACTCACCCCCCTTGCAAACATCTATATATGGATCCCTCATCCGAGAGATCCAGAGGCTGGAATTTTGTATCTTGTAAGGAAGTGTTGTTGGTTTCTTGGTGCAATATCATAGTGTTGGGTGATCTAAGCTTTTCATGAGGTGAAGAAGGGCTTCTTGTTGAGAGGATGATGCTGGGTCGGAACAATTGGTTGTAATTCTCTTGGCTCTTTCTTGATTATCAATAAAACTATTCAAGTTTTCCTCCATACTCTTGTATTATTCATGTTTTATGCATTTGTATGGTCAATTTACATCTGATCCTAGATTGTTTATGATAATAGATCTATGTTCTCGTATGGCGTTATGTTGTTGTGACTCTCCAGGTGCTCTTTGAAGCTGGGTATACAAGAAAGCTAGTAGCAGAGGACTATCTGAAGGGAGAGGAACCAATCAAGGAACCAAGCGCAAGACAGAGGTTGGTCTCCTTTATTCTTCTCTCATCTATTTCTCATAAAGGAAAATTAGAGTGGTTTTAGTTTGTTTGTTTCTAAGGCAGCCACTAGCCTTAGTGGGACTAGCAGTTCTGTATAGACACTTTTCCCGGTAACAAAATGGCGACTCTGCTGGGGAGAGAATAGATTGTTTGTTTATCTGCATTTATTTACTTTATAAACTTACAGACGGATCCTAAAGCTAAGCCAACTAGCCTTCGAACTACATTTGTTTTATGAATGCAAAGTAGATCAATGCTGCTTCAGTCAATCTCCGGGTTTTGTTTATGAATTAAACATTTGATCTACAATCTCTCTAATTTCCCTTGTGGTGGCTCTAGTAACCTCTTAGATCTACCCCTGTGATTGATTTACTGATTACCACTTGCTCGGCCTAAATCCCTGAACTGAACAGCAAACTGTGACCCGAAACCCAGTCAAAGTCTCCCCCTGGTCCAGCGCACTGTCTGTTCTATGAACTTCAAATGCAGCGCACTTCCCGAGTGTAGCAGGTGCGTTGCATTTCAGTTTCACTGTGTTACAGGTGCGCTGATAAGACTAGGCCTTGTCCCTGAATTTTGGTTTCTGTGTTCACTCTTTTCAGATCTATTCAGGAGTTTTGCTGCCTGTAGTTAGTACACCTCTGTTTGAAACCCCCTTCCTTGTTGTTATTCCGCCTCCATTGTGCAAAGAACTGTAAATGTTTTTATGTATTTTTTGAGTCATTTTCAATTCTCCTTTACAAAGAAGTAGCGTAATTGTACTGTCGTTTCTTGATTTGAAAGTGTCGCAAGCGTCGTTTTCAATCATAGAAGAGAATACGATTGTTCTTGATAGTCGATTACATTGTTACTCTTGTATTCGATCTGAATTAGTAGTTTTTCTAGTGTCGAAAGCAAGTTTTCAATTCCAAATCGCAAAGTGTTATCATTATCCTCATTTTGTCTTGAAAAGAAACTTGTTAGTAATTGTCGCTTTGAAAAATAGTTCAGATTTGCGCATAATATTTCTTTTTATCATTTACATATTAAGAAGGTTGAAAACAAATACATGCATGTGCATTTGCATTTAGACTGTTTGATTGGTTTGATTTAGGACAATGCATATAGTGTGTGCTCTTTGCTCTTTGTCGAAAGAACGCCATCTTTCTTTCCTTAGTAGCTAGGATTTTCATTTGCCAAAAGAAGATTAAACGACTGTTTATCATCTTACATTGCATTTTAGGAATTGTACATCTACATCACGCGATGAACCTGAAAGGAAAATTTCTTAAGCAAGATCAACTATAAAATAAATTTAATGAATCTAACAACGCTTTGGAACCTAATGCACAACATCTAGAAGTCTAGGCTAGAGACGTGTTCCGGCGTCGTAAAACGTGGTAATTGTTGCTTTCATTGTTGGTTGGGTGATTCCTCCACTTTGAGACGACAAGTGCCAATACGGACTTGTGCTCCCACGTACCGTCGAGTATATATTGGGAGACCACAATAGGCTTTATCCTTTATCCATAGGAAGTCGTGTCTGCCACCCTATCGATTGCAATGCACTGAACACAGCATTCGGGAAGATTGACTGTCGTACCGTAAAAAGTATTATGTAGTTTTGCGATTGGTTTGGTAATCCCTCTGTCTAGATTTCCAAGAGCAGTCCCTTTCGTTCCTTTTCAGACTCCTTAACGGAAAAGGTCCATCTGAGCACTTGTCACTTCAGGCTCATTAAAAAACGAAGGCGACTAGATTCATCTTTTGTTTTTTCTCGACTCTTAAAAATTGAAAAAACAAGTTGTGTCAAAGCGTCTAAAATTTATTTTAAATGGAATAATTATCACCTTTCCTATGTTGGTCTTAGGTTGAAGAAAATGGAGTCCACCAACCAAGGAGTTCCCCTTGGAGGAAATCCTAGTCCCTTATCCTCTTGGGGAGATGTTGGTGCACCCCATATGGCCAAATTGTCGCTTCCAGGATTGACAATCGGCTTGCCTGTATGGCTCTTCTCAACCTCCGTCGTTCAGAACACTGCGATTCCTAAACAATCGAGTCAGCAACTAGACAATTCCACAGTTACCCCTCAACCCTCTACTTCATCCAATTCTTCCTCTCCTCCTTCCTCTTCGCTTGATGAAGCTGGTAAAGCCAAAAATCAAGTACCATAGAAGAGGAAGGAAAAGAAGAAGAAAGAGAAGAAGAAGAAGGAGCCAAAGGCGAAAAGGGGCAACCAAGCATCATCTAGCGAAAATCCACACACTACACCGACCAGGCCTAAATCGCCATGTGTCATTTGCAAAGGAGACCACTATCATCAAGATTGTCCTTGCATCCCTCGGATCTTAAGGGACTGGTCTCCTCGTTTGCACAATCCGGTGTCATCAACCTCTGGTGATCATGTTGAAAGCACACCGTCAACTAGTGAAAGTGAAGCCCCTGGACAAAAAGGAAAATGTAAATTTCCTTGTAAACTGTGTGAAGACGACCACGCCATCCACCGTTGTCCCTTCTTAGATGAGGCTAAAAGAGTTTTGAACGACCGACCGGTTTCACCGTTACGGCTTCCTCCTGGATATAAGAAACTCTTGCCGAGTCCGTCACTAGTTGAAAATCTGGCTGACACGCCCTTGTGGTCAGCCGAAGCTTATATCATTGAAGATAAACCCTCTGAATCCACACCAGACGAAAGTCAAAAGGTCGAGGCGGCAGTTGACCCGGTCTTGTCTTCAGAGAATCCATCTTCATATGATACACTCACCGAAGAGAACAAGGATGACACCATCCAAATTTTCTTCGTAAACACAGACTCCAACGAACATGGGGGCAGTATACCCATTCCTTTACCGTAGGAAGGAAGTTCGTCAGAGTCGTATCCAGCCGTCTATTCGGTCCCACCTCCAAGCAACCTGGTTGTTCCCTTCGACTGGAATCTACTAGGCAGACCCCGTTTACCGGCTAGTGTACCATTTCGAATCATTGCTCAAATATATAGAATGGTCATGGCTGGTACCATCATAGATGAAGGGGCTTCTGTGAGTATCCTTTCCTCAACTACTTGGAAAGTGCTTGGTTCACCATTACTTTTGCCTGAGATGAGAAATCTAACAGGCTTTGAGAAAGGAACCAATCGACCGTTAGGGATCCTTCCCAATGTGCCCATAACATTGAGAGGGAAAACCGTTCAAATGAACATAATGGTAGTCCAAGGACCCCTGGATTATAATCTACTCATTGGACGAGACTATATGTATTGCATGGGAGCAATTGTCTCATCACTCTTTAGAGTGATGTGTTTTCCGCACGAGGGAAGAATGGTCAAGCTCGTAGACCAACTTTCATTTCCCAGTTCACACATAGCAAATAGTCGTATACCATCCCTGAATGGTCTTCTCACGCAAGGAATGTCTCATCAATCCCCAGTCCGTCCTCCTGATGAACGCGAGTGATTCGGAGGATATGACTGAATCCCAGGGGGCATGCACCCTGGTCTGCCTCGGTAGAGAAACTTCAGGTATAGGGTAGGTTTCCGCGAGGGATATATGACTAGTCTGGGATTAGACTAGAATAAGATTCCCTCGTCAAAGTTATGTGGGTGGAGGCGTCTGTGCCACTCACCTTTGTCTATTTCGGTAGACATCGCCGAAGAAGTGTTTTGTTTGTGGTACATATAAAACAATCTTTGGTAACCTGAAAGAGGTAGGCCTTTCCCGATAGGACAAATGTTTTATCTGTATCGAGGGGTAACCTCAAAACTCTATTCTATGACTGGGGGCATGCAAACCTCTTGTAAGCAAGTGAAAAGTGACCAGCGTAACGCTAACCTCATACATTCGCTAACTATAATTGCTTAATTCAGGTGAGTGGTCGGACCAACCATTCATTTCGCAAGTTCCAAGAGGCGTCGGCGAAGTAAAGGAGAGAGTTCCTACCTAACTTTAGTGGTTAGCTAACCCCATAAATAGTAGTTGGTCGCTCCTAGCTTGCATGCAAGAGGCTCCGGAGCAAAGCTTTGTAAGGTGCAAGCTCCATAAAAAATGGGATCTTAGATGAGACATTCTTATTATACGACTGGATCGAGCAGTTTTAGCACATAGTTCAAGCTCATTAAAAAATAAACATAAGTCATGAGCAAATGTTTCTCCCCGCGTTTAAGCTCATTAAAAAATGAACAGGTAAATAACCATCGTGAATGTAGTACTTCAGCCTTTAAAGCCTTGGTCGTGTTCTCATCATCACCTCCACTCTGTATTGGCCGATCATTCACCTCCATTTGATTGTTTACCCATTTTGAGGAACAACTGCGAAGAGTGATCCTGTTAGCCATCCTTGTAACACTGCCGTGATTGGAAAATTCCAAACCTTACCTGGAATCAGTTGCTACCTGAATTTATCACTCGTTCCTCAAAGATGAGTCTCCTTTAAGCTCTTTTCAGCTGACTCGTAAAATATGAAAAGATTGCCGAGCCATTGGCCTCTCCAGCTCGTTAAAGTGACTGGAAGTGCTATCCCTCCTTTAGATTTTAATCCTTTTGGACCTGAGGGATTATTACACAAAAAGATCGAGCGCTTGTTTTGTTCGGCTCATTAAAAGTACTGAAAATTCATCCCTTCTGTATTATTTTATACTTTTTTGGACTTAAGGGATTAGATGACGAAAAAGGATTTTTGGAGTTTCCTTTACGTCCCTTTTCAAACTCTCTAAAAATGAAAAGGACCGAGTTATCTTTGTCGTTAAACTCGTTAAAACCTAATAGCGACAAACTTTTCCATAGCAGACAAGAACGAGTTTCACTATCGCTAGACTCGTTAAAACATAGCGATGGGTTTTCCCGAAGGGAAAATTATAGAATAAGCATATGTTATCCTCCTCAAGCTTGACAAAAATAAAGAGGTACTGGTCAGCAATGACTGGGGAAAATTGGGAAGAAAACTTGAAGAAACTTTGTTGGTGGCAAGTTGCTCTTGAACATGACACTTTCACTCCGCATCCAAGTCGGGTTGGGTTGTTCCATTCACTGGTCACATCACCATGGTTCCATCACGCCATCCACATTTGGGGTTAATGCTACCAATCCATCATGTCAGTGTCGCCGATATGTTCAAGAGAAGTCACTCAGAGAATTCGCCTGTGTCTCGCCCACTGCAATACATTTACGCTCCATTCTTTCATGACCGCCACCCTGAACCTTATATCACCAGATCGTTTTCACCTCCATTAAAATCATTTGCTTTGTTTTGTGTCATTGATGTGGGATTCATTAAGGCCCTCCTATGACGGATCGCTTCTTGTCGACATCAGCTCATTATCTAAGAAGTTGATCTAGGAACAACCCTTTCAGTACTTTGAAGCTTGCATGCCTCAATGGCAAGTTTCTCACTTCCGGCGACAGGTTTACATTAATGGCCTTCGACCGAAAGATTTTGCGTGGTGTTCGACGCCAAGTCCTTTATTCACACCACGTGAATTGTACTGTAGTACCATGAGGGTCATCATCATTATCGGTGATTCCTCTCACGCCTGTTAACAGCTTACATCATTGGCTGGTAATCAGGCGATGTCTTTCCATGTTCGACTCCAGAACATCTCTCACATGGATCGACTTGTACTTTGAGTGAAGATCGAACGAGATTGAAGACCCCGGATCTAGTTTCATCCATCCGGGCTGCGACATATATTCAGGAAAATAAAGACATCAAATGTACATCATCGCTGTACAGATAATCATCCAACCTAAGGGATGATGGCTCTACCAGAATCATCAGTCTACACTCAGATGATTGTCTGTCCTATGTACATAAAAATTAATTTATAAAGCTTAGCATGGGAATGCCCTTCTCAGCTAGGTTATGAAAATATATGAAGATAATGTATTATATTGTATCTTATTACAGGTCTCCTTCCAGCTTGAAAGAACTTCAGATCCTCATGATAAAGCATTTCACCCGACATCCACAAATTAACGACCTCATGCTTTAGGGGGCAACTGTTATAGACATTTTTGGGCACTGCAACCCCAATCATAAATGTCAATAAACCAAGGGCTCTTAAGTCCCTAAAGGTGTTGTTCCAACCCCTAAAAGAACAAGGTCAACTGATTACATCTTCTCCCAGAAGTTCTCCATGAAAATCTTCTCATAACTCGTCAAAACTGGACCATTTCACCTACTTCATAGGCAAAGTGCACTGCATCCCACCTAAATACACACAGTAGGTGCAATGCATGTCAAAAAGCCCTTCTATGGGGTGTGATGGGTGAGAAGGGACAAATGGCAAGGTCAATCCGCAAGGTGGAGGAGCATGGAATCTTCTAGAAACTTCTCCTCTGACACTTGCCTCTCTGAATTCGACCAGGGATGAGTAAGAGATCATCATTCTCCAAGTGGAATCAAGAACTATCAGAGAGAAGACACTAGTCAAATCTCAAAAGCTGACTCACCCCCCTTGCAAACATCTATATATGGATCCCTCATCCCAGAGATCCAGAGGCTGGAATTTTGTATCTTGTAAGGAAGTGCTGTTGGTTTCTTAGTGCAATATCATAAGGTTGGGTGATCTAAGCTTTTCATGAGGTGAAGAAGGGCTTCTTGCTAAGAGGATGATGCTGGGTCAGAAAAATTGGTTGTAATTCTCTTGGCTCTTTCTTGATTATCAATAAAGCTATTCAAGTTTTCCTCCATACTCTTGTATTATTCATGTTTTATGCATTTGTATGGTCAATTTACATCTGATCCTAGATTGTTTATGATAATAGATCTATGTTCTCGTATAGCGTTATGCTGCTGTGACTCTCCAGGTGCTCTTTGAAGCTGGGTATACAAGAAAGCTAGTAGCAGAGGACTATCAGAAGGGAGAGGAACCAAACAAGGAACCAAGCGCAAGACAGAGGTTGGTCTCCTTTATTCTTCTCTCATCTATTTCTCATAAAGGAAAATTAGAGTGGTTTTAGTTTGTTTGTTTCTAAGGCAGCCACTAGCCTTAGTGGGACTAGCAGTTCTGTATAAACACTTTTCTCGGTAACACTAAGCTAAAAACCTCGATCTCTGTATTATCATACAAGTGGAAATATGTACAGATTACACAAAGCTTTAGCTCACAAGCTATCCAGCTCTCAGTACAATCCCTCTGTTGCTCATAGGTAGAATAGACAACACATATGCCTTCCTTCAGTCCTCCAAGCCTCCTATGTCCTTGCGCAGTTTCTCTAGGTCCTCCAGCTGTATCCTGTGTGATTCTCACCTCACACACAACACTGACCTCTGAAATAACTGCACAATCTTGAAGGAGATAATTCCTTCTGCGTGGATGAGTTTCCTATATAGGAAAATTCCTCCAACTGACAGTACATTGTCCCATCATCTGATCTCAACTGGGTCTCTGACTGAACTGACATGCATACATTATTTATGAGAGAATATTTAGTTGTCTAAAGTACACTAATTACATGCATGCATGCATTAACTAATTGAACTCACATTCAGTTCCACAAACTATTGGAACTAATCTAACTGGACTTAACTCAGTTAACTGAACTAACTAATTACAACTCAAAGTACAACTCATCTTGATCTCCTTAATCAATGGATAACTTCCTCAATCAGAGGGGAAACTGTTGCATGTCTTCACATAGACTTCATGTTTGATTTTCTACAACTAATTAACTCAAGATGAATTAATTAATTATTTTACAAACAGCTGCTAAGATCAAATTCGAATTTTAATTCTCAATTTTAGTTCAGGGACTAACTAAAATTAGAATGTATCCCGAAATTCTATTTATAGCAATGCTATTTTTAGCATTTCTATTTTATCATTCCCTGTTGCTATATCCAACATTGGTACCTGAAATGCTATTTATAACATTTCTATTTTTAGCATTTCTTGTTGCCATTTTCAACACTCTCTTTCAACAAGAAAGGCATTCAATTCGAACCCAATCCTGAACCTTTGGAATGTTCTGCATGCAACACTTCTCCATAGTGTTGTTGCTCCAGGAACTCTAGAAACAAAAAAATTATCCAACTTGAATCAGAATGATGCCTCTGTCATCAAAGTCTCTGACTGTTATTGCCTCTATCGACTGAAAACTTTTCATCTTTGTGCTCTTCTATATCTGCCTGCTCTAGCCTCTGTCACTTTGATCTCTGACTGCATCAATCACTGATTCTTGCTGCTGCATCCATGATGCTGCTGGTCCTATCTCCCAGCACTGCATTCGCACTGCACCTCCTCTCATCATGTTGCTCACTGCTGCACTGCAACTCAGTTACTGAGAAATAAGTAACTAATCTCCACACTGACCTCCCTGTTGGGCTAGAAACATCCTCTGATGTTGAAGCTTCCTTTGCTACTCCATCCACATCTGTCTCTACCCACTCAACCAGTCCTGCTACTCCTCATCTGGGCTTTCGTAGCAAGGTCTAATCAAAGAGGTTGGGTACCTCAATGATCCTGCCCCTATTCCAGCCTTCTTGGGACTGTCACTCCACATCGCCCCACCTCCGACCTAGAGGTATGGATGCATGTGATTCCTCTGCCAGTTTGGCTTAAAATTTCCCCCTACTGGAGGTCTATGCATGAGTGCATGCCTCCACTCAGTGTTCTATCAGCTTCTCTAGTTATGGTTGCTCCACAACCTCCTGAATCTGTTTCACCAATTGTGGCTCCTCCACAATTGTCTGAGACTTCTTCTGGCGCTGCATATTGAGAAGTAATGTACTCTCCCTCTCAACCACCAAGTCTCCATCAGTTTCCTTGCTCCTCAAGGCTTTGCATGCATCTTGAACCTCAAGAGCATACAGGTTCTTGACTCGTGAACCAATCTGCTTCACCCCTCTCACGGTGATGTGTCTAAGGAAAAC
Organism: Pinus tabuliformis; assembly: GCA_031772625.1. Classification (NCBI taxonomy): domain Eukaryota; kingdom Viridiplantae; phylum Streptophyta; class Pinopsida; order Pinales; family Pinaceae; genus Pinus; species Pinus tabuliformis. The sequence continues at coordinate 1,981,482,085 of CM062819.1, read as the reverse complement.
CTTTCCCTTACTAAAGACTACATCATAGCCTTTGTCTTCCAGCATCGCGATCGATACCAAGTTTTTCTTCAGTCCTGGCACATACTTCACACTTGTCAAGGTAATGCAAGCTCCATGCTCCCTCTGAAAAGAAATCATGCCCACACTTGAAACACTATACTTTTCATCATTACCCATCGTTATGAGTATCTTGAGGTCTTTCTCCTCCAAGGTACTAAACAGACTCTTATCGTCAGTCATGTGGAATGAGGCTCCACTGTCAAGAAACCAACCATAACCTATCATCGATGAAACCATGCATTCAATGAGGCTAAAATCCAATTCAAGCTGAGAGGCCAATGCCTCATCTTTAGATCCTTCCTTGGATCCCATCTTTGATTTCTTCAATGGACAATTTGTTGCATAATGGCCCACCTCATGACAATGAAAGAATCGCACTTTCGATTTGTCAAACTTCTTCCCACCATGGGAAGAACTCGATTTGGGATGAGAATCCTTCTCCTTCCCTTTCTTTTCCTTTCTTGCTAAGGCGCAATTTTCTTCATCCTCCTTGGATGAAGAACCATCTCTGGTGCTTCTTCTTATCTCCTCCTGCATTAGATCCGACCAAAGTCATTCCCAATCTAGCAGTTTCTCTCTTCTATTTACCGAGTCTTGGTAGCTATGCCAGCTCTTAGGAAGATCGAGGAGAGCAAGACTCACCATGTCATCATCGAATGTCATGATCCCTACACTTCCAAGCTCATCCCTGGACGTTGTGAGCTTATTCAGATATGTAGAGATCGTGTCACCCTTTTCACACTTGATTTTCCGAAGCTTGTCTTTCAGCGCCAACTTCCTTTGATCATTGTTGTTCTAATATAGATCCTTCAATGTTTTCCACATTGAAAACAGTGTCTCCTTCCCATGGAGGCTTGAGACAATGTGGTCTCGAACTCCCTCCAAGAGGATTCTCCTCGCTCTAGCCACACATTTCTTCCATTCCGCTAATTCTTGGGCATTAAATGCTGCTAGCTTGGGGACTTCTTGATCAATGAAGTCCTTTAGACCATTGTCCTCTAATACCGTTTCCATGTGATCCTTCTAGGCTATATAATTCGAGCTGCCATCAAGGGCATACTCGAATCTTAAACCATTGAACGCCATTGGTGAAATTTGAGATGTGATAAGAATTCAAATTCTATAAACAGGAACTTCAAACTTTGAACTTCTCCCTTCTTTGTATATTGTTCTTTGCTTTAATCACCTTTTCTCTGATACCATGTAGAAATTCCCACTTTAGATCACCTGGTAATGCAATATACTAAAGCAAAATACTAAATCTACTTCTACAATCAAACTTTGCAGATGCTTAATCAATTTGAGCTAGATCAATCAAAACACATATAACAGAGAAGAAGAAATCATACACATGAAACACAGAAGAATACTCTAGGGAAAGCCTTAGCTAAAAACCCCCGATCTTTGTATTTTTATACAAGTGGAAATATGTACAGATTACACAAAGCTTTAGCTCACAAGCTATCCAGCTCTCAGTACAATCCCTCTGTTGCTCATAGATAGAATAGATAACACATATGCCTTCCTTCAATCCTCCAAGCCTCCTATTTCCTTGCACAGTTTCTCTGGGTCCTCCAGCTGTATCCTGTGTGATTCTCACCTCACACACAACACTGACCTCTGAAATAACTGCGCAATCCTGAAGGAGATAATTCCTTCTGCATGGATGAGTTTCCTATTTAGGAAAATTCCTCCAACTGATAGTACATCGTCCCATCATCTGATCTCAATTGGGTCTCTGACTGAATTGACATGCATGAGTTATTTATGAAAGAATATTCAGTTATCTGAAGTACACTAGTTACATGCATGCATGCATTAACTAATTGAACTCACAATCAGTTCCACAAACTGTTGGAACTAATCTAACTGGACTTAACTCAGTTAACTGAGCTAACTAATTACAAATCAAAGTACAACTCATCCTAATCTCCTTAATCAAGGGATAACTTCCTCAATCAAAGGGGAAACTGTTGCATGTCTTCACATAGACTTCATGTTTGATTTTCTACAACTAATTTTTTGGTGCCTATTTTTTTCTATTTATATTAAAACGAAAGACCAAATACACTATTTCGGTGGCCTCAATCTGCCCCGTAGGGAAACCAGATCTGTTGGCCACCTTAGTCTATTATATGCGATCCAAAAACAAAATTTTGCAAGTCTCATCATACTAGCTATGTGTACAGAACACCAAAAACTGCCTATTAAGCTATTGATATGCATTAAAGCTTAAAAGGAAAATTAAGACATTAAAGCAGACCCACAAGGCCTCATTTCTTCCTGGTATCCTTGTTCTGGTCAATATCCTTTTGGATGTCCATTCGTCCCCCCTGAGCTATGTCGATGCCTGTAAACTCGGACAGAACCTGAGCCATCTCCTCAAGCTTGTCATTCTTCCTGATCATGATAGTCTGAAAGTTTTTCATTTCCTTTTGTAACTGGGGCACCCCATTGGAAATTTCAGTCATTTCTGTGGCTACCTGTTCCATGGCTTTCGCCAGGAGGCATTTGAGCACCCAGTAAATGTGCAGGGACTACCTATACAGGGTCACCCTGCCCTGAGTGTTTCCTAGGTCCCTGATCAATTCACCCCATTCCTCAGTCTCAGACGAGGACTGATCTTCCAATACATAGGATTCTAAATTTTGAATAATCCTTCTAATGTCCTCATTCGTGCCCTCTTGTTATGCTTGTGCTTCTTCTTGTGCTACAGATTGAGTAGTCCTTCTACCTCTGCCTCGGTTTCCTTGATTTTCATTTTGCCTCTCTTCCTGGTAGTTTTGCCTGGGGCGACCTCTGCCACCGCGCCCCTTGCGAGCCATTCGTTTTCCTTTCCCCTCCTGTACACAGTCACCAATATCATGAGTCATTTCCTTAAACTTCTTATTTCCTTCTTCAATTGTCGGTTCCAATTTAATATCTCCTTCGTCTATTCTGCGAATTCTTCCTTTATTTTGAGTCTGGTTATGGTCTCCTTTCTCATTATAAAGCAAGTGGATAAGGCCCTTAGTCATCTGGGTCAAATAATGGGTCATGGCCTTAAGCTTTGGGCTTCTGCTACCCCTCTCCTCTTCTGCATCCTCCGTGGGGTTATCGTTTAGATTTCCTACTAATTTCTTCCTTAACACTGCATTTCCTAACACAACTTCACTCATACTACATTCCCTACTGTCTTTTTTCTTATCCTCGGGGCTCTCCTCCTGAAGCCGACCCTTTATACTCTCCCCTTTGGGTACCACAGTTTGGCTAGGATTCTTCCAACCCTTCAAACTATCAGGGCTTTCACAGTAGTCTTGCACATCCATACTATCTACAGGAAAAGATAATGGAGGAGCAGGGAATTCAGAAGGCACATACCCGGGAGTGTTCGCTTTCTTGAGGATTCCTGCAGTCTGCACCACGATCAACTCTCTTTGTCCCACCAGAATTTCCCTTTCGTATGCTTGCTATCACCTTCATATACTGTCTTTTCTTAACTCTGCTCGTTCTGCCTTTGCCGCCTCCATTCTTTCTAATCAATCTTACACCACCTTTCCCACTCCGGTTTCTTGTTTCGTGTGCCAGCCCAGTTATCATTATTTTGTTTGGGGTTTCGGTATTATTCCTACAGCCACCACCAACACTCCTTTCCTTGTCATAATCACTTCTGCGATCCTCCACCACCTTTTTCTCCATCCCAATCGGGGGATTTTCTACAACTAATTAACTCAAGATGAATTAATTAACTATTTTACAAATAGCTGCTAAGATCAAATTTGATTTTTAATTCTCAATTTTAGTTCAGGGACTAACTAAAATTGGAATGTATCCCGAAATTCTATTTATAGCAATGCTATTTTTAGCATTTCTATTTTATCATTCCTTGTTGCTATATCCAACACTGGTACCTGAAATGCTATTTATAGCATTTCTTGTTGCCATTTTCAACATCTTGATATACTTCCTCTAATTTAACTAGAGATTCCTATTTTCTTGATTTCTTTTAGTTTCCATGACCAAAATGAAATTTGTATCACAAAGATTCTTCGTGTCAAATTTAGAGGACAATTAAATCTTCAAATCCTTGACGGATCCCTTGTCATGTACTAGCAACAGCATATCATCCACATACAAGACCATATAAATAAGATCATCACCAACTAATTTCAAATACACACATTCGTCCACTTTCCTCCTTGTGAAGTCAAGTCCTAATATGTAAGTGTCAAATTTTTTATACCACATACTTGGTGATTTCTTTGACCCATACAAGTTCTTTTTCAACCTGCATACCAGTTATTTATTTCCCTTCACTACAAATCTTTTGATTGCTTCATGTATATTTCTTCTTATAGATCCCCATGTAGGAATGTTGTGTTCTCCTCCATCTATTCTACTTCAAAATCAAAAGCAATAACAACAAATAAAATAAATCTAATAGGGTTTAAGTTGGTAATATGAGAAAAAATATCACTACTTCAATTCCATCTACATAGGGATAACCTTTTACTACTAATTAAGTTTTGTATTTCTCCACTTTTCCTTCTACATTCGACTTATTTTTAAACTCATTTGTTTCCAATGGGATGTCTTCCAACTATCAACTACACTAGATCCTAAGCCTCATTCTTGTCCAAGGTTTCCATTTCTGCAACCATGGACATTTTTTATATTTTTCCATCCTCTGAATCCACTACCTCCCTAACAGTTATATGATCATTATTGGTAATGAACAAGGACCAATTAGAATGGAAATCAGGCGAAGTATGGATTTTTGGTTGCCTTCTTTACCAAACTCATCTCCTTAATATCAAAGTAAGTGGTTCTTTTTTTGTTGATTCGTATTGTTATATAGAATCAAATTCATCATCCTTCAATCTCTATCTTATCTAGTTATTTGTCCTTTAGTAAGAATTATTATTTGAAAACATCTTTGCTTTCTCTAAATACCACATCCTAACTATACACAATTTTGTTAGTTCCTGGGTTCCAAATCTTATAACCTTTCAAACCATCTTTATAACCCATAAAGATACACTTTTGAGCTTTATTATCCAACTTACTCCTATTTTCCTTTAGAATATGTACATAAGCATCGCAACTAAATACCTTGAGATGTTTAAGAGAAGGTTTCTTACTAGTCCTACCTCATGTGGATTCTTGTCATAAAAAACTAATGAGGGTGATCTATTTACCAAGTAACACACTATTTTCACTACCTTCGCCTAGAATTCCCATCTTAACTCTAAGCATGCTCATCACTTTTTTCATCAATGTAATATTCATCCTTTCTACAACCTCATTTTTTGAGGTGTGTATGGATTATTCTTCTACCTTGCTATACCACATTATATATAGAATTTGCTCAAACTCAATCCTATTGATTCACCCACCATTGTCTATCCCCAACACCTTGATTTTATTCTTTGTATAATTTTCCTTAAGTCTTAAACTCTTTAAATTTGTGAAAAACTTTATATTTATTCCTGATGAAATAAATTCATGTATTCCTTAAGAATTTATCTATAAACGAGACACATTACATAGATTTACTTACCAACGAAATTGACACAAGTCCAAACACAACATTGTGCACCAATTATAATTTTCCCTCTACAATCATAGCACTAGAGGAGAATTTTACCTAATTTTGCTTCCCATATAAACATTGTTCACATAAATCAAAATCTAGAGATAAACTTATACATACCTTTAGTCATACCTTTATTGTGTAGTACTCAAAGGCACTTCTCTCTAATATGTTCCAGTCTTTTATTCCATAACATAGTCTTTTCTCTTAAGACTGTAGGAATTTTTCCTTTGTTTGCTCCACTCTCATGAACCATGGAACTATTGCATCCATCACTAATAGTCCTTCCTAGCATTTTATTTATAGTTTAAATCTTAACTCCCCTTAGTAGTACCATTTCTCCTTGAACCATATTGTACGTTTCCTTTTCAAATGTTATTTTACACCTGCAATGCTCATCTTCCTTACAGAAATAAATTTTTTGGCCAATTTTGGGATGTGAAGAACGCTGAGGAATGTTCAAATCCTTATATCCATGAGATTAAACTTCACTTTTCCTCATCCTATGAGTTTAGATATCAAGTAATTTCCTAGGAAAATATCACCACCGCTATACCTTTCATTCTCACAAAACCACTCCCTGTGAGGAGTCATATGAAAGGATGCACTTGAATAGATAAGCCATGGCTCATGATCTACATGTGTGTCTGAAGAAGCCAAGAACACATCCCCTTATTTTCCGAAGAGGTTTTTGCTTCTATATAAGGAGCATTATTGGATCCCTTCCCTCTCTCAACACCTTCGAATCTATAATGTTTTTTGTAACACTCTTGTTTTCCACATCTCCAACATAGCTTAATGAAATTTTCTAGAGATTTAAATCTTAACCTTGATTTAGATTTTCCACATGAGCACTTATTTTTATTTATATCCTATGAGCATCCTCTTACAAACAATGCATATGTGTTCCAATTTTCCATGTTTTTTTTTTCTCTCATCTTCTCCAATAATAAGAATGAGACTATTTCGTCAAAACTTAAAGTAGTTTTATTACTACCTATTAGAACAACCATACTATCCCACTAGTATGGTAGAGAACACAACGACAATACACTTATCTTCATATGAAATATTAATATCAATAGATAGTATTTGACTTACCATTTTATTGAATGCTTTTAGATACTCTATCACTGAGTCTCCATCCTTCATCCTCAGGTTATTCAATTACTTCCATAGGAATAATTTGCTCACTAGGGACTTAGATTGATACAAAGCCTCTAACTTGTTCCATAATGCCTTCACTATAGCTTCTCTTTAAACATTCAGTAATACTAAATTTGAGAGAAATAATTGTATTGTGCTATTTTTGTTTCAACCCAACTTTGTCTAGTTTTTCGTTAACATCCCTATCAGTGTAGTACCCAGATCTACATGGATTCACTAATATTTGTCCACCAAAAGATATCCCATTTTGAGCTTCCATAATTCAAAACGATGCTCATTGAATTTATAGATCTCTATCTTTGAACTACTTTCCATTTCCTTTCACCACAAGAATCGATACCATATATCTCCCATTGTAACAAGGTTTTCAATAAGAATGAGCCAAAACCCTCAACCAAAATGACATTCTCTTGAAGTCGAAATGCTCTGATACCAAATGTTGGTTTTTACCTTGTATATTTAATTACTTCAAATATATTCTTAATAAAAATAGAAAAGATGCAATGACACACATACATTTAACATAGATATTTTAGTCTAGAAACCCAAAGTAGGAAAACTAGAAAGAATTTTCAATATTATATATTTACAATGTTAAAGTACAAAATATCAATAAACCTCCAATACATTAACCTTGGATTAGAATACAGCCTTAGTTCCTTAATAAAAATTACAAAACCATGGACTCACCATGCATCACAAAACCACTAAAAGTAAAAATTGTGCGCTAAAAATTGATGCAAAAATCCACGCTAGTTTTTTTGGGGGGATCGGACCCTCCATTATGCCCAACAGATGTGAATCATGCATGGGGATAATCATGTAAAGAATATATAACACACAACAAAATATAGAGGCACAGACAACTAATTAAATTATAAAAATATTAAACAAATGAAAGATCCAAGAAATTCCACAAATCCCATCGAAAAGTTTCTATGATGCAATATGTAATTGTAATTAGCTAATATATTTAAGCTTCTTATGCAAGCTTCATAATAAAAATAGCCATTTGAAGAAAAAATCACTCATAATTCTATCAATTTTTGTATCCCTCGCATTTATAAAAAAAATAATGCAAAATAGTTCAAATTTCATCAAAACATACACGAACATTCAATAAGAATGCATAACGTTGAACTTGGAAATGAACAAAAATTAGTCATGTCAAATGAAGAGTCTTCATCATGAACAACATGTATTACATTTCATCATTCCATCCCTTTTTTATTACAACATATCACATCATTTTGAACTTCCCTTCATTGTGACAAAGGTAAAGATTTCCAGGAGAATTCCTTGTGTTTGCCTTCTCATTGCATCCTTAAAATATTATGCTCCTTGTGATGTACCATATGCGCCAAAACTTTCTAATTGTGTGATACATCACATGGAGAAAAAGTTTCCACTTGCATAACATATCACTTAGAAAAACACTTTCAATGTGACATATGTGTAGGAGGAAGTTGTCTTCCCTTAGTGATGTATCAAACAAAGTTTTTTTCCTTTGTGTGACATATGACATCTCTATTGGGAATATGGTGTCTTAAGGTTGCAACTAGCTTATGTTGGAATTGATGTCAACCTTGTAGCATGTGTTGCAAATAACTTGTTTGGTTGCTGCTAATTGTGTTGCTGATCCGGATTTAAACAGGGACGCAACAAATTACAGAGATAACCATATACACAAAGATGCAGCGGAAATAATACTTCATTTCATTAATGGAAAATACTTAAATATGCTTACAACCAGAAATGGAAATAAACTAGCTAGGGCGATGGTAGCTTATCTCTGAGAAGAGATGTGATGGCTACATGCCTCTGAACTGTGTCACAATGAGGCTTGAAGGCCTATTTATTGTTGAGAATAATGGAAAACCCTTAACATTCCAAAACCTAACCCTAGGAGATGAAACGCCAAACTGTGGGCCCCGTTTGCGGGTAAGTTGGTACATCAACTTCCCGGGGTCATAACTTTGGCATATGATCTCCGTTTGACGCGTACAATAGCTCATTAGAAAGATCTATCCGAGCACTATCATTGTTGGAACGGGCAACATCGGTCCATTCCATGGACCCATTCCATGGACCCATATTGCCCCCGGATTCCCCAAAAAACGTCGTTTAGGACCTCAAAACGGCTCCGGAAGTTCAGGACCCGAAAAACTGCTAAAAATAGTAAGTTGTGCTACAATTAAGGAAACTGAAAATGCTGAGAAAGACAATGGTGGGGGTCCAGGTGGACTTGGTAGGTGGCCACCAATATCCACCTGGATCATTCCTCCCCCCTTAGGAAGCAATGGTCCCCATTGCGTTGAGCTCCTCCATGAGATGAGGAAACTTCTGCTGAACTTGTTCCCTGGTGAGCCACTTGCCCTGCTGAAGGAGTTGGCCTGCTTTGACAACTCGATACAGTTGGATATTCTGTTGGTGAGTGTTCTTGATCTGTGTGTCCATGATCCGATCAGTTGCAGCTTGTTACATGCAATCTGGATTTAATTCTGTGGGTTTGAGCTGTTCTGCAATGTCGGATGTGTCTAGCAATGGTGGAAAGTATGGCCGAAGGCGGTCCACATTGAACACTGGGTGCAGGCCAAGGAATGGGGGAATGCTGAGCTCAAATGCATTGTCTCCCATAGCCTTAGTAATGGTGTAAGGACCATATCGGAGTGGTCTCAATTTCTGATAGGCTCCAGTAAGGCGTTCCTTTTGCAAATGCAACCAGACTTTGTCGCCCACCTGAAACTTGTGTGGCACCCGATGTTGATCATGTCGCTGCTTGTACTTGGCATTTGATTTCTCAAGAATGTCATGGACCTGCTGGCGAATATGTTGGATGCGCTCAATGAAGCTGGTGGCCTTATCTGTTTCGGACTGGACATGAGCTGAATTCATGTGAGTAGCTGCAAGTGGCATGGCCACATCAATGGGGCATAGTGGCTGGAATCCCAAACCCACCTGAAAAGGGCTATGGCCAGTGGAGCTGTGAAGAGCTCGGTTGTAGCTGTGCTGAACATAGGGGAGGCTCTCGTCCCATGTGCGTGGATGCTTTGAGTTATACATGCGCAGAATGTGCACAATCATCCTATTGACAACCTTTGTCTGGCCATCAGTTTGAGGATGGAAGGCTGTGGACTTCGTGAGTTTGGTGTCCAGCATTGACCAGAGACTGGACCAAAATGTGCTGAGAAACCGACTGTCCCGATCTGAGATGATAGACTGTGGGATCCCAAAGTGCACCCACACTCGTTCAAAGAAGAGTTTAGCAGTGGCTTCTGCTGTGATATTCTTCTTGCAGGCCACCATAATGGCCATCTTCGAGAACCTGTCGACGACCACAAAAACACAGTCATTTCCATGCTTAGTGGAAGGAAGGCCTGACATGTAATCCATGGAGATGGATTCCCAAGGTCGACTAGGGGTAGGCAACGGGGTATAGAGGCCGTGCTTCTTAATGGCCGGTTTGGCAATGGCACAGGCAGTACATGATCGGATGTACTTCCCAACATCCTGTCGAAGATTCGGCCAATAGAAATAATTTTGCAGTGTGCTTCCCTAATCATCTTGGCACGCTCACTTGAAGGAACACAAAGGTGACCGAGGTGGCATAATAGGGCATCCTGGAGGTGAAAATCTGCAACCTGCCGACCCTCCAAGAGTGTCTGGTATGTGTGGCCGAATTCTGGGTCACTTTTGTAGAGAAGTGGCCAATCAGAAGTCTCGTGCCCGCAAGAGTTGAGCACGGTGGTTAGCGCCATGATCGGTGGTCGACTGAGGCAATCTGCAACATTATTGGTGCTGCCCTTTTTATACTTGATATTCAAGTGAAACTGTTGCAGGTATGTAGACCACTTCTGATGGCGATCATTCTGCAATTTCCCTTGGGTCTGTATGAACTGCAGAGGTCGGTGGTGTGTGTGGATGACCGTTTCCTTCCCCAAAATGTAATGCTTCCATTGTCGGCAGGCCTGTACAATGGAATACATCTCTTTATCATAAGTGGGGTACTTCCGGACTGTGTCTGAAATTGTTTCACTGTGATATGCCACTGGATGTCCATGTTGAGTAAGGACTGCCCCAATAGCATAGTCAGAGGCATCTGTCTCGACCTCAAATGGTTGTTGTAAATCTGGTAACGTGAGCACTGGTGCCGTGCAGAGGCGATCCTTCAACTCCCTGAATGCCTTCTGTTGAGATTCAGACCAAAAGAATTTTGCTTTCGCCCCGCCCTTGGTGACTTGACTCAAGGGCCAAGAAATATGAGAAAACCCCAACACAAACCTGCGGTAGAAGTTGGCAAGACCTAGAAAGCTGCGGAGCTCTGTTAGAGTGGTTGGAGAGGGCCACTCCCGAATGACTTGGACCTTGGCTGGATCGACATGCACCCCCTGTTCATCAATGATGTATCCCAGATATTGAACCTGGGTCATGCCAAAAGTGCATTTCTCCAAATTGGCACATAGCTTGTGTTGCCGCAGTGTTTGGAGAACCTGTCGGATGTGGTGGAGGTGCTCTTCCCAACTCTGGCTGAAGATCAGAATGTCATCCAAGTATACTACTACAAAGGAGTTGGTGAATGGCCGCAAGATGTCATCCATTAGCCTCATAAAGGTTGCAGGAGCATTCGTCAATCCGAAAGGCATGACCAACCATTCGAAGAGGCCCTCCTTGGACTTGAAGGCAGTCTTCCACACATCGGAGGGTTCGATTGGTACCTGGTGATATCCCGACTTCAGGTTGATCTTGCTGAAATATTTCACCCCCTTTAGTTGGTCTAGGAGGTCATCAATTCGCGGGATCGGGTACCTATTACGGACAGTGATCTTGTTCAGCGCCCGATAGTCAATACAGAGTCTCCACGTCCCATCCTTCTTCTGTACCAACACGATCGGGCTCCCACAGGGTGATGAACTCGGACGGATGTGACCTTTCTGCAGGAGCTCCTGAATCTGCCTCTTGATTTCATCGTTCTCCAGAACGGAGCGCCGATAAATTGGTCCATTGGGTCGGTGCACCTGGGGTCAGATCGATGGAGTGCTTGACTTGACAGTGCAGAGGACCCCTTGAGTGAGGATGATACTCTGACAATCTTTGGATGATCCTGTCCATGTCCATCTGTAGTTGTCAGAGGGGCCCCGCTTGGAGGCTGCGGCCACTGTCTTCTTCTTTCCTTGAGGGCGTATCATCAGGAAAACAAATTTCCTGGTTTTGGAAATGATCTTACTGCATTGTTTTGCAGTAATCAAAGAGAGGGCTGCAGGTGGTGCTACCTCTGGTATCCTGAACAACTTATTTCCCAATGTAATAATAACAGCACGGGGCCTTGATTCATACACAGCATGTCGCTTCCACAAGTATGGTTGTCCTAGTAATACATCACAAACTTCAAGGGGAGCAATGTCACACAATACCTCATCCGTGAAGGGCTTGATGTTGTATGGAAGGCGACACTGCTGGCTCACGCGAAGATCTCGTCCTTGGTGAAGCCACCCAATGGTGTATGGTTGTGGATGTGTTGTGGTCGGTAAGCCCAACCGCTTCACGACCTCTGCCGAAATGAGGTTCTTTTGACTCCCGCTATCAACAATGAACTGTATCAGGGAGCCCTTTACCCACATCTGGGAGTGGAAGAGACGCTCCTCCTCCTCTGGATCTTCGGGTTCATTTTTCTGGATCTTTGCGGTAGCAACAGTGGCACTGGGGTCCGCATCAATGATCTGCTTCCCTTTTTCATACCCCTTATCGGGTTCTGACTCAGAGTCGGAACATGCATCTGATTCTGAAACCTTTAGCTCAGCCACCAGTGACTACTTGGCCCGACACTCACTTGTGTTGTGAGTGGAGCTCTTATGGAACTCGCACCATTTTCCAGTGTCCTTTCTCGGCTTCGCGGCGTTGTTCTTTGCTTGCAGCTTCGGCTGGTTGTCTTGGGCTGTCCCGCCTTGGATTTGTCCTTTGTTCTGTGGTTTAGGGGCACCTTTCCCCTGCTTTGGATTCGCAGATCCAAAGTCTCGCTTCTTTTGTTTAAACTTCTGCTCGACCTTGATGGCATACCGGTATGCTGCGCCGAGCGAGGGGATGTTTAGGAATTGTATTTCTTCCTGGATGTACTTGTGCAGGCAGCCACGGTATTTGAGTATCAAATGTTGCTCCGAATCCTTGATACCCAACTTTGTGCGAAGGGTATAGAAAAGATTGGTGAACTCCGGCACGTCTTGGTCCCTTCCCTGCCGCAGCGTGGTCCACTTTATGTATTCATCCTCATAGCTCCCGACAGGGTAGTACTGCTCCTTAATGGCATCCCGGAACAAATCCCAGGTGGGTGCGGCTGAAAATAGTGAGCCAGTACTTTCATCCTTCTGCTCGCAGTAGGTTTCCCACCAGTCCTTGACGTGGGGGGCTGCTTTGAGGAGAGCAAAAACAATCTTTTCCCGACTCGAAAATTCATGAACAGAAAAATAACCCTCTAGCAGATTTAACCATTTATCTACGACATCTACGTCTATCTGACCCTCGAATATGGGGATTTCAAAATTAACTTGTACCTTAAAGGGTGTGGCGTTTCCAGAGTAGCTGCTGGAAGCCGATGCGTTGCTTCTGGGTAGCCGTTGAAGGATCTGGGCAAAGTTGTCCATCATCGCGTTCCGTTGTCGCTCGAGGGCTTCTTCGAGCAAGATTTTGATGGTCTCCTGCCCCCTCCCCTTCGTCTTCTCTCGTCCGCCATGGGAGGCCGTCGGGATTTGCGAGGCTGGTCTTGCAAAGGTTCAACCAGTTCAAGCCCTAACTCCTTATATCCCGACCTTGTTGGGGACATGCAAAGAAAAACAAAGAAAAAGCAGACCGCTCTGATACCACTGATCCGGATTTAAACAGGAACGCAACAAATTACAGAGATAACCATATACACAAAGATGCAGCAGAAATAATACTTCATTTCATTAATGGAAAATACTGAAATATGCTTACAACCAGAAATGGAAATAAACTAGCCAGGGCGATGGTAGCTTATCTCTAAGAAGAGATGTGATGGCTACATGCCTCTGAACTGTGTCACAATGAGGCTCGAAGGCCTATTTATTGTTGAGAAACAATGGAAAACCCTTAACATTCCAAAACCTAACCCTAGGACATGAAACGCCAAACTGTGGGCCTCGTTTGGGGGTAAGTTGGTACATCAACTTCCCGGGGTCGTAACTTTGGCATATGATCTCCGTTTGACGCGTACAATAGCTCATTAGAAAGATCTATCCGAGCACTATCATTGTTGGAACGGGCAACATCGGTCCATTCCATGACCCATGTTGCCCCCGGATTCCCCAAAAAACGTCGTTTAGGGCCTCAAAACGGCTCCAGAAGTTCAGGACCCGAAAAACTGCTAAAAATAGTAAGTTGTGCTACAATTAAGGAAACTGAAAATGCTGAGAAAGACAATGGTGGGGGTCCAGGTGGACTTGGCAGGTGGCCACCAATATCCACCTGGATCAGTTGCCATTGGGTTGGTTGTGTTGGCATTGATGTCAACCTTTTGTTGGCCTAATGATGCATTGAAATCAACCTTATGTCAACATGATGCATTGATGCAATCTTGTGATGCCTCATGATGGTCAGTATGTTGGCATTGATGTAATGAGATGGTTGATGTGGATTGGTACTTGGACAAATGTTTGTGGTCCATATTGATGTGGATGGCAGTCAGGTCTTCATTTTGGGCCTATGCTCATTACTTGTTGTAGCAATATGTTGGCCTTATGATGAGGTTATTAATGTCATGTCAACTCTTATTTGTTGGCTTCCAGGTCAAATTGACAGTGAAATTTGGGAGACATGTTTGACCCATTTGTAGAAGTTTCATAGAGCTTAGCAAAGGTTTGGAGGCATTTACAGATGTTGGAGAAGACATCTAGATAGTTGGCAGAGGTTTTGAACTGAGGTCCATTGATTTTCCCTAGACTCTGCCCTAACCATTGGGAGATAAGCTTGTGTGTGCAGCTAAAGGCCCTTGGATGTAGGGAAGTTGGCCTCTGCATGTAGCCATGGCTGATATTTCCCTTTGTTATGGGTGCGGCTAAAGCTTAAAGCTAAATTTACTCCCATTACTCGCGCACATCGGATGAATTTCAACTTGTATATTCGTAGAAGCTTCTATATTAATTAGTAGAGGAAGAGGTGATATTGGAACAAGGGTTAATTTTAAATGCCAACATTAAGGAAGTAATAGGACCATGGGTTTCAAATAGTGGTAATAAAAAGAGTCAAGATACAAAGTATTATAAAACAATGAACCTATATTGACAAATCAAAATATTCATTGGTGAGATATTAGTGGAGAGAAGTGAAGCATATAAGGAGATTTTACTTCAATTGAACAAGCTACAACTTCAAGGCACTCAACCACAAGGTTTCAACTCTTGCTAAGAGGACATCAAATATAGATATGCATTGCATGGGGGAAAATCATGGACATATTGTTGATAATGTTGTTAATACACCCTTTGCTTAATCTCTATTATGTACAAGTCAATGGCATTTTTGTATTTTTATTATAGAAGTAGAAGCACTGACACTTCCTCTCAATTTAGAATTAGTTATTTGGACATATATGATCATAGGCACAGTTTCTTTTGGTATGGCATTTAGATTGGCTATTCATCTTACACACAATAAACAAAAGACCTTTTGTTCTACTCCTAGTCTGGTTTCCCTAGCGGTAAACCAAGTACTTTAGTTTATGTATAATGTTTTCTTCAAATTAATATAAAAACATATCGACTAGTTAAGAAAAAGAAAAAGAAAAAAAGGAAAGATATTGGTTCTAAGAGCATTGATTGTCAAGGCGATAATTTAAAAAAACTTGCAATTTTATTCCCAAAAAAGGGAAGGGGTTTTTGAGTGTGCAAACTTTCATTTTTAGAATTCATGTTATCATTTTGTTTTTTCTTTTGGATAAATTGTGTATCTTGATTGAAATGATCGATGTTTCTAGTGGACACTCTAACCTAATAAATTTTTTATTAAACTCACAAATAAAATTGACTGTTGGGAAAAAATAATACATCGAGAGGCACTTTACAACCCAGTATATGAGGGTGTTCTATAAAATATGGATCTAATAAAAAAGTATATTACATATAGGATTCAATTATCAAAGTGCATGGATAACCAAGCGTGTTTTGATTCTATCAAGTGAGTTGATTCTGTTAATACCCATGTAAACGACATTTACATTTTAGGTTTTAGGTCAAGAATCATTATTGTCGAGTTTACAATTATTTGGCTTTATATGTTTCTCACCCTTTATGTTTTCTTTTAAAAATCTATTTACTTTTAATTTATATTTGGCTCATTAGCTTAGTTTAATATCATGAATAGTAATTGAGATTAAATTCTATTTCAGAAGGTGTTTTCATTTTGTTATACACACTTGTATGGAAAACCTTATTCTTAGCCTCTAGATCAAGGGTGCAATTGTATTTCAATTTCTATTACACTGTGCTTTAAAATGAAAGAAAAGTGATTATGATGACTAAGAAACTTGATCTCGAGTTAATTTTTTTGAACTGCTTATTACCTTTTGTGAGGGAATTTTATTCTAGACATTGATATAAAAGTATAATCAATGAAATTCCATCATTGAGAAACATACGTACAAGGTCTACACAGTTGTACAATTTCGAATAGAATTATTATCTTTTTAAATAGTATGGTGCATATACCATTGGTATTCAATGATCCAGATAAGCAATATAGTTGAAGCTAATATTTTAGTTTTGTATCCGTGAGAGGAAATTTCCCTAATGATAGTGAACGTAGTTCAATGAAATGGCACTGCAAGCACAACCATGGTCTGCCCTTCTTAATATAATACCCAAAGTAAGATTGTTAAATGTGCTTTCTCTTTTACCCACAATTCTATTTTACCCATAAATTATTTTACTCTCCATGTCACCTTAAGTTTGTTTTGTGGAAGAATTTATCTCCTTAAATAATATGGTGTATAGAATTTATCATTTTGTGGAAGAATTTATCTTTTTAAATGTATAGAAAATAGGTTATGAATTTATTAACCTTTAAAAATAATATTTTCATATCTAAATTGATGGTAACACATTACAAAGTAAATAGGTTATAAATTTATTAATCTTTAGAATTATTATTTTCAAATTCAAATTGATGGTATCACATTATAGAGTTAAAATATAATTAGAGAGTATTATAATTTGTAAAGTTCTAATTATGGATTTATTATATTTTAAAACTAATTAAGTTTTGAGGATTATAAATTATTGTTTATACGTTGATACTACTTTTTAATGTGCCACATGTCAATATGATGTTGAATATGGAACAAATTACACATATATCCCATGGTGAGCATTATACCATTAAAATGTATAGAAAATAGTGATCTTAATTTTCAACTAATGCATTAGTTTACATGTGATTGAATTAATTGATTGCATTGCAAAAAAAAATGAGCTCAGCAACTCCTAGCTCTTGGCAGTTAGGGTTTCCCTAACTGTGACATCAGCTAGCTCAAATTTGATATGCATAGGACTGTAACACTCTGATTTTGGACTCAATCTCGTGATTTCACCATTGAAGATTAGTTTTTTCTGAAAGAGACCCTGACAACTATAATTGTAGCTCTCGTAAGGTTCAAGCTGCATTTGAAAGACGTTCCGCAAGAGGCTTCTCTGATATGATCTTGCAGTTTGATTTTATTTTGCTTATTATGGAGGAGGTGGTTGCATTCAGAGCCCTGTTGCAGGCACAAAAATCGTGGAGGCCTTCTTCACCCCAACCGCCCCCCCCCCCCGCCCCAAATTTGTGAAGAAAATAGCTGAGATTCTAGATGTTGAACTCTCTTCGTCATATCCATGCAAGAGAGCCTTAGCCCTCTCATAAAAAGCATTGGTTGGAAATTTTATGGGCTTATGGCCAAATCCAAAAGTTGTTGAATCTTGGATCACAAAACAATGGACCCCCAAGCTTCAAGGCCAAGTAACTTTATTTGTAGTAGGCATGGATTTATATGTTTTTCTATTTGTGAATAAACTAGAAAGAGATATGATTTTCAAATCAAGGTCATATTTTATGGGGACCAAAGGCCTATTTATCTCCCCGTAGACTCTGGATTTTAATCCAAATTCTGAAATTATTTCTGTGCCGGTGTGGATTCTACCACCTCACCTCCCTCTCCATCACTGGGGACCTGATGCACTAAAAGATATTAGAAATAAGCTGGGTCGCTATCTAGATAAATAAGAACCAAAAGGAGGCCAATTTTCTTATGCTCACATTTGCGTCGAAGTAAATCTCTATGAATTTTTACTGGAGGCCCTAAAAATAAATTTAGGGGAATGGAGCCATATTCAGGAATTGGACTATGAGCAGATTCCCTTCAAATGCATCATTTTTCATTCTCATGGGAACTTTGCCAAAAAATTCCCTCAATAAAAAAAGGATAAGCAAGACCAAGTCCCTGTATCTAAAGAAGGGAAGACCCATACCCCCATATCTAATGAGGGAAATTTTTGACCAGTTCAAAAGTGAAGGAAGAATCAACAGAATAAGGTTGCAGCTCCAAAGAAATCTATTGAAGAAGTTCGTGAACCTTCCCTTAACAAAAATTATTTTGGGGCTCTGCAAGATCGATAACAAGATGAAATTACTCCTTTGGATGAAACCCGAAAGGAGGATCAAGGAAACTTAGCAGTGTCGGGGGAGAATGAAGAGAAAGCTCCTTTGATGGTTGTCTCTTCAAATATAGAATCACTCTTTGCAGAAAAAAGTATTAACAATGTCAGATTCTGAGCTTACGGAGATCAGTAGATCTACTCCAACGTTTACAAAAAAACTATGGCAATCAAAGCAACTCACACTAAGTCAAGAACATGATGCAATGTTGTACAATCACTCTCCTCAAATGTGGTAGAACCGCCTCTCACAAGAGGCCAAAAATCCCATAAGGAAAAAAAGAACGTGAAGCAGATGTCAATTTAGCTTCAGGATGTCAACTTTGTGTAGACTCCTTGTTGCAAAAGTCGCCCGAATAAGTCAATGTATTATTGTTTCATATTATTATGTTTGAAATTTGTAAGAATTTACTCTTGTAATCATGAGGAAAGTCTTATTTGTAGAAACCATAGAAGATATCAATATTTGTCTCCTATAATCTTAGTTAATTTCTCAGTAGAAGGTCTTCTGAAGTTGGTGCACACGTAAGGAATTTCCCCCTTTTTTTGTTGCATACAGGAGTAGATTTAATAAAACCCTCTACTCACTATTGTTTAAAAAACAAAAAAACAAAAATAATTGATTGCATTGATTTCACTTAATATTATTGGATTGCATTCATTTCAATGTATAGTAATGGATTGGACAGTAGAGAGACATAGAGTGACAGAGTGAGAGAGTGATGAGGCGGAGAGACAGAGGGAGGTGGGAGAGAAAGGGACATAGAGGAAGGAAGAGAGAGAACAAGAAAGGTTGGGAGAGAGAAGGAGGGAAGAAGAAAGACATAGAGAGAGAAAGGGGGAGTGATAAGGAAGAGATGGAGAAAGAATAAAGGAGAGAAGAGAGTGGGAGGGAAGAGAGAGAGGGAGAGAAGGGGAAGAGAGAGGGAGGGAGAGATAGATTGATATGGATAGAAAGTGTGTATGTTTGGGGGTTGAGATAGAGAGACAAAGAAGGAGAGATGGAAGGAGATAGAGATATAGATGGAGGGGGGAGAGAGGGAAGAAGGGAGAAACAAAGAGAGAGAGGGAGGGAGAGATAAATAGATATGGAGAGAGAGAGAGAGTGTGTATTTGAGGGGGTGAGATAGAGAGACAAATAAGGAGAGATGGAGGGAGATATATATATATATATAGGGCAGGGGAGAGAAAGGGAAGAAGAGAGAGACAAAGAGAGGGAAGGAGGGGCAAATAGAGAGACAGAGAGACATGGGAGAGAGGGAGGGGGAGAGAGAGAAGGGGAGAGGGAGGGAGATAGATGGACATTAACTAGACGAATGATGTACATTAACTAGATGTATGATGTGTGGTGTCCATTGATTTCAATGCAACCACAAAAAATATTATTGCCAATGTTCATTTATTTCAATGTTACAATAATTCAACTATAAATAACACACCTAATTTTCATTTTAAATAAAATGTTCACTCACCTGAAATGTTCGCTTCTTGACAATATAAACTATTTTTAATTGACTACTACTTTTTAATGTGACAAATGTCAATGTCACGTTGAATATGGAAGGAATTACAATGTATCTCACAGTGAGCATTACGCCATTAAAATGTATAAAAAATAATGATATTAATTTTCAACTAACGCATTGGTTTAAGTGTGATTGAATTAATTGATCACATTGATTTTAGTGAATATTGTTAGATTGCATTAATTTCAATGTATATTAATGGATTGGTGGTGGAGAGAGAGAGAGAGAGAGACATATGGAGGTGGGAGAGAAATGGAGAGAGAGGAAGGAAGAGAGAGAAGGAGAAAGGTTGGGAGAGATAGGGAGGGAAGAAGAAAGACCGAAAGAGAGAAAGGTGGAGAGAGAGGGGGAGTGACAAGGGAGATATGGAGAGAGAGTGAGGGAGAGAGGAGAGTGGGAGGGAAGAGAGAGGGAAAGAAGTGTAGAGAGAGGGAGGGAGAGATAGATTGATAGGGATAGAGGGTGTCTATGTTTGTGGTGTGAGATAAAGAGACAATTAAGGAGATATGGAAGGATATAGAGATATAGATAAAGAGGAGAGTATTGAGAAATATAGGGAATGAATAATTAAAATATTTCTCTGATAGATAATTGTTTGTGATATGATTTTACTTCTTCGCTTATAGTCTTTTCTTTGTTATGTTATTATTGTGTTCTTTTCATCAAGACAATTACCAATATGCACAATAAAAGACAAGTGACACAGTATGTAGGCTTGTCAACCAGGGCCAAAACCTCTCACCTCTTGAGAGGAAAACCCAATCAAAATTCTTCTTCTAGATCTTCAATTGACGAGTACCAAGACCATGACATAAACCCTTGACTCTAGTATCCTCCCAAGAACCTTGTCACTAGCCTTGATGCTCTGCCTCTTCCCTTCCTTGACTTTCTTCTTGATCTCAAATTGCTTTCCTTGACTCCTTCTAGAGAAACTCGGTCGCCATAATTTATACTGCTTCTTTTTACTTTCCCTAGGGAATCTCGGTCTCTAGTTTCCACACTTCTCTTCTCGGCTATCTCTAGAGAATATCGATCTCTAGATCAGAAACCATAGTCTCTATATTGCTTCTCTTCGATCTTTACTTGATGTCTTTGATTCTTCTTCAGAATAAATACCCCATAAGAAACCTTCCTTCGCTGACCCTAGAAGAATCTCTCCTTGCACTACCCAGAGGAATCTCTCCTTCATACTGCCTAGAAGAATCTCTCCTTCGTACTACCCAGAAGAAACCTCCTTCACCGCCCCAAAAGAAACTTCTCTTTGTTGCCCTAGAAGAAACTTCTCTTATCCCTTTTCGTACTTCACTTAATAGCCTCTTCTACGCATTTATTCTACAATGAATGCTTGTCTAGTTGCTTGATCTAAGTGAGGCCGAGTGTGGCTTATATATACTCTTTTCCTTGTGTCCAAGTCAACATGATTACTTGTAGTTAGGCCAAGTTCTTCTAGCAGTTTCTTCCATTTTTGTAGGCCGATTTGAAGAGGATAAGTGACAAGGTCTTGGAGGATACTTTACATAGACAATTTTGACCTTTTACAAAGTGTAACATGACTTCATTACATGACAATGACTCTAACATTTTATGACTAGATGAAAAATAAATTCTAAAGACTCTCAATGGGAGTGTTGACCCAAAAACAAATCTCTTACTCATGAAACCCATGATGCAAGCATTACAATATTTTATTTTTCTTCTTTACATCTTATTACATAAAATCATAATTACATGTCATTATGAAGACCGGACCTAGTTACACTTTTCAACACTCCCTCTTAACTAGGGAGGTATTCATAATGGAACTTGGACTTTCTCAATCTGAATAATTTCTCATAAGAATAATTCAAATTTGTAACTCATTTGTATAGCATCATATCAACCAGCATTGTTACATAGTAAGGCCTTGACTAACAACTCCTTATCTCCACAATATCTGAGCTCAATGTTGGTGAGACCAATGATTTATAGACACCCTCATGGAATTTTTATCTTTTGGGGACTTCTTCATAGGGCACAAACGATCCATCACTTTCATCCATGAGTTAGTCATGTCCTAATTTCATCAGAAAGTGATCCATCATTTTTCCATCCAGGATTTATTTCATGCCATTTTACCCTTTCTTTCATGCCATATTTTCTAAAAATGATCTTACATCCTTCAATATGGTCCTCTTGAAAGTCATCCACAGATCTTCCCTTTGGCAGTCCTACATAAGCCCAACCAGATATTAGCTCAAAAATAAGAAATGAACACTTAAGTCAAAATTACCTTTATGATGGTCTTTCATCATGACATCTTCCTATAGGCATCAACATCCTGCATGCAAATTGACATAATTCCCAAAGATATATATTTTCAAGGGTCTCCATATTTTTCTGACTCATATCAGAGTCTTCATATCTTTCTAGGAGATATTCTAGTCAACTTTTCTTGGTCTAGGATGTTGAACTCCTTCTACCTTTGTTGCATATTTGCATGATCTCTTCCTTTCTTTTCACACTTCATTCCCAGGAGCTTCCAATCAGAGCTCCTCAATTGTAATCGGCTTCCTCATGATTCATATGAGAACATATTATGTTGATTTCTTCTAGTGCGACTTATGCTTTTCTACAATCTTTCGGAGGAAGATATCCCTTCTTCTTTTGATCATGTTTCCAAATATGGAAATAGTGATCTATATTATCTGCAACCATATGACATGACTTTCATAATATCCTATGTAAGCATACATACCTCATATTTCCTTTCGGTCATCCATACTTCATTTAGCAACTTCACGAAATAATTTATCCTTTAGACTTGCTTCTTTGTTATGTCATCATATCATCATCCCTTGAATCCCACGAGTTGCAATTCTTGATGAAATTCTTGCCTTAATTTTATATCACAGAATACTTTGATGAGGATTCCATCAAAGAAACTTGAGGATCACCCAACAAATGTTTCCTTGACTACTGTATGATGATCCCAGTTGATCATGACCTCTACTTCTTTCTATAAGTATCAATTGATATTTCAATGGGATCTCCAAGAGCCCTTATTGTTTGTAATCAATAGAATTTATTCTAGACATTATTTCTGCTTTCCCATGTCAATAACTCTTACTTCTAATGCTTCTATCATGATGCTACAATTTAATCTGATGCATCCTATCTTATTTACATTGATTCCTATCTATAAATTATAAGTGAAAAGAACCTACTAGTGAAGAAGATCATCTCAGTCACAATAAAGATATTTTTGCTTCTTCCTTCTTAAGTTTCTTTGTCTCAGGTTCTTTCACTTTCTCAATAATATGGGCTTCTTCCCTAACCCTCTTGCATTTAGGACAATCTCTTCTATAGTGCCCAAATCTTTGACAACCATAGCATCTTTACTTAGCCATGTTCTTCTTTTTCTTTGTAGGACCAAGATTTCCAAATTTCTTTTTTCTTCTCATCACTGATTGATCCCTTCTATCTTATCTTTTGTTACTTTATTTCTTCAACTTTTCTTCCTCTACCTTGTAGAGGGACCATAATTTGATGAATGGGGTAGTGTAACACCCCCTCCTCCCAGGTCCACCGAAGCAACCGACCAGTTGGGGTAAACATGCGACAAGAGAGGCTTCTATAAGGGATTCAACCTCCTTGGTGACCTCAAGGAAATGGAATCGATGGAACACCTTAAACAAACCCATCCACATTAGCAACAACACCCTCAAGAAACATGTCAGTCACTCATACATCATGTCCTTGAGTCTCACTGATGATTTAAGCCTTTTAACCCCTGGTCTCTCTCATGCTATAGGCAAGACAGTGTTGGGTTGCGTTATATTCTTTCCACGACTAGCCCACGTAGTTAACCGGGTGGTTAGAGGGGGGCGGAGCCCCCCTTCGTTGTGCCGATTGTGTAGCGATGAGGGGTCACAGGGGGTTTGAGGCATACCTGTAACCCCACTTTATGGGGTTCGGGGCAACGCCCCTGAAAATTTTGGTTTTGGACCCTATGTTAGGATGGGTGGACCCACCTATGGTTTTGTGCATGATTTTCGCACATGTTCTTGGACGTGATGGTTTTCGGTCCATGGTATTGAATGCTTCAGCATGTATAAATATGTATTATAACATTGAAAGGAACATAATGAAAAATCAAGCTAGTAGTCCCGGTTTTTGGATCCAGGGGAAAATCTCTGTGTATATGTGTTTTATGTGTTATGCTATTGCATTGTTTATTTTCTGTGTTTTAGAATTCGTATGCAAGTAATTTATGTAGGGAGTTAAAACCTACATTTGGTATCAGAGATGTTTTGGCTTCAAGGGGATGCCTTTGTTGCTGAGGGGTTTCGCTCGGGCCTGTGGTAGACCCTGTTCAGTGGGAGATCTGTGAGATCGATTCTGATGGTGAAAGAAGATGGCAAGTAGTGGAAAGATAGAGATCGAGAAATTTAATGGTCAAAGTTTTGAGTTGTGGAAACTCAAGATGGAGGATCTATTGGTGGATAAATATCAGTGGATCACGGTAGATCCGGGTACTAAACCAACGGGAGCGTCGACGCGTTTCGAACCAACCAGTGCGGTTCATCGCCAGGACAAGTTGAATGAACAGATCTCGCTTTGCATATTAAATAGATAGAGCAGAACATCCAACGGCTATATTTCTTGACCAGGTAATAGCCGTTACCTGGTCAAGAAATATAGCCGTTGGATGTTCTGCTCTATCTATTTAATATGCAAAGCGAGATCTGTTCATTCAACTTGTCTTGGCGATGAACCACACTGGTTGGTTCGAAACACGTCGACAAATGAAATATCATGTGATTTACGTCAAAAAATCTCTCATAAACTTAATATGGATCACAAAAGCCTCAATTCAACAATTGTTGAATGTATCAGGGGAAGCTACAGTGAAGGCTTTGTGGGACAAGTTAGGGACTTTGTACCAATCTAAGTCTCTGGTGAATAAATTGTTCTTGTGGAAAAAGCTATATAACCTGAGGATGAAAGATGGAGACTCAATGACAGAGCATATGGATGCATTTAATACTGTGGTAAGTCAGTTAGCATTTGTTGATATTAAAATTTCAGATGAAGATAAGTGCATCAGTTCGTTGTGTTCTCTACCAGATTCGTGGGCTAGTCTGGTTATTGCAATAGGTAGCAATGCAACTGCCTTGCATTTTGATGAAATAGTCTCATCCTTGCTGACAGAGGAGATGAGATGGAAAAATATGGAGAGCCAGAATGGTGATGCCTTGTCTGTATGAGAACGGTCCCAGAACAGAAACAAAAAATTATAAGTCATCGAGTGGGAGATCTAAATCTCCAGGAAAACCTATAAAGGTGGTGTGCTGGAAATGTGCAAAGGAAGGGAACTTCAAAAGGGACTGTAAATCTAAAGCTCCTGATAAAGGAAAGGGATCCGATGATGCTCCTTCTGTAGAGGTGAAAGCCACCTCAGATGAAGGTGGGGATGTGTACTTGGCTTCTTCAAGTACACATGTAGATCATGAGGCATGGTTAATTGACTCAGGTGAATTCTTTCACTTCACTCCCCATAGAGAGTGGTTCTACGAGTATGAGAAATACGATGGTGGTGATGTCTTCTTAGGGGATGATAGGAAGGCTAGAATCATTGGTCGTGGAAAAGTAAAGTTAAAGTTGCAAGCTGGAAGGGTTAGAACACTTCCGGGTGTTCTGCATATTCCTGCATTGGCCAGAAATCTAATTTCTGTAAGCAAGATGGATGATGCAGGTGTAAAAATAGTGTTCGAAAAGGATACCTACAAAAGGGTTCGGGGAGCACTGGTATTGATGCAGAGAGTTCAAATTGGAACTCTATACGAGCTGCAAGGTAGCACTGTTATTGATGGGTGCAACAGTTTTGTGGTTCCTGAAAGTGGAACAGAAAATATAGTGGTCTCTGGAGAGAAGACCATGTTGTGGCATCAAAGGCTTGGACATACTGGAGAGAAGGGCCTTCGAATACTTCATGGTGAAGGTATGGTAGAAGGTATGAGTAATAGCTCTCCGGATTTTGATTTCTGTGAAAATTGTGTATATGGGAAGCAGAATCGGGTGAGATACCCCTCTGGTAGTAAGAGGGCGAAACAGATATTAGAACTTGTGCATAGTGATGTGTTTGGACCTGTGAAGGTTCCATCATTGGGTAAGTCTGTGTACTCTGTATCATTTATAGATGACTTCTCAAGGAATACATGGATATATTTCCTTAAGAAGAAATCTGAAGCCTTTGATAGGTTTAAAGAATTTAAGGCTCTCATGGAAAATCAGATAGAGAAGAAGATAAAGGTGTTGAGGACAGATAATGGTGGAGAGTTTTGCAGCAAGGAATTTGAAGAATTCTGTAAGAAGTGTGGTATAGCACGACAGAAGAATACTCCATATACACCTTAGCAAAATGGAGTTGCAGAAAGAATGAATAAGATGTTGAAGGAAAGGGCAAGAAGCATGCTCAGTGGTGCCGAGATAGGACAAGAATTCTAGGCAGAGGCGGTGGATACTACATGTTACATGGTCAACAGGTCACCTTCATCAGTGTTGGAGGATAAGACTCCACAAGAGGTATGGACTGGTAATAAACCCTCTCTTTCACATCTAAGGGTATTTGGATGTGATGCATATGTACATGTTCCAAAGGAGAAATGAACCAAGTTGGATAGTTGTTGTTGGGAAAAGTATCCATTCGGAATGCCCCTATCCCACTCTAAGATGTGATAGTGCCTTAGCAACAAACAAGGAAAACTATTTTCGTATTCTTCTTTATGAAATGTAAATGGAGAAGAAGGATGTAACTAACCGGTGTCTTTCGCTAGTTTGTCGATCCAATCGCTCTCTCCTTTGTTCGCTTTCTGCTGCCTGCTCCTTCACTGGTCCAGTTTCACCAAGTTCCTGCAAGATCACAAGAGAGGAAAACTACACAAAAGACATAGATTTACATTCATAACTAGTTTAGGATAAGATATAAACTAAATATGCAAATATAACAAAGCATCATTGATATACAAGCATATAGGAGAAACTCAAATAGTTTTATTGATATGATAAGAAAGTCCAAGAGGAGTTACAACCAAGTGAGTCCTGATCTAGCATCTACCTCCCAGCAAAGGAATCCCTTCCTCTCCTCCAACAAAGCATAAATCACCCAATGCACTAATCTCAATCTCAAACCAACAGCAATTCTCTGCAAAGTACAAAATTCCAGCCTCTGGATCTCTGGGATGAGGGATCCATATATAGATGTAAGCAGAGAGGATGAGTCAGCTTATGTTTTGACTTGTGGCTTCTCTCTGTCAGTTCTTGCTTCCACTTGGAGGCTGAGAGCCTCTTACTCATCACTGGTCGAATTCATTGAGGCAAGTGTCATTGAGGAAGATTCTGGAAGCTTCCAGGGTCTTTCCACCTCGTTGAATGAGCTTTCCATTTGTCATTTCCCGCTCAGCGCACCCTAGTAGTGCATTTAGGTGCGTTGCAACGCACCTAGCTAGTGTACTGGGGTGCATTGCGACACAGGCAGCTAGTAGAGCATCTGAATTGATCCTGAATTGACTGTTTTTGAGTTGTTTTTGGTGGAGAACTTCTGGGAGATGCTGTCATTGGTTGACCTTGTTCCTTTAGGGGCAGGAACAACTCTTTTAGGGACTTTGGATCCCTTGGATTATGGACATTTCATGCTCAATGCTGTAAGGCACAAAAATGTCTATAACAGTTGCCCCCTAAAGTATGAGGCTGTTTATCGGGTGAAATGCTTTATTAGGAGGATCCGAAGTTCTTTCAATGCTGGGAGGAGACCTGTAAGAAGATACAATACAATACATTATTTTTCATACTGTTTTCATGATCTAGCTGAGGCGGGCATTCCCATGCTCAGCTTTATAAATTCATTTTTCTGTACATAGGACAGACAATCGTCTGATGGTAGACTGATGATTTTGATGAAATCATCATCCTTTTGGATGATTATCTGTGCTGCAATGCTGTACATGTCAATGTCTTTATTTTTCCTAAATATATATCACAGCCCGGATGGATGAAACTAGATCGGGGTCTTCAATCTCGTCCGATCTTCACTCTAAGTACAAGTCGATCCATGTGAGAAATGTT